>BCKL01000006.1:60612-237997 GCA_001600635.1 Leucosporidium creatinivorum | reverse complement strand
CGCTGCTGGTCGGGAGGGATGCCCTCCTTGTCCTGGATCTTGGCCTTAACGTTGTCGATCGTGTCGGACGACTCGACCTCGAGGGTGATGGTCTTGCCAGTGAGGGCTGTGAGGAGGAGGAGAGAGCAAGAGGTCAGCACGTGTGCCGAGCGAAGAGCCATCGCCGAGCAGCGCAGCGAGCGAGAAGAGCGAGACTCACTCTTGACGAAGATCTGCATTCCACCACGGAGACGGAGCACGAGGTGGAGGGTCGACTCCTTCTGGATGTTGTAATCCGAAAGGGTGCGGCCGTCCTCGAGCTGCTTGCCGGCGAAGATCAAGCGCTGCTGGTCGGGAGGGATGCCCTCCTTGTCCTGGATCTTGGCCTTAACCTGTACGATGTGCCGAGAATCACAATCAGTCCCTGCTCCAGTACAGCGCCCGCTCGTCCGTCTCCCGTTCCCTTCGTCGCCCTTCCCCGCACGACCTGTGCTCGAATGACTCCGAGAGAGAAACTCACGTTGTCGATGGTGTCCGAAGACTCAACCTCAAGGGTGATGGTCTTGCCAGTGAGAGCTGTAGGAGTACAGCAAAGAGTGTCAGCTACCACCCTGCACTCGAGATGCACCTCCCAGCCCGCCACCCGCCCCCCCCGCGCTGGGGGGGCCTGTTCGATGACAAACAGTCGACGTGGGTCGTCTCGCTGAGGGCGTAGGAGGGTACAAGAAGCGCCGGACTCACTCTTAACAAAGATCTGCATGGTCTATAGTGGTAGGGAAGGATCAGCCGAGCGCTCTAGTGTACTGCAGCAGGCGGAACGAGCGGTGGCGTCGTCACCAGCGCACGTTATCGCCCTGCAAGCGGGGGAGAGAGGTGTAGACTGACCTGGTAGTAGTGTGTGTGTAGAGGTGTAGAGGAGAGGGTGCTGGGGTGTGTAGGCGAGTAGAAACGACGAGAGACGAACAAGTCTTCGAAGCGGCAGTGAGTGGAAGGAGGGAGAGAGGTCGAGCCCATTTGAGCTCGGGCGTCGCCTCCTCTCGCCTCCGAGTCTTTCCTTGTCCTTCTAGCAGACTTTTCAGTGAGCTACAAAACGCTCAGAAATGCACCTGTAGCACTCCCTGCTGCTCAACTTGGCCTCATCCTTCGCCATCGTGGCCCCTCGGCTCGCGCCACCCCCTTCTTCTCTCGTCGAGAGCTGCTGGAGCTTCAAAGAGCAGCCTACAGTGATTCGGTAGAACTCTATACTATCCAGAGGTGTCTTTCTTTCTATCAGCGGGCTGGAAATCCGCCCTCAGAGCGCTCGCAGCGCCACTGCTCGGCGCTCGCAGACCTTGACCGCCCTGGGTGTGCGTGGCAGTGAGCTCGCTGTGCAGCTCATAGGACCTCGAGATACAGTTCAGCTCTGTGTTGAGCCCTGACGCTTCTGTATACTCTGTCCCCGGCTGCGACAGAGAATCGGCGATTTCCGAGCACTCGGCGCGAGGAAGGAGCTACTCAATGGGGTACTGATCGTCCATTGTCAAGCGGCATGTGGTAGTGACAGCACAGAGTATTATGATCTAGATGATCCAAGCCGAGCCCAGCTCTTCTCCTGCCTCCTCCACCGACCCTCAGACAGACTCGGCGAAACCACGCTCCTTCTCTTGAACCTTGATGTCGTGCGAAGTCGACAGTGTCGAGGAGTC
Organism: Leucosporidium creatinivorum; assembly: GCA_001600635.1. Classification (NCBI taxonomy): domain Eukaryota; kingdom Fungi; phylum Basidiomycota; class Microbotryomycetes; order Leucosporidiales; family Leucosporidiaceae; genus Leucosporidium; species Leucosporidium creatinivorum. Next base: position 236,333 of record BCKL01000006.1, on the reverse strand, counting down.
GGGCAGGCAGAAGGATGGGAAGGTGAAGAGGAAGACGCCTTGGCAGAGGACCTGCGAGACGTGAGGGATGGTCAGCGGTGAGATCGAGCTCAGCAAAGGAAGAGGAAAGCGGAAACGGACCATGGGAATGGCGTCGAGACCCCAGAAGAAGGGCTGGTGGGTGATGAGATAGCCGGTCCAGCCTTGGCCGAGCTCGACGACACGGTAGATGCAGCTGTTGTCAGGGGAACAGCGAGGAGAGGAGAGCGCCGAAGGAGGGGGAGGCGAGAGACGATCGAGCGGTGGAGTGCAGGGAGGGAAGATATAGGTCAGCAGTGTTCTCTGTATTAGACTGGCACTCTCAGCTCACCGAACGAGGATCCAGAACGACGCCCAAGCGAGTCCGAAAGTGAGTAAGCCGATTCGACCTTGGGCGACGTTCTTCTTGGAACGATGGGCAGGGTCCTTCCTTGCGCTGTGGGTATGAGAAAGCCTATGAGCGGTGGTCTGGGTGCTGGAACGGAAGGAGAGGCCGCTGACCGCCAATAGAAGTGAAGTCCGAGGCAGCAGAAGCAGATCATGGCGGCGAGCTGGATGGCAATGCCTGCGACCATTATGTTGGTGCCGCTGTGGATAGCAGGGTCAGCGTATATTATCCTGTATTATAGCGAAGACAGCACTCACGTGGAAGAAGCCTTGTTATCCTTGAGAGCGAGGGCCGCCATCGCCCCTCCGACGGCCTGCACGACAATGGCAAGAAGATCGGCCAGGCAGAAGATCTGCGGAAAGAGTTGAGGGTCAACGGGATGCTATTTGAGCGAAGAGAGGACACTCGATCCATGCAGGGAGGACCGGAGGAAGTGGAAGTGAAAGGCTCACCCAGAGGTACAGCGAGGGCCTGAGAAGCGAGTATTGAACATTGGGGTCGATGGCGCGAATGAGCATTCCGAGCACGCCGTAGACTGTCGCCGAGTAGAAGCATGGAGCGAGGATGAGGCTGGCGATGAGCGAAAGGTGGGTCAGTCGGGGTTCGGCGATGCTCGAAAGTGACATCCAACTCGCCAACATTGCTGGATGAGGAAAGCGTTGAGCGAGTAGACATTCTTGGCGCTCCATAAACGACCGCCCTGTAGAGTTGCAGCATCGTGAGCCATTGTCCTCCCGGTTCGGCGCTCGTTCGGAGCACTCACCCAGCCGATAACTTGTCCCAGACCGCCGACCCAGAGGACGGAGAGCCACCAGATCCTAGATCGGACTACATAGCCGACTTGGACCAAGCTGATGAGGGCGAAGAGGACGATGAAGATGATGGCGGCCGCTGTGAAGAGCCAAGGTTAGCGGGAGGCAGGCTCGAGGCCGAACTGGACGCTGGAAGTACGGAGGGATGGATTGTAGCCTGCGGAGAGCAGGGTTAGCTATAGAGCAAGCTTTTGACCCATGTAGCGAACTCGCCATATATGTTGAACTGCAGGTCACCGCTGCTGGACGAGTCTTGGCTGCTCGCGGGCGAAAAGGGAAAGGGATCAGCTCTCTCGGCGCACTCTGCAGCTTATCCGAGCAGCAGGACATACCTGGACATGCTAGGCAATGCTCAGAAGAGAGAGAAGGCACGGAGAGCAAGACGAAGGACGGTGAGAAAGGCAAAGGGCAGGAGGGCAAGGATCCGAGCAAGCAAGCAGGCCGAAGCTCCGAGATGCAGGACGTAACGCGGTTTCCCCGTGGGGGGAGCACGCCGAACGCCGTAGAGAGTTGCAGAAGCAGCGGAGAACAGAAAGCTGTAGCATATGCTCACCTTCTGAGATCTCGGCCGCTCTCGTTCGACTTCGCAACTTCGCGCTTGACTCTGCCATTCGCAACTCTCGACTTCTCGCAAACCGCCTACAGCTCAGCAGCTTCGTTTGACAAACTACAACTGCTCAGGATGTCTACTTTCGGTACTCTGTTCCGCGTTACGACCTACGGCGAGTCTCACTGCGCCAGCGTCGGCTGCATCGTCGATGGATGCCCTCCTGTACGTCTTCTACCTCGGCCAGCAGCGAGCTATAGGGTCTGCAGCTATAGCCTTGTAGCTCAGCCCTACTGCTCTGCTCTCCTCGCTGTTCTTCACCCTTCAGAAAGCTGATCATCGCACTCTCCCCTTGCTCATCGCGCGCAGGGCATGCCCCTGGCCAACTCTGACCTCCAACCTCAGCTCACCCGCCGTCGCCCTGGACAGAGCAACCTTACTACCCCTGTACGCTCTAGCACCTACTCAGCTACACCATTCCCGAGCTGATCCTTGTTTTTTCTCGATATGACAGCGTAACGAGGCCGACGAGTGCGCTCTGCAGTCTGGTGTCGAAGCTGGAGTGACCCTTGGTACACCCATCGGACTCCTCGTCCGCAACAAGGATCAGCGCCCTCACGACTACACCGAGACGGACCATTACCCTCGCCCCAGTCACGCCGACTGGACTTACTTGCTCAAGTACGGCCTCAAGGCGAGCAGTGGAGGAGGAAGGAGTAGTGCTAGGGAGACTATCGGTGTGTCCCAGCTCTCGTCGTGCTCTCTCTGCCGTTACTGACCATGCTCGGCTTTCGCAGGTCGTGTCGCCGCTGGAGCCATCGCTGAGCGCTACCTCAAGCTCGCTTACGGAGTCGAGATTGTCGCGTTCGTCTCTTCGGTCGGCAAGATCCACATGCCCCAGAGCGCCGAAGACGAGGACGTCGACGATGAGAACTACCTCAACCTCCTCCGAGGCATCTCTCGTGAGAAGGTCGATGAGACACTCATTCGCTGCCCTCACGAGGAGACTGCCAAGCTGATGGAGCAGGTGAGTTGAAGCTCTACCATCCGAGCTAGACCTCCCGCTAACCCTCTGCCCTCCCATAGCGAGTCATCGAGGCCAAGGAGAACAACGACTCCATCGGCGGAACCGTCACTTGCGTGATCCGTCAGACCCCCATCGGCCTCGGCGAGCCCGTGTTCGACAAGCTCGAGGCCCTCCTCGCCCACGCCATGCTCTCCATCCCCGCCACCAAGGGCTTCGAGATTGGCTCGGGCTTCAAGGGAACCGAGGTCGCTGGATCCAAGCACAACGACGCGTTCATCAAGAAGGAGAATGGAGAGCTCGGTACCAAGACCAACAGGAGTGGAGGAATCCAGGGTGGTATCAGTAACGGCGAGAATGTCTACTTCAAGTGAGCTTTCGGTCTCGCTCTTGACTCGGCGCCGAGATTGACCCTCTTCGAATGGCAGGGTCGCCTTCAAGTCGCCGGCAACAATATCGCAGGAGCAGGCCACCGCCAAGTACGATGGACAGAGTGGAGTACTCTCCACCCGTGGTCGCCACGACCCTTGCGTCGTCCCTCGGTCCGTCCAGTCTCGCTCGGCGCTCATGCTCTCGCTAATCTCTTTCCCTCACAGCGCCGTCCCCATCGTCGAGGCCATGGCCGCTCTCGTCATCATGGAGTGCGTCCGCTCGACTCTCTCAGCCTCTCCTTCGCTAACCCTCTAACCCCCTACAGCGCCGTCCTCATTCAAAACTCCCGCCGCGCCGCCGCCGCCGCCCTCCCCCCTCTCGCCACCCCTCTGCCTCCTTCCATGTCCCTCCCCACTAAGCAGCAGTACCAGAAGGCCGTAGATGAGCTCGTTAAGGAGTAGATTCGTATATTGCAGCAATGAGGGTCGGAGATTGTACACTGCGAGGGCTCGGCGAGGGAGAGAGGTTCGGCGAAGGGGTGAGGGAGAGATGCTCGGCGTAGAGCGGGCAGCAAGCTGTGGGCAAGCAAAGCGAGAGCTGCATGAGAGCGCGTGAGCAAGCAGACACGAGGAAGCATGAGATTGGTTGCTCAAGTAGGAGGAGCGAGCTCGGGCAGCTTGACCTGCGCCGCTCACCTCGCTTTCGCACACGACTCGCCGAAGTCGCCAAGAATGGTCAGAGCACCGGGGTACGCTCCCACAACCCCTACAGAAGCACCGCCCGACTCGTTTGTATCCCTACAAGAGCTCCGCGCCTACTTCCAGAGACCGCGACTGCCTCAGCTCTACGCTGCGCCTCAGATCCCCTACGTCGAGCCGAGGGTCAAGCCGTCGAGTAAACTGGTCGTCTGTCATGACTACAAGGTGAGCTTCACTCTCGTCAGCAGCCGAAGAAGGCGAACTGACGCGCGTCCGACCAGGGAGGCTACGTCGAGAACGAGGAGGAGCGAGGCTACAGCTTTGCATGGTGGAGTCTGTGCGATGCTTTCATCTAGTGAGGCTCTCCCTCCCTCTGTGCTCTATCAAGCCTGGTAGCTAACTCTAAGATCGTACAGCTTCTCTCACCGCCGCGTAGCTCTGCCGCCTCCAGACTGGATTCGTACAGCTCACCGACACGGCACCAAAATCCTCGGAACCCTAATCTTCGAGTGGGAAGCTGGCAAGGTCTGTCTCGACAAGCTGCTCGGACCGGACCTCAGCAGTATCTCGACCGAGGTGGCCGACCGACTCGTCGACCTTGCTGTCGAGCGAGGGTTTGAGGGATGGCTCGTCAACGTCGAGGTCGAGCTTGGGACTCAGCGTGCGACGCCCTCGGAGCATGCTCAAGCTCTCGTCGTCTGGCTGAGATACCTGCGCGACGAGACGAGGCGCCGAGTGCCCGGAGGAGAGACCATCTGGTGGGTCAGAGGCTCTCTCAACCTATGCACATGCTTAAAAGCTCACCCTGATCCTGATCTCATTGTAGGTACGACGGAGCCAACACCGAAGGCGTACGATGGCAGAACCGTCTCAGCTCGCTCAACGCCCCCTTCTTCGCCGCCGCCGACGGCATCTTCCTCAACTACTGGTGGCGCGAGGCTCAGGTCGAGGAGACGAAGCAGATACTGGAAAAGCTTGGACGGCGGAGAGATGAGGTCTCGTTTGGACTCGACGTTTGGGGCCGAGGGCAGTTCGGCGGAGGAGGCTTCTCGAGTTGGCGCGCTGTGGAGCTTCTCGAGGGATCGACACCTCAGCAGCTACCGCCAGCAAGTATCCAATCCACCGACTCACATCCAGAAACGCCGACCCACGAGCTCGCCACCTCCGAGTCCCTCATCTCTCCTCCCCTCACCGCCGACTCCTCGAACTTCTCGCTCGCCCTCTTTGGACCTGGCTGGACCGTCGAGAGCGAGCATCTCGGACATTCTCTCGCAACGCGGGAAGGATGGTCGAGTTGGTGGGAGGACGAGCTGTTCCTCTGGACTGGATCCGCGCCGGGGCCGAATGTTGAGCGGGAGAGTTTGCGGATAGAGCAGGTCAGGAAGGAGGAGCGAGGGGTGCACCGAGCTCGAGAGCTTGCCGCCGCGCTCTCGAGGGGACCTTCAGCACTTTCCCTCCCTCGTTTCGACTACAACGCCTCGCTCCCTCCTCTCCCCGGCTCGTTCCGCCCGCTCGCCTCGTATCGACCCACTCCTCGCCCCCCTCCTCCATCCCCTTCCTTTTACGCCAACTTCTCGAACGGTGCAGGCCATCGTTTCTTCCTCGAAGGGAAGCTCGCGCTCGACTCGCCGAGCGGATGGACCGACATCGACTTTGCTTTTCCTTTCCCCTCGCTCGCTCTCCCTTCGCTGGATGATCACGTAAATACCGCTCTCACCGACGAGGATGCATGGATGGGCGCCTATTCCCTACGGCTCGAAACTTCGGAGCGCGCCGAAGGCTCGTCGACCGTCGTCCCCATCACTCCGACCTCCGTCCTCGTCGAGCCAGGCCAGCACGTCACAGCAACAGTCGTCTGGAAGCCTCTCTCGACCATTGATGAGCTCAAGCTGGTCATCAACTCCGTCCATCCGCGCTCCTCGAACGAGCTCCCGGCAAGCGATTCGCTCGAGGTGCACGATCTCGAGACGACCGAGCTCGCAGGTGGATGGAGATCGACCTCGGCGCTCATCACCCTGAAGGACGACGAGAAGGCTTCCGAGATCTCCTCGCTCGGAGTCAGCTTCTCAGCCTCCCCCTCCTCCACTGCCAGTCTCCTCCTCGGCTCCCTCGCCTTGACCTCGTCCTTCCTCGCCGAAACGCCGCAACCTCGCATCAGCAACCTCCGGTGGTCATCAGACGGTGCTTCACTCAACTGGGACGTAGCTCGCACCGTTCCCACTTCGACGATCCCATCCTCGGCGCCCGAGCAGCTTGGCCGACCGAGAAGATGGCCCTCCTTCATCTTCTACATTATCTCGCACGAGGATGACGCCGGAGATCGCATCTTCCTGGGCACCACCGCATCTCGACAATTCAGGTTAGCTCGCGAGCGCCTGCCAGAGGGAGGGAAGGTGGTCGTTAGGGCGGTGCGGGAAGATGGGAACCTTGCAGATTTAAGCTGCTCGCTATAGGGGATCGAGCAGGACTCAGAATGGATCTGTAGAGGTCGCCGAGCTGTGTTAACCTCGCCTCAGGCAGCACAGCGATGTCCGAGATCCGAGCCAGCGATCGCCGAACCCGATTCGCTTGCTCGTTCGCCTCGTCGGAGCTCCTCGGGCTGTCTTGCTCCTCCTCGCTCGCATTGTACACGATTCGCCTAAAGCAAGCTGTGTCCATACTCCTATGACCGCAGGCGAGAAGACTACAGCCTGCAACCTTCCCAAGGCAGCGCAGTCCAGACCTTTGGCGGCAGGAGGAGAGACAAAATCCCCAGATTTTCCTTCTCCCGAGCAGCTGCCGCCCAGGACGTCGAGGCACTTGCAAAGATAGTCTCACCGACCTGCACTCCAGCCCTCCTCGCTTGCTCAACTTTTGCCCACAAAGGCCGTAAAATCAGTTGAACGACCATCCCGCGCCTTCTCTCTTCTTGCTCTCTCTCCTACACCTCACTCGTTACTCCCACCCTCAGCTTCATCCGTTACAGCAGCCCTCGCGCCTCGTGCACTCGCCCTTTACCTTTCCTCGCCTGCACGAGCCTCGCTCTCGACCTTCGCCTCCTTCTTCGACCCATCCCGCGTTCACGCATAGAGGCCAGGGCTCTTCAGCACAGCGACGACCACCACATCCAGTGCAACTCTCCTACTCTCTCTTCCTCTCCGTTCCGTTTAGCGACGACCGTCGGGCCAGCTCCCTCCCCCTCTCCCTCTTCATCATGAGTCTGTCGAGCGATTCATACGGTACAGACACTGCTTGGGTAGCCCCTTGGGCTGCTCAAGTTTTATCGCAGGTGCAGAATGGTAGCAACCCGTACGGTGAGTTGCCAGCCTTGGGCTACGGACCTTGCCGAGCGCCGAAGCTGATCGCCATCGCCGCTTTCCTCTCGTCTTGTCCACAATCCCGTACTTTTCGACTCTTCAGATGTCATCGGACCTACTCTCGTTGGAGTTTTTTACCCAAGCGTGCAGAAGGGATTCCGGCCACAACTCTGGACGCTCCTCGGCCTGTTCGTCGTCTCGGCGTTGATCATCCTGGCCGGCATCATCTTGAGGATCTCGCAAGGCCGCTTCTGGCTCATCCACCGCGTGGACTCAACGGTCCTCATCCCCAACATCAGTTTGACCTACTCGGTCTGTGCGCTAGCGTATGCAGCTGGTAAGCGTCCCTCAAGAGCGCAACGTCGCCGAGTAGATCGGTCGCCGAGCATTGCCCTTGCCAAGCAAGGCCTTCACAGACAAGATAGCAAGCTGACTTCTGCTACTCACTATCACAGTCGGCATGGTATCAATTTGCGACGCTGTTAAAATCTCCAAGGGTGGTGACTACCCGACGGTGAGCTCGCTCGCTCGATGTCTCCATAAGGCGCTTGCTGACTCTCTGGAATTCTTCAGAGGTATATCGGCACAGTGGGTATTTGGCCTGCCATCCTGTGGCTCGGTGAGTACCTTTCGCGGACGAGGCGTCCAGAGGGGACGCAGGGAGAGATCGCCGAAGGCGCTCGCCCGGGCCGACCTGCTCGCTGACTCTATCTGCTCCTCCTCACCAGGGATGTATTCAGAAATCTGGGCAACATTCAGCGCATGGTATATCCGCCGTTACGGAGCGTATTTTGAGGCGACAAAGCTCAAGACTATCATCGCGACCATCCTCCCCTTCGTCTTGCCCGTCGCGGCGATTGCACCTCCTGCCGTCTTCTTCACCAATGGAGCGACCAACTTCAACTCGGCCATTAGAACGTTCTCCACGCTTCGCGAAACCCTTGCTGGCCTACAAGCAGCTTGGGTCCCCGCCGACGGCCTCGACATCGTCAACCTTACTCAGATCATTCCTGCTGTCGCAAAAATGGCCGCTCAGGTCGTCGACTACGGAAACTGGTGCCGCCTGGGCTTCCTGTACAGCGCTACCATCCTTCTCGCGACCCTCCTCGTGAGTCTGAGATACTAGTCGAGCTACTACTCGTCCCAGCCGAGCTGCCAGTCCGAGCCGGCACTTGGAACGTATATCTGACGCCCCGTCTCCACACGCCTCTTAGCTCTACATGCTCGGAGCGTATCTCGAGATCTCCCACCTCCGCCGCAACGCCAGCAAGCTCCGTCGCCAAGCAGCCCTCAGCCCCACCATGCGCCGAGCCGCTCCCATGTCGCCCGTCATGGATCGCAAGGTCGCCGACAACTTGGACGACGAATGGTTCGCTGGAGTCCGTCGTCAAGCTAGTCTTCTCGAGTGGGCAGCCAGGAATCGTACTTGGACCGCCGGCCTCATCTCGGCGATGCTGCTCGAGTCGAGTGCGCTGGCGCTCTGGTACGGCCTCGCGCCTCTCAGCATCCGAGCGTCTTCGGTGCAGTTCCAGACCATCATTCTCGTTGCCTGTGAGTATCTCCTCTCACCCGTTTCGGGTCTCGGGCAGCTCAGTTCTCGGCGTTGGTAGCAATCCACTGACCTCGCTTCTCTTGTCGCTTTCACACCTACAGGCTACATGAACGGCATCCTATCCACCCTCGTCTCTCTCCTCATCCTTTTCCGTTCCCTCGATGGCTCCAACCCCGCCGCCCGCCGCCTCCAGAGCCTCCTCCCCTGGCTTCCTCTTCCTCCCGCCGTCGGACTTCGCGGCCAAGAGACGACCTTCGCTCAGACTCAAAAGACGGTCGAGGTGCGCTCAACGGTGTACAACGCCGCCGAGAAGGCAAAAGAGGCCGAGTCGAGTGGAGGTCTTCAGGCGCCGCAGAGCCCTACGCCGCTTTGGGGCTCGCCGCTGATGGTCCAGCTCGAGATGGAGGAGAGGGACATCACCTACAGTAGCAGTAGCAGCAGTGAGCAGAAGTAATCGTTTGCTTAGAGCAGTAGCAGGGTAGACGTATGCATCTAGTGTTATTTATGGTCAAGCGGCGCATTTGACCGGGAGGCTAGCGAGCGCCGAGCTTCACATGTCTCTACAAGCTTCAAGCCCGCTCGGTCTTCTTCACCAATGGAGCGACCAACTTCAACTCGGCCATTAGAACGTTCTCCACCCTTCGCGAGACTCTTACTGGCCTACAAGCAGCTTGGGTCCCGGCCGACGGCCTCGGCATCGTCCACCTTACTCAAATTATCCCTGAAGTCGCCAGAATGGCGGGCCAAGTCGTCGACTACGGAGACTGATGCCGCCTGGGCTTCCTGCACAGTGCCACAATCCTCCTCGTGAGGCTCAAGCCGAGCTCCTAGTCGTGAGGGGTTTACACGACGTCTCGCCGACACCCGTGGTGGCGAACGCCGAGCAGTTTCGGATCTCTCGCCAGACGCGCTCAGGAGGAGAATCTGGGAACGCACGAGGCTCGCTCTGATTCACTCGCACGCTACCAAACGGTCCCTACTACTCGGCGCCTGAAGAAGCCCCAGTCGCCGGCGAGCCTGACCGTGATGGGGTTACGTCCGCAATTTCGGTCTTCAATACTCGGTTCGCCTTGTTCTTGGGCTTTGGGGCTGTTTATAGAGATGTATCATCAGCTCGGTGCTCAGTCTGGGCTCGAAGGCGATGGGAAGCTCACCGTTCGTGTTCTCGGAGATGTAGAAGCGCCGAAGGGCCATGATGGCCTCCTCGCGAAGGTAGCCTCCTACAGCCGAGTATGGCGGCGAGTGAAGTAGCCGTGGGCTGTGCAAGAAAGAAGAGTCAGCACTGCGCATCTGTAGCCGCCTCGTGTGAAGCCCAGCGAAAGCGAAAGCCGAACTCACTCCGAGTGGATTGACTGCACTCCTCCACAGCCACCGAAGCGGTCGTTGGCGCACCCATAGATGACCTTCTCAATTCCCACCTGCCTCATAGCACTTGCACACATGATGCACGGCTCGACCGTCACGTAGAGGACCACTCCCTTGAGCGGAGTCTCCCAAATCTTGCGAGGCTTGGCCTCGACTGGTGGCGCCTCGGCTGTTGCTGAAAGCCCTGCTGCTGATTCGGTAGGCTCATCGTCGTGTTGCGGAGTGAATGGGCGGTAGAGGGTGGGCGTAAGGGCATGAGTGCGGTCAGGGAGGAGGTGTCGGAGGGCGTCGAACTCGGCGTGGAGGGTCGCGTTTCGGCCTTCGTTGGTGCGGTTGCGGCCTCGTGCTACAATCTTGTTGTCGTGTACTAGTACGCAGCCTACAGGAATCTCCTTGGCGTTCAACGCCTCCTCTGCCTGCGGGTCGTTTTCCTTGGTGAGCGAAGCAGCGAGCAAGTAGGGTAGACGACACGGACCAGCAAGCATGCCTCTGCCATGAAAGCCAAATCCTGCTCCGACTGCTCTGATACGGGAATCATCGTGTTGTCCATCCTGCGCGAGAATGAGAGAGAGAGAGAGGAGAGGGAGAAGCGAGGGAAAGATGGGGGCGGGTCGAAGCTGTTGCGGTAGACTCGGACGGGTCGTAGGAGCTGTTTGGAGTGCTAGACAAGCCGCGAAGTCGAGATGAGCTGGACGAGGTGAGATGTACGAGGGAGACCAGCACTTCGCTTCTTGACTCTGTCCTCCATCTCGAATCGCTGATCATCTCCAAAATGCGGCCGAGGACAACTGGGCTGCTGCCTCGAACCGCTGCACGACCCACATCTACACCACGGCTGCTCGCTCGATCAACAGCTGCCTCGTCGCGCTGCCTTTCCTCGGCTCCTCTCGCCCATCCTCTCTCCCCTGTACGAGAGCCGTCAACGCCCGGCTTTGGCCAGCCGCTTCCTTCAACTCATCCACATCTCCTGGCTCCCGGCGAGCTCACACGAGGCATCTCGGCCGACGAGTACGAGCAGCGGAGGAAGCGGCTCATGGACGGCCTGGAGGAGGGAGCTGTAGTCATTGTAGCAGGTGGGCGGCTAAAGTATGCTAGTGGGAAGATCTTGTGAGTCCTGCTGCTGTAGCTTGGAGGCTGTACCCGAGCTCGCAGGCAGCATTTGACCGCCTCGGGCTGGAGACGCGACGAAGCAAGACGGGAGCTGATGTTGCCTTCTACAGCTACAAGTTCCGTCAAGAGTCGAACTTCTGGCTAGTTGTCTCCCACAGGAATGCTCTCCTGCTCTACTGACCGCTCTGCTCCTACAGGTATCTCACTGGCTTCGAGGAGCCCGACTCGGTCCTCGTTCTCGGTGAGTGAATCTCGTCCCGCATCTCAGAGAGACGCTGATGGCCTCGACACTACAGAGAAGATCAGCACGCTACGAGGGTACAAGATGACCATGTTTGTGCGAAGCAAGGACAACACGGATGAGATCTGGAACGGCGCTCGCTCGGGGCGGGAAGGTGCTATCGACGTCTTCGGGGCAGACGATGTACGTGATGGCTCGAGTCTACTCTCTATGTGATCCATCACCGACTCTCGTCCATCCACAGGCCACCGACATTTCCATGCTCGCTCCTCGGCTCAAGTCGATTCTCAACTCCGGCGCCGCCATCTCTCGGCCGTCACTCCAACCCATCTACGTCGACTTTGAAGGCGTGCCATCCTCCTCGCGCCTTCGCCCAAAACCTAAGACCTCCCTATTCGACTTCCTCGTCCCCAACGGCCGCTCCCTCAACGACGCCGACGAGGTAGCTGCTCTCCTCACAAGCTCAGGGAGGCAGGTCAAGAGCGCCTCGAGGGAGATTGAGAAGCTGCGATTGATCAAGAGTCCTGCCGAGATCAAGGTCCTTCGCCGAGCAGCCGACATCAGCAGCGACGCTCACGCCAAGGTGAGCTCCGAATCCTCTCGTCGCTCTCATCGCCCTCGCTCACGCATCTTTTCGGCACAGGTCATGCGCTTCTGCGAGCCGACCTCCGTCTCGCGTCGGACAGAACACTCCCTCGTCTCCCACTTCGAATACACGACATCACTCGCCGGCTCCGACCGACCCGCCTACGTTCCCGTCTGCGCCAGCGGTCCCTCCTCCCTCACCATCCACTACATCTCCAATCGGCTACCACTCAAAGACGGCGAGCTCGTCGTCCTCGACGCAGGCTGCGAGTGGGGAGGCTACGCCAGCGACATCACTCGCACCTTTCCCATCTCGGGCAAGTTCTCGTCGGCGCAGCGAGACTTGTACCAGGCGGTGCTCAATGTGCAGAAGGCCTGCATTGAGCTGTGTACGGAGGAGGCGGGAGTGTCGATGGAGCGGTTGCATCGCAGAAGTGTGGATGTGATGAGGGTCGAACTGGTGAACCTCGGCTTTCAGATGAAGGGAGGCGACCTCGAGCGGACAATCTATCCGCACTTCTTGACCCATCCGCTGGGGATTGACTTGCATGATACACCGGGCTTTAGTCGGGCCGAGAAGTGAGTTCCTTCCGCTGCTCACCGTTTTGCGTCGAGCTGACCTTCTCCTCCTTCTGCAGCATCAAGGCCGGAATGGTCATCGTTCGTAGTCTCGCCCGGCTCGTTTTGAACTCGCTGCTGACCGTCTCTACCTCTCAGACCATCGAGCCCGGCATCTTTGTCCCTCTTCATTCCAACTTCCCCAAGGAGTTCCACAACCTCAGCGTGAGGGTCGAGGACGACATTCTCGTCGGCGCCGAGCACCCAACTATACTCAGCGTCGATGCGCCGAAGGAGGTGGCGGATGTAGAAGCGTGCTGTCAAGGGCTGCTGGACGGCGTGAAATAGATGATGCGAGTTGGAGAAGCTATCGCTCGGTGTGTGCGAAGGAGCGAGTGCGCGGGAGAGGAAAGGCGAACTCGTCGAGTTACAGCCCAGTCGTCTAAGGTGATAACTACAACAGGGTACAGCAACGAATCTAAACCTACTCTCTAAGTGCTTGCTACTGAAGAGTCACCTGCTTGCTCGCCTGACCCGCGGCTCCCGTCGCCGTCTTCGAGCCCCCTTCGGCGCTCGCTTTCTTCTTCTTCTTCTTCTTGCCGCTCTTCTTCTTCTTGCCGGTCGTCGTTCCGCCTCCGAGCTTGTGAGCTGCGCTGGGGAGCTTCAAGCACTTGCCGTGGCCCGTCAATGTGTACCCGGAGAGGCAAGAGGCTGCAGAGCCGAGGTTCAGCTTCGGCGGGCGAAACAACGGCTGAAGAAGCCAACTCACAGGCGATGCACTCGTCTTGGAAGCACTGAATATTTCCCACGCCGGGCAGGGCCAAGCAGTCGACTCCCGTATGATCTCGGACGCAGCCGCCGCTGTCCAGACGAGAGGTCAGCGAAAGCTCGGTCGAAGAACGGCGAGACCAGGCTCACCATGAACGCAGCTCGCCAAACTCTACACACTCCCACTCTCCACTCGGGAAGGCGCAAGCCCGCTGATCCGGAGGGCATGGCATGACAGCCTGCGAGCGAGGAGGTCAGCCTCGGCGAAAGCGACAGTCGCCTCAAAGGCCATTCACTCACGAGCAGAGCCTTCTCGGCCTTTTTGATCTCCTCCTGGCGCTTCTGTCGAGCGCGACCAGACATGACTGGTGCCATGCAATCGGCAGTGAAGCTGTAAAGGCGAGAAGTGAGCGAGTGAGGAAGGCCGAGAAAACTCGGCGGACGAACCTGACCGAAACCGAGGGCCCGCTGGTCTTTGTGCCGGTTCCCGCATCGCGAAGACCAGTAGCTACGGTCACAATGGGATAGGTTGAGAAGCTGGTACCTCCTCCTCCCGAGCCAAGCCCGACAAGCGGAACGGCAACACCTGCTCCTCCTCCTTTTCGACCTCCTCCTCCTGATCCTGCGCCAGCGAGGCCTGTAGTTCGAGACGGTCAGCTCCACAGATATGGTAAGAGACTGGCGAGACTCGCGCACCTGATGGGATAGCCCCTGACATAGAGGTCGACGAGCCAAACGCGCCTGAGCCGAGTCCTCCTCCGGCCGTTGCTGGAAAAGCAGGAGAAGGGGAAGAAGAGGAAGGGAAGCCACCTCGACCTCCGACTGCAAGAATTGTTCCTCCACCACCTCCGCCGCCTGCCTGTAGGAGGTGCGCCGAGTGAGCGACCAGATTCACTTACGGGGACTCGGAGCAGGTCCGAGCAGCGCCAAAGGGATCGTCAAAGAAGAGACAGGGACGTACCACAATCTGTGGGCACGTCGAGGTTGAAGAGAGCGTTGCGCATGTCCCTATCGATCTGCGAAGAGGTCGGAGGGGTCAGCAAGTCTCGTGTGGGCGCTGAGGCCGAGCACAGCATACGAGAAACCTGTAAGCAGGAGGAGATGTCAGCTCCCTCACTCACATCCTGCAACACCAAAGATAACGACTCACCTCCTCCGGCGCCAGCCAACAGAGCACCACTTGCGGCTAGTAATGACGACCGAGACTTAATCAGCTCGGCGCTCGGTCTTCCCTGCTGACCGTACTCACTTCCAGCGCCCACCATGATCGTCATCCCTGCAGTGTATGTCGTTCCCGAGTTAATGTACCCCGTTATCCGTCCTCCTGCTCCTCCAGTAGACGCCAGCACACCAGAGAGTAGTGGTCCGTCTTGTCCGTTGCCTCCGATGACATCCACGGCGAGAGTGGTGGAGGAGGGTACGGCAAGGGTGTACGTCCCCGCGGCGCCATAAGCGCAAACGAACGAGTTCTTGGCTGGGTCCGGAGTGGTCCCGACCGAGCCAGCAGTGAGGGTGCAGCCTGCGGGTGTTGGAGCGCAGCAGAGATTGTTGGACAGGGTGGGGTAGGATGGGTTTGAGCAAAGCTGCTGAGTGTTGACGAAGCTGGAGAGAAACGCAAAGGCGAGAACTGCGGCGAGAAGGGGCGGGGCTGGTGGCCGTCTCCTTCGGCGAAGGCTCGGGGGTCGCATCTAGCGCTGGTGCAAGGTGATGTGGTCAAGAAGTGGTGAGAGAGAGAGAGTCTCAATCATTTGCAAGCCTGCCCAGCCTGCAGCTGCGTTAGACCTGTCATCCAACAGGTCTTTAGCGAAGTTCGAAGAGTTCGGCCTTCGCGACCTTGTCGCCTCAGGCGAGGTTCCAAGAGCGGAGGTCACCAAGCCGCGGGGCTCACGCCGCACGAGAGAGCGTGGTAAATGATGGGGAGCATGAGATAGACGCAGCCATACGAATGCGCTGGGCAGAGCAAGCAGCCGACCGAGCAGAGACCACTCCTCATTGTCCTCCTTCTCCCTGCTCTTGCCCTCTGCCAACGACCGGGAAAGCCTGCCGTTGCTCACCAACAGCATGGTGATCACTCAACATCTTCGTGAGGTTAACTTGTCAACCGACGAGTCTTGCGAAACTCTCGCCCGGGCGCCGAGGTTCTTGGAGCCCTCCCCGTCTTCTCGTCGCCCGCGGATTTGAAGGTGGCCCGAGGTGCTGGACATGCTTTCGCTGGCGCAGCGGCGACCATGCTGCAAAGTCGAGGAATGGGAACCGAGGCGAGCGTTGGTGAGGCGCCGAGATCCGGAAGCCAAGCAGCAAGGCAAAGAGCGCCGAGGCCAGTTCGTTCGGCGCTGCAAAGCCGAGAAGATCACCCATCTGCAGGTGCCGAAAGGCCACAGCCCTGCTCCCTTTAGAGGCTATAGGAAGTACTGTAGGCTTACGCCCAGGTTCAATAGCGTCGCGTCTCGTCCTTCCCTCACGCAGTCCAGCGCCAACTCCGCCGAGCAACGCCCAACGCCCAACGCTCCTGTACGCCGCGCTTGCGAGTTGTGAGGTCACAAAGGCTGCAGTGTTCCCCCAAGGGGTATCTCAGCTCACACCTCCGCTAGTCAGCGTAGCTCGACGAAGTTCACGGCCTACAAGAGGTGTAGATCTCCTCGCCGAGCTTCGGCTCTTGGCTCAAACGACGGTCCTTTCGACCAGTGAGAGTTGCGGAAGGGGTAGAGGGTGTGGCAGAGTATCTGAGACAGGCGGTAGATGCTTCAGAGGCTGGTCCTGCACCGCACTTGAGGAAAGAGAGGTTCGGTGATGGACAGGCAGCGCCAAGAACGTCCAGGGTAAGAGTTGGAGAAGTAGAGTCGGTTGGTAGATCGATATCCGAGCTGACCTGCTGCAATGGTTCATCTGAAGGCCTTCGAGTGGAGAGGCCCGGACTTGAAGTGGAGCAGGGAGAGCAGGCCGAGGATGGAGGAGATTCGACCGAGGTGCAGCAGGCTGGGGCGGTGTAGGGCTTTTGCGTATCTATTCCAGATTGATGTGTAGCTTGTGTGTCAACAGCTTTGCGATGCCCAATCTCGGCGAGAGGAGATTGAGATCACGTGAGCCGCAAGCTCGACGAGAGCGATCCAGTCCAGCTTGCTCTCCTCCGTCTCAGCTCGCCTTCACCACCACCTCACCGCGCGCTTCCAGTACCTCGAGGACACCTTTTACCACCTCAGTACACCTCACCAGACTCTGCTCGCTCTTTCTCCCTCACCAAACATGCCGACGCTCGCTCAAGTCAAGGCGATGAAACGCCCCGAGCTACAGGCTCTCTGCAAGGTACGCGAGGGATGGCTACGCGACTATAGCAGCTACTGATTGCTTGACTCGTGTAGGAGATTGGCGAGAAGGCCAACGGCAAGACGGAAGCGCTTCTCCTCGCCGTCATCAAACATTTCGATCTGTGCGTTGCCTAACAGCCGCGACCATGCGGCTAGCTCATAGAGTATGTACTGACTGTTCATTACATTTTGCAGCACCGAGACCGTCGAGGAAGCCCCAGCATCGGCCAAAACGACGAAGGGAAAGAAGAGCGCCGTCGCCGCCTCCACCATCGCTCTACAGGCCAAGTCGAAGGGCAAAGCCAAAGCTATATCTACTGCTCCCTCGCCTGCAGCCGACGAGGTGGACGAGCTCGACGAGGAGGACGAGATGAGGCTCGAGGTCCCGGCTCCCGTCAAGGTCGCTTCGAGGAAGACGGCGTCGGCTGCACCCAAAGCAATCAAGGCGAAAGGGGTAGACGCACCTCCTGCCGAGAGTGCCACTCCTGCACCCGAATCGCGAGGTGAGTTTGAGCATTTCGCCCTTCGCCCCCTCGCTTCGGTTCACTGAACCGGATCCTCTCGCAGGTTACGCCACCTCGCCTGCCACGAAAGCTACCATCGCTACCCTCCTCTCTACCGTCAGGACTCTTCAAGCCGAGCTCACCACCGCACGTTCGGCCCTCGGCAAGCTCGAGACGACCGTGGCCGCTCTCCCCACCCCTTCACCCCCTCGCTCCCCTGCTCTGCAGAAGTCGGAGGTCCTCTCCATCGTCGACTCCAAGATCGCCGAGTTCCGTTTGGAGATCTCCACATCGTTTGATCAGCGCGTCAACTCAGTCGTCGACCAGATCGCCGAGCTCAAGGCGTTGCTTCCGGCACCCACCAATGTCGCCGAGGACGAGGCGATCAAGGCGCTCGTCACCAAGTTCGAGGCGCAGGTGCAGTCGACCGAGTCGTGGAAGGGGGACTTCGAGCAGGCTATTACGTCCCTCCGCTCGGACGTCTCGAGCCGCGTCGCAGCCCTCGAGGCTCGGGATGCTCAAACCGCCGCCCCTCCTTCCCCGCGCCCGACTACGCCCATTGCTCTCGAGCAGCAAGCTCAACTTCAAGCCAGTCCCACCTTTTCCGACGCTCCCCCCATCCAGACTCTCGCCTCCTTCTCAAGCCCGACCTCATCGCGCCTCGGCTCTCCTGCACCCGCTCCCGCTCCTCGCAACGCCAGCCCCGTCATCACTCCCGCCTCGACTCGTCGGTCTCCTCGCAAACTTCCCTCCAACAGCAACCTCTCCGCCCTCGCCCTTCCCTCCCACATGGTCGCTCACGCTTCGCCCGCTCGCTCGCCTCGAGGCCGTGGATCGCCTGCAGAGGTGCAGCGCGAGAGCCCGGCGAGGCCTACCGCCTTCTCTATTGGCAAACATGCGCGCTGCAGTGACGCTAGCGACATCTCGGTCGCCGTCGAGGCTGTGAGGAGCCCGCCATCCGCACCGGTCAACAGCTTGGCCGGCGTGATTACCTCGGCGTCAAGGGAAGGAGGACACATTCGCAAGAGGATGCGCGTCAGCAACGGCTCCGTCGTTGACCATGGAGAGGACGGCGCCGCCGACTCGACTTTCGCCAGCGCCGAGGATGGCGAGACGTCGTTTGAGGAGACATCGCAGATGCTCGACGAGGGAGCCTCCTCATTCGTTGCAGGATGCCGAGACTTTGTCGTCCAGACCAAGACTGGCGACGAGCCTCCCGTCCCCCTCTCCACCTCCGCCGCACCCGCCACATCGGATCCTTCCTTCTTTTCCTTCGGCGCATCCCTCCCTCCACATTCGCCCGCTCCCTCTGGCGCCCGCAAGTCGCTCCCCATGGCCTCGCTTCCATTCCCCATCGTCTCACCATTCGTCGCTCGCACCAGCAAGTCAGTCCACGGTACTCCCGCCTCTGCCGCTCGCAAGCAGCTCTTCGGCCACGACCTCTCCAACAAGAGGATCCCCATCCCGCCTACGCCTCCCGCCGCCAAGACGCTGTATGGATCGGAGCGAGAGATGTTCGGAGATGATGATGTGCTGGAGGGCTCGAGATTTGAGGATGTAGGAGAGGAGAGTCCCAGGAAGCCGTCGTGGGGAGCTGGGCTGTTCGGCAGGGCTTGAAGCGGGTTTAATGTGTCTTCGACTGTTTCTTGTGCATAGTTATAATTTCTTCGGCCTGGCTTAGCGTGTGTAGTATTCCTGCAACCATCTCGTACAGCGGCAGCGCATCGGAGAGCGGCTCGGCGATGATTTCGGCGCAGGGTAGAAAAGTCACCCTGTCATCTACAGAGCTGTCTAGCTGCTCCTTCCGATTGATTCTGATCTCTGCTCTGATCTCTGCACTCGTACGTCGACCTGCTCGACAAGTATCAGCGAATAGCTCCGCCAGTTGGCCATTTCCTTGGCAATCGAAAAAGGACGGCTCTCCCCGCTGCCACAACAACCTCGCTCGACAGCGCCTAAGCTTCTGGTTGTCGTTCTACCTCAGAAGCCTCCCTACACCTACTCAACAACACGATGGCCTCCTCTCCCGCTAAGCAACCTGCTCCGTCTTCGCCCAGCCGATCCGAGTCGCTCGAGCTCAAAACCTCGCCTGTGCTCGGAGGGGAGCAGGGGAAGGAGGAGAAGCATACGCGAAAGCGATCAGCGGTTGATGTTTTCTTGGGAAGGGACAGGGAGACGCTGCAGAAGGATCCGATCGTCTGGCGAGAGGGGTGGACGGGGTTCTCGGCCAGCTTGGGGCGTAGGATGCGAGATGTCCTGACGAAGAGGTTCATGTACGCTTTTAACTTCTGCTTGCTGCTGCTGTTGCTTAGCAGAGCCCTCGACCGAAGCTGAATCTCATCCTCCTTCGCAGGGCCTGCGTTCTGCTCGGCCAGCTACTGTCATTCTCCCTGACCTCCACATCAGTAATCACCACTGAACTCGGACAGAGCGGCTGGGCCATTCCCTGCTCGCAGTCTTTATTCTTTGTACGTTTTCGGCGCTTGAGACTGCTCGGCGAAGCGCTGACCCGAGCCCTTCGACAGTACTTTACCCTCAACCTGTTGTAGTGAGTGGCACGTCGACTGATATGTCTCAAAGCCAACCTATCTCGTACTCAGCACCCCTTACACGATGTACCGCTATGGCTTCGGGGCTTGGGCTCGGATGCTCAAGACCGACGCCTGGAAATACGTCCTATTGGCTGCTATCGACGTCGAGGTGAGTTCAAGTAGCGGTAATTTGCTTCCCAAGGCTGACTCTCGCCGTTCTCCTATAGGCCAACTTCCTCGTCATCAAGGTGAGCAGTCATTTCGGCGATCGCTTCTTCTCCTCGGCGGGCGCTGATGTGGCTCTCCGGAGGCTTACGGCTACACCGATTTGCTCAGCTGTATGATGCTTAATGCATGGTGTGTCTCCGGCCAGTCAAGAGCGCGGCGACCCCTGCTGACCCTTCGCGCCGTCCCAAGGTCGACGCCTGCTTGCATGGTCTTCGCGTTCTTCCTCACCCGTGCTCGGTACCATTGGAGTCAAATCCTCGGCGCACTCATTTGTATCACCGGTCTCGCTCTCATCGTCGTCAGCGACTGGACGACTGACAAGGTGAGCTCAGTCGTTTGAAAGCTCGGCGACGGGAAGCTGACGCGTCGTTCGTCGCAGAACTATCCCGCGAACAACCGCGTGCTGGGAGATATCTTGATGCTCATTGGTGCCACCGGGTATGGTCTCAGCAATGCCACCGAAGAGCGTTTCGTGCGCGAGCGGCCTCTTTACGAGGTGAGTTCGCGAGTCGGCATCCCATTGTCGCTGATCGACGCTCTACATACAGGTCGTCGGACAGATCGGCTTTTGGGGCACCTTGATCAACGCCACTCAAGGAGCCGCCCTCAAGCACGACCTTTACCTCACCGCCGTCTGGTCGGGCAAGACTATCGGGCTTCTCATCGCCTACACCTGTGCCATGTTGTTTTTGTACTCTTGCGCACCGATTCTGTTCAGGCTCAGCTCGAGCCCTTTTTACAATCTCAGGTAAGTGCTGAAGCTCTACGACTAGAGGAGGTCGGCGACGGCGGTTGGAATGGGAGAGCGGAAGCTGACTTCTTGCGCCGAGTAGCATCATGACGTCCAACTTCTATGGCTTGTGTTTTGGCCTCGGACTGTACCACTATGCTCCTTACTTCCTTTACGTGCGTTTGCTTTCCTTTCACCCGCAATCGACCCTCGCGCGAGCTCCGAGCAGTCCTTGCTCCGCTTGGGCCAGGCGCTCTCCTCAGACGTCCAGCGGCTGATCTACTCTTCCCTCCAATCATGCAGTTCATCGCCTACCCCCTCATCATTGTCGGTCTGCTGGTCTACTTCCTCGTGCAAAAGCCCGAGTCTATCGAGATGGAGGTCGTCGCGAGGGGCAAGCAGGCTCAGAAGGAGGAGGAGGCGGGCACGAAGAGGGTGGTTGGTGATAGAGTGTAGAAAGAGCTGTATGCTTAGTGAGGTAGAGGGGTACTCGTATGACTGGAGTGACTTAGCAAGGCTCAGCCGTTCGAGAGCAGCCAGCTCGGCGATGACTGCGAAGCAGCTTCGACGGCTTCTGTAGTACACTCGCGAGCAGCGGCGAATTTCGAGAGCTCTAAAACAGTGCGAAGCTGTACTGCACCATCTCACACCGCTCTACTGCATGATATCGCTCTTCACAGCTGAGGGTCAACCTTCGAGGACACGCGGCGCAGGTCTCTCTCACCCGCATCTCGCCTACTCGGACCCCTCACCTCGTCAGCACTTTTTGTAGCGCTTCAGAGCGCCCGTTCGACTCGTCTTCGTCTCCTCTCCCGCCTCGAGCGCCCACTTCCCTCTACACAGCAACTCAGACCCTCCGGCACGTCGACGCTTCTCAAGCTCTCCCCCGCTCGCCCCTCATGCAGGCTTACAAGAAGGATGAGGAGAGCGGCGTGGGCCAGTTCTTCCAGGATAAGACTGTGAGGCTACCCTCCTACACCCTCTGCACCTCAACAGCTCGAGTAATGGGCCTGCGCGCCCAAGACTCGCTGTCTGTCGCCGCAACAGAGCGCTGACCTCGCTACTGCTGCACTACAGACGGTCATCCAAGAAGCTCGAGTCTTCAACGAGACGCCCATCAGCCCGCGCAAGTGCCGTATCCTCTTGACCAAGATTGTCTACCTGCTCTGCGTCGGCGAGACGTTTGGCACTCAAGAGGCGACCACCCTCTTCTTTGGTGTGACCAAGCTCTTCCAGCACAAGGATGTGAGTCTACGCTTACCTCTCGTATCGAGCTACACGCGCTGGGAGGAAGACGGGAGGCGGTAACGAGCGAGTAGGGCGCGTGGCTTGGCTCGGAGGGAGTGAGATTGATGGGACGGCCTACACGTCGGTCACGGCTGATGAGCTGCATAGAGAAAGGCCGAGCTAGCAGTCCACTCGCTCTGTACCCCAGGCCCGCTGCAGCGCTACAGAAGAGCTGACCGCTTCCCGTTTCGCTGGCTGTAGAGCGCGCTCCGTCAAATGGTCTACCTGGTCATCAAGGAGCTCTCCAACATTGCCGAGGATGTCATCATGGTCACTTCCTCCATCATGAAGGACATGCAGCCCAACCTCGAGGTCATCTACCGTCCCAACGCCATTCGCGCCCTCTGCCGGATCATCGACGTGCGTCCTCGCTTGGCTGCTCTGCGCGCGATGTAGGGTGCTAACGCGCTGTCAACCTCGCAGGGATCGATGATTGTCGGTGTTGAGCGTTTCTTCAAGGCCGCCATTGTCGACCGCAACTCCTCCATCGCCTCGGCCGCCCTCGTCTCCTCCTACCACCTCCACCCCATCTCTCGCGACGTGATCAAGCGCTGGGCCAACGAGGCGCAGGAGGCCATCAGCACCAAGGCGTCGGGAGGACCCATGGGCTACGGCGCAGCTCACCAGGCCGGCTACCAGGCCGTCCAGAGCAACAGCTCCATCACTCAGTACCATGCCCTCGGCTTGCTCTACCTCATTCGCCAGAGCGACCGCATGGCCGTCACCAAGATGATCCAGCAGCTTTCGGGCAACAAGGGCGCTAGCGGCATGCTCAGGAGTCCCTTCGCCATCTGCATGCTCATCCGTTTCGCCGCCAAGGTCATGGAGGATGATCCCAAGTGAGCTCCTTCTTCTCGGTCGGGGTCAAGGGGAAGGCGCTGACAAGCTCTCTCTTCACCCATAGTGTCCAGCGTCAGATGTACGAGCTCCTCGACGGCTACCTTAAGCACAAGAGCGACATGGTCAACCTCGAGGCCGCCCGCGCCATTTGCGAGATGCGCAACGTTACCTCGGCCGAGCTCTACCGTCCCATTGCTGGTATGCACCTTCGCGCTTCGTTCGTCCAGACTACTTGCTGACCCGCTCCCGAATCCACAGTCCTCCAGCTCTTCCTCTCTTCACCAAAAGCGACCCTCAAGTTTGCCGCGATCCGCACCCTCGCTCAGCTCGCCCAGACCCACCCCATCGCCGTGCAGACGTGCAACCTCGATATGGAGAAGCTCATCAACGACGACAACCGCAGCGTCGCCACCTTTGCCATCACCACCCTCCTCAAGGTGAACCTAACCCTCCTTTCTTCCTCCGCCGAGGTCGAGCTGACTCTCCTCCTTTATTAAACAGACTGGAAACGAGGCCTCGGTCGACCGCTTGATGAAGCAGATCTCGGCCTTCATGTCGGAAATCTCGGACGAGTTCAAGGTCATCGTCGTCAACGCTATCCGCGCCCTCTGCCTCAAGTTCCCCGCCAAGCAGTCGGTCATGCTCACGTTCCTCAGCGGCGTCCTGCGCGACGAGGGAGGATACGACTTCAAGCGTGCGGTCGTGGAGGCCATATTTGACATGATCAAGTTTATCGGCGACAGCAAGGAGGCCGGTGAGTCGGTTTGTAGGGAGTCTTCTGGTCCCTCGTGCTCTTCGCTGACTCCTCTTCCTCTCCATTTAGCCCTCGCCCAGCTCTGCGAGTTCATCGAGGACTGCGAGTTCACCAAGCTCTCGGTTCGCATCCTCCACCTCCTCGGAGTCGAAGGACCCAAGGCGCCCCAGCCCTCCAAATACATCCGCTACATCTACAACCGCGTTGTACTCGAGAACGCCATCGTCCGTGCCGCTGCCGTCTCGTCGCTCGCCAAGTTCGGAGTCAACGTCGCCGACCTCGGCGTCAAGCGGAGTATCAAGGTCCTTCTCACCAGGTGTTTGGACGATGTCGATGATGAGGTGAGGGATCGCGCGGCGTTCAACCTCAAGCTGATGGGAGACGAGCCACTAGCCAACTCGTTCATTCGTGACGGTGAGTCGGATCGACTTTCGGATCGCTCCGGCGCCGAGAGCTGACCCACCTTCTCGCCCTCGCAGAATCCACATTCTCGCTCGACGCCCTCGAGTCCAAGCTCGTCAACTACATTGCCGATTCGGACGCTTCCTCAGCACCATTCGACTTCAACGCCATTCCCAAGGTCTCGAAGGAGCAGTCGCTCGAGAACGCTCTTCGTAAGTTGCTTCGACTGCCTTACTCTGCCGCTGCTTACTTACACCTCTGCAACACCACAGGCGCCCGCTCCGAGGCCGTCAACTCGGTCGCCACCGCCTCAGATGCCACCGGCGCCGACGTTTCGACCGCACGACCAACAGCAGCGCAGAGCCAGTCGGCTTACGCCAAGCAGCTCGCCGAGGTTCCCGAGCTCGCTTCGTACGGTCCGGTACTGAAGAGCAGCGGCAAGCCCGTCGAGCTCACCGAGAGCGAGACCGAGTATGTCGTCTCGTGCGTCAAGCACATCTTTGCCGAGCACATCGTCTTCCAGGTGAGTAGTCTTCGCTGCGAGAGACGGGAGGAAACGAACGCCTGCTAACACTCCTCTCCCACAGTTCAACATCCGCAACACCGTCGATGCCGTCCAGCTCGAGCAGGTCTCCGTCCTCATGTCGCCCTCATCAGAAACGCCCCTGGTCGAGGACTTCATCATTCCCATCCCTTCTCTCGCCGCTAACTCCTCTGGCACCGTCTACGTATCCTTCACCCGCGAGTCGCCAGAGGAGTACGCCATGGGCTCGTTCGCCAACTCGCTCAAGTTCCTGTCCAAGGAGCTGGATCCCGAGTCGGGAGAGCCAGAGGAGGATGGTTACGACGACGAGTACCAGATCGAAGAGCTCGACCTCAGCGCCGGCGACTACATCGTGCCGAGTTATGCGACGTTTGCGACGGAGTGGGATCGGCTGAGGACGGGCGCCAACGCGCAGGAGACGTTTGCATTGACGGCTTTGGACAGCCTGAAGTGTGAGTTCTCACTCTTCCTTCTCTCCTGCGAGCTCAGAGCTGACTCACCCCTTCCACAGCGGCTTGCGACACGCTCATCGAGCTACTCAACATGGAGGCTCTCGGCGGAACCGAGGTTCCCACCTCAACCTCGGTCCACACGCTCAACCTCTCGGGACTCGTCTGCGGCGGAGGAGGAAAGGTTCTCACTCGCGCTCGCATGACCTACCAGTCGGGCAAGGGAGTGACGATGGAGTTGACCGTCAGGGCCGAGAAGGAGCCGGCGACTCAGTTGGTTCTCAGCGCGATTGCTTAGAGCGCGAGGAGAGGATCAGATGGTGGATGCGATGGTGGAGGAAGAGCTTGATGTCTGTTTGCAAATACCCCTATGTCCCAACAGGTCTTGCAGAGCAGTGAGCGAGAAGCGAGCAGCGAGCAGCGAGCAGCGAGAAGTGAGATGCGAGATGTCGCACCGAGATGCGAGGCTAGTCGCTCTCGCCTCCACTTCTCGTCTGCTGAAAGGACCATGTACAGATTAACAAAGCTCCAGATCTCGGGAGCTCGCTGACTGCTCTGTCTCCATCTCGACTCGCGACTGGCTGTGGCTCTCGTTTGGACCCCGAAGCACGGTCGAATAGTCTAGTACATTTGTGCAGCACAGAGGGGGACGGAGAGCGGAGTAATACAACGAGGGCTAAGCAAGCTAGACACAAGGAAGGAGAAGCAACACGACTGTCCATGGGGCGAAGAAGGGCGAGCGAGAAACGAGGCGACGGCGAGCAGGGCTCAAGCGGCGATGGCCTGGGGTTGCGACTCCTCCACCTTGACCTCGACGGCCTCAGCAGCAGCTTGAGGTACGCTGGCGGTCTCGGCGGCGAGCTTGGCGCGGTAGTTTGCGTTGACGAGGACGATGAGGGACTTGAGGACGAACAGTCGGCGCTGCTTGAGCTCCTCGTGCGCCTTGAGGGCGGCAGCCTCCTGCTCCGAGCGTTGGGGCTGCTGAGACTCCTCCTCGACCGACATGGGCTCGGGCGAATCGACGCGGGACTTCTTCGAGTTCGAAGGGTGATCGTCGTTCTCGTCCTCGTCGCTCTCCGAGAGGTCCTCGTCGGCGATGACGCTGCTGGGAGCAGACTCGGCATCGTGGTGGCGCATGTCGAGCTTGTGCACTCGGTGCGTAAGGCGCTCGACCGTTCCCCCCGAGGATTGAGGGCGAACGGGCTCGGGGGTGTTGGTGGAGCGGGAGGACGAGGTGGGGAACGAGGGGTAGATGGTGCGGGCGCTCGAGCTCGAAGTGGTCGAGGAAGAGTCCGACATGGGCGAGGAGATGGGCCCAGGCGCGGTCGAGTCCGGGTGACGCTCGAGCATGTCGCGGATGGAGGGGAGGGTGATGCCGGCGCCAGTGGATGGTGCGGGAGCGGCGGGCGCGGTGATTGAGGCGATGGAAGGGAGTCGAGGCTTCTCGGCTCCAACGCGCGAGGCGGAGAGGATGGGAGCGAGCTTGGTCGTAGCAATCTCCTGAGCCGAAGGCGCCGACTTGGCATCGAGCGAAGTCGAGCGAATCGACGACGTGTAGCGGCTGTCGGTCTCCTCGTCCTCGTCGACCTCCATGCCCTTGATCTCGGAGCGGTAGTCCGACATGGGAGCAGCGCGGTTGAGACGACCGACGGTGGTGTAAGTCGGCAGCTTGTGGTCGTTGGCGATGGAAGGAGCGGCGACGGGCTTGCTGAGGCGCACCGAGGCCATGTTGTCAAAGTCGTTGCCACCGGGGTAGATGGAGTGGGTCTGAGGCGCACGAGGAGCGAAGGCGGAGGTAGCGTTGCGGTCCATCGTAGGGAGGGAGGGGTACATCGAGCCGCTGTAAGCAGGGAGGGCTGGGTGGTTGAACTGCTGCTGCTGGGGCTGGCAGGAGCTCATGTCGAGAGGGTGGAAGTCGACGTTAGGGGTGCTGCCTTCGATGGTCTGGCCGAGCGAGAGGAGGAGGTCGTTGATGGTGTTGACGTCGGCGTTCGAGTAGTCGGAGGCGATCGACGAGCCCGACGAGTCGTCCTGGGAGCGAGCGGGCGTAAGAGGAGGAGCGGTGAGCTCGGGCGAGAAGAGGAAGTTGGACATGGCGTCGAGTTGAGCGACTGCAAATGAGAGGAGGTCAGCTTCGGCGGCGGCAAGAAAGACGAGCGAACCAAACTCACCAGCATCCTCATCCTGGAATCGCTTGTTCTTCATATCACCGAGGAACTGTCCGGCGGTCTCCTCAAACGCACGCTTCTTGCCAGCGACAGCGTTGCCGCTGGAAGACCTCCTGAAGGCCTCGGTCTCGTGCTCCGACGGCGGCGAGTAGGTATTCTCGGGCGAGGAGAGGGAGGGAGGCGAGAGGGCGGGAACGCGAGGAGAGACGCTCGAAGAGTGATACGAGTGTGCTGCCGAGCGAGCCGAGGTGTGCGAGTGAGCCGAAGCGGCGGGCGAAGGGATGTCCTCGACCTTGACGGCCGAGGTAGCGGGCGAGGTGGTGATGGTGGTGGTGGTGGGAGGGGAGTACAGACCGTACATGGCGGAGACGTTGGGGTAGAGGGAGGCGGTGGTAGGGACAGCGGCGACGGGAGCGGGAGTGTGGGCGGGCGCCGAGGTCGGAGGACGAAGGGCCTGCTGCTGAGGCTGATGCTGGTGCTGTTGCTGCTGCTGCTGCTGCTGGGGCATCTGCATCGGTTGCTGGGAAGGGTGGTAGACGTAGGGGTTGGTCGCGCCGTAGGGGAACATGCCGCTCTGAGCGGCGAAGACCTGCATGGCGTGCGCCTGAGCAGCCTGGGCCTGCGCCTGCGCCTGAGGACCTCCAGGGAAGTTGCCGCCGCCGGGGTAGCCCATGCCGAATCCAGGCATACCGGGCATGCCCTGCATCTGCAGCGCCGAGATGGGGTAGCCCGCCTGGACCTGAGCGTTGAGCTGCTGCTGCTGAGCGATGACTTGGGCGAGGTCGAGGCCGCCCTGTCCATGGTGTCCAGGGAACATGGGGAAGCCGAAGTTGAAGTTGGGCTGAAGGAAGGCGCCGGGGTAGCCCATCATGGCCGCCTGCTGCGACTTCTCGTCGTAGAGGCTGTTCGGCGCGGCGACGCCCATGTTTGGGACGTTGACGGTGACGGCCTTGGAGTGCTTGTGTTGGGTGTGGTGCTCCTCGGTGTGGATCTTCTCGTGCTTCTTGAGGTCCTGAGGGCGCTTGAAGGACTTGGTGCAGATCTGTGCTCGGCGAAGGGACGAAGAAGAAAGTCAGCCTCGGCGAAGACGACGGCGGCGACGACAGGACTCACGCTGCAGGTGTGGGGCTTGAGGTTGATGTGAACGCGAGCGTGGCTGGTGAGGTGGTCACGCTTGGACGCCCTGGAGGAGCATCCAGCCCACTTGCACTCGAGCGAGAGGGTTCCGGCGCTCTTGCGACCGATATGGACGGTGGTGATGTGCTCGTACAGAGTCTCGGCGTTCTCGAAGATGGTGGTGCACTCGAGCCATCGACATTGGTGTACCTCCTCTTGGATCTTGGGGGCCGTGACGACCATTCTGCGCAAGGAAAGTCAGGAAGGTCAGCGGGAGCTCTTGGGCCGAAAACGCCAAGACCGGCTCTGCTTGATGAAGAGATCGCGCCTCCGCTGGCCAGCAAAAGAGCGAAATTGATCGCTGAGGATTCTAGTGTACTGCAGTACAGCGAAACCCACTCCCGTACAGCTCGTGGAAGAGCGAGTGGGAATTCCCAAGATAGGCCTCTCGGGCAAAGGTCGCCACAGGTCGAGGCAAGTCCGCAATTGTACCCAGCGGGCAAGGCGACTTTAAACAGAGCAGGAGAGCAGTACAGAGTGGAGATGAGGTGCTGCCACACCCTCCGGAGCTCTGTACCGCCTGCAGCCCGTCGGACTTGACAGCGCTCCGCTCCATTGCCGAGGCAGCTGGCCTCGACCTGTCGCTTGTGTCGAAAGCCAGCGGGAAGGGCTTCAGTACTCACGTGGCGGTGCTGTAGGGTGCAGAAGGTGGTAGAAGTGCTGTTGATGTGCTGGCTGACCGAGTCGGGCGGGTTGTCGTTTGAATCGGAGAGCGCCTGAGGAGCGTGAGGAGGGATGCGGTCAGCGCTGTTGGCTAGTACTCAAGACTAGCAGACAGGGCAGCTCACCTGTAGTAGAGTCGAGTTGGCGAGGCGAGTCCTGTAGTGTTGCTTGCGGCTGTACCGGAGTGCTGGCTGGCCGACGAGGTGATGGCGGGAGGGGAAGGACGAGCAAGTGCCAAGCCAGGCCAGCTCGACAACTTGCCAAGCCCTCGATTTTCGGTGGATTATACACGACACCAGAGAGCGCTGTTGGTGGTGGGGAGGTGCATGGAAAAAATCTGAGAGGCAATGAGGTGCTCAATGGCCGAAAAACCGGAGCTCGGCGATGGCAGGGGCAGAACCGAGCTGAAGCAGCAGTTCGGCGACGCTTGGCACGAGGTTGAGCAGTCTGTAGGTAGGCAATGAAGTTTCTGCGCTTGTGAGTATCTTTCTGCACACTACACCTAGCCCTCCTCCAAATTTCAGCTTCAGACACCCTCTGTAGCGTTCTCTGTCGCCTGCCTTTCACTTCTCTCCTGCTCGAGGTCACCGGAAGCCATTTGCTGCCGAGGTCTGACCTTTCTGAGGGCTCGGAGGTGTGACTCGACAGTGTGAACGCGAGGTCGGAAGTCTGAGAGGTAATTAAGAGCCCTCAACACCCTCGGCGGAAGCCTCGAAGCCGGTTCGGGTTCGCCGAGCAGTTCGTCTCGCTTGCGACGTGGGAGAGAAGGGGCATTGAGCCTTTGACCGCGATTGGAGAAGTAAATGAGATGCTCAAGAAGCGGCTTACTAGCAATGCGAGCTCTCCAGCCCCGATCTACCCTCTCCAGTTCCCTCCCTTGAGCTTCGCCGAACCCAAGTCCGTTCGCCTTCTCTCCCTTTCGCTTCTGGCAAAGTCAAGATCCGGCTATACACAGGGGTTTGGTTGCACAATATAAGAAGACGGGTCACCTTCTCCTACCTACACAAGATGCTAAGCTTCACGAGAGGTGGGTTGACGATAAAGTAAAAGAGGGAGGGAGGAGGGAGGAGATCCGAAGCCGAGAGCCGCTCTACTTCTTCTTGGAAGCCTTGAGCGAGCTCTCGGATTGGATCTTGATGTGGTCGTGGAAGTCTTCCCGGCCGCGCGGGATCCCTCCGTTATGAATGCACACCTCGACGTTGGGCAGCCACTCGTCCTTGCGCGCCTCGTCCAGCGAGTCGAGCTCACCACCGCGAAGGAGATCCGACAGGGTGCAACGAATCGAAGGCTCGATGGTGAGCATACGGGTGAGGCATGACCTCGTCTCGCGAGGGAGGAGGCGGAAGATGGAATCGGCGGCGCCGGTAGTCCAGGTCGCGTTGGAGGCGATGGAGGAAGCGCGGCCGCGAGTGGTGGTGGAGGCGGCGCCGGAAGCGGAGAGGGTGGTAGAAGGAGCCTCGGAGACGGCGGTGGCGACGCTGTCCCGCGAACGCTGAGGCTGGGTGAAGGTCGAGTCGGCGGCCGGGGGTTGAGCGGTCGACTGAGTCGCCTCGGAGGGGACCTCGCTGGCGTTGGTGGGGACGTTCTCGACGTTGAGAGACGAGAAGGAGGAGGAGAGATTGGACTGATCCCGGTCGATGGCGGGGGTCATGGGCGGCGAGGTCGAGTTCGAGTGCATCGAGCCGGGCGACTCGACGCGGTCGAGGGCGGTGATGGTGAGGCCGGCCTTCTCCTTACGCCTGGCGGCGTAGTCGATCATCTCGGCCGTTCCCTCGCGCTGAGGGGTGTTGGTGCCCGACCGAGCGTCCTGGTCGAGAGTGAGGGAGCGGCAGGGAAGGGGCTTGCCGCCGACGAGAGCTTGCGGTGAGGAGGGGGCGACGCAGAGCTCGGGGTGGGAGGAAACGTAGAGGCGGTACGAGGCGTCCGTCTTGACGTCGGGCAGCTTCCAGGGGAAACGACGGAGGATCATGCACATGAAGATGATGGCGACGCTCCAGACGTCGGTGAGGCGGGGGTCGTACTCCTTCTTGCCGATGACTTCGGGAGCGAGGTAGGGGTCGGAGCCGACGATCCCGCTGGCCTTGACGGGCTTCTGACCGGGGTAGTGGAAGACGACGGCGGTTCCAAAATCGATAATCTTGACCGTGTTGTCGCCCGTCATGACACAGTTGTCGAGCTTGAGGTCGCGGTGGGCGAGTCCCATGGTATGGAGGTAGTCGACGCCCGCGATGATCTGCTTGAAGACGCAGTAGATCTCGGGGCGCGACATCCGACCGCTCATGACGATGGAGAAGAGGTCGTATTCGGCGTACTGCATGACCTCGTAGTAGTGGCCATTGTCCGAGATGATGTCGAGCGTCTCGATGATGTTGGGGTGGTGCAGCGTCGAGCCGATCTACGTAGTCGAGCTTGTCAGCTCTTGCAGCATCGCCGAGCAGGAGAAGAGCGAAAACTCACGCAGAACTCGGCGGTGACCTTCTTGACGTACTCCTTCTCGCTCTCGCCGCTCCTCCTCGCCCTAAACTCCTTCACAGCGAACACCGTATGGTCCTTCGACCGCTTGATGAGCCTGACCGTTCCTCCAGCCCCCGAGCCAAGCACCTTGCCCCATTTTCCGTACTTTTTTTGCAAGTGGGCGTGATCCTCTCCGAGCGGCGGCGAGTTGGAGCCGTGACGGTGGTTGTGGCTGGGGTGCAGCGCCGTGTCGGTGTAGTCGGGAACGGCGGGGGTTTGGGTGCCAGGAGTGCCGGGAACCGAGCGATTCGGGCTCGACTTGCCGCTCGGCGATCCCTGCCTCGTCGAAGCGCGACTGTCGTCGCCGGCGCGTCCTTGACGGTCGAGATGCGAGTCGGATCCTCGGTGGTGGATGTGGTTGTTGAGGAAGCGACGGAGGTCGTGCAGAGGGCCGCTGTGGTGCACCTTGGTCGTTTGCCTCGAAGGGTGGGCGAGCGAGTGCAGGCTCGAATGAGAAGCCGCTCGTTGACGCTCTCCAATCTTGTGGAAGATGAACTGGGGAGGAGTAGCGGTGCCTCCAGGCGTCACCGAGCCCGAGGCGGTGGGTTCGGGGCTGGCTCGGTAGGCGGTGCCGACAGAGTGGTGGCCAGGAAGCTGAGCAGCGGCGGCCTTGAGGTGCGAGTGGTCGGGAGGACCATGGTCGGGTGTATCGCTCTGCGAAGGAGGTTCCTCCAGCGAGCGATGGTGCGAATGCACTCGCTCCATGAGGGCAGAGAGACGCAATTGGGGAGGCGGGGGTCGCTGCAATCCACCGTCTACGTCGTCTGTAGCGAGTCCCAGGCCGACTGAGGAGGCCGTCTCGCTACCCGTCTCGGACTCGTCGCCGCCGCCCACGCTGCTGAGCTCCTCCGATCCCGTGGTTGAGCTCCTGGTGTTGCTGGCGAAGGAGCGGTTGCGCGAGATGGCAGGCGATACCTCGGCGGAAGGGGGCATCGATCGAGGGTTCTGCGCGAGCGATACGCCGTCGTTGTCGAGGGCTTGGTACTTGCTCAGTCGCTCTTGAATCGCGCTTGAC
The DNA here is from genome assembly GCA_001600635.1 of Leucosporidium creatinivorum. Taxonomy (NCBI): domain Eukaryota; kingdom Fungi; phylum Basidiomycota; class Microbotryomycetes; order Leucosporidiales; family Leucosporidiaceae; genus Leucosporidium; species Leucosporidium creatinivorum. Next base: position 203,890 of record BCKL01000006.1, on the reverse strand, counting down.
GAGAGTGGGTCGGGAGAGGGAGGAACCGACGACTGAGGTGAGTGGACGGCGGACATGGTGGTAGGATGCAGTGGGTAGAGCTTGGTAGACTGTGTATGCGACCGCTGGGCTTGAAGCGGGGGCTGCTGACGAGTTGGGGAGAGCGCTGAGACCGAGAGCGTTTCGAGGGTGCTGGGAAGAGCGAGTTGTGTAGGGAAGTCAAGCGAGGAGGTGGCACATTGGAGGGCTGAGATGTAAGTCGCTGCTGTAGTGGGAAGGGGGGACTGCAATGCCGAGACGAGCAACCTGATCAGTCTCGTTCGAGTGGGGGAGGGGAGGCAGGTTCGTAAGGGGGAGATGCTCACGGTTTGATGGGCTATCTGCCTTGCGTAGCAATCGCAGATCAGGGATTCGGTCGCCGAGAAACTGTTCCTACGAGCCGTGAGTTTGACGAGGATGTGGTCGGAAGGAGACCTTGAAAGTCGGATCCTGCTGACCTGCCAGCTCTCGTCACCTTTAATTCACCTCGGCAAGCTCTCGGCTGCAAATGTTCGACTACAGAAAGCTTTCCACGTATTCTTACAGCTTCTTACTACCATCACATCTCACGCCGAAGCCCTCCTTGACGCCGAGCAGACCCCCGACCGACGGCTCGCGCCAAGTGAGGCTGAGCCTTCTCGACCCCCTCGCCAGAGCTCTGCTTCCCGTTACAAATTGGGGCACACAAGGAATTGCACGAGCCGCTCCTTTTGCCTGCTGGACCGAGTTCTGCAGCTTTTGCAAGCCGACTGAACCTCTCTCCGAGGCAGGGTCAGCACCGGCTTCGGATCTCGGCCTTTGGGCAGCGAGAAAATTTGGTCAAGGGGTGCAGCTGTAGCAGAGTACCGCAGCACGATATCGAGTCATCCTCTGACTCCCAAATCCTTGACCTGTTACATCGTTGCTTGGCTGTGGAAGACCGAGCTGTCAAGCTCACGAGGCCAGCGCCGAGAGGCGTCGAGACTCAGAGCCTAAGGGCTGTGGAGTAGCAAGGGTGTAGGTGCGAGCAGCACAAGAATGTGAGGTGCAGCCGAGTGCTGGAGCAGCGACCTACGCTGTCCATCTCCCGGCGCACGCCCTTCTCACGCTCCCTGCTCGGCAAGGGCATCAGTTCTCGGTTTGACTTCAAGTTCGCGAAGCTGGCCCTACAGACCATGGCTTCGGCGGGCAAGCATGGTGGTGGCAAGCTCACATGAATGGTAAGCGAGGGCAGAGGCTACCGCCAATCTGCACAGCTCTTCAGTCCGCAGACGATGCAGCAAGAGCCAACGCCGAGCAGCGACATGAAGGAAGCGAGAGGCGTCTGTTGTCTCTCCACGAAAAGGTGGAGAGAGCTGCAGCCCTCTAGAGCATGCTATAAGAGACCACACGACGTCTCAAGCTTGCATTGAAGCACTGCAAGATGCTCGGACGGCGTTCTGGGGTTCGCCGAGCTCTGACATGGCTCGTCCACTACAGCCTGCCTATGTCCATCTCTTGCCATCGTATGTTCTCCCTGCATGTCCTCTTACCTCTTCCTGTGAACTCGTCCTGTGAACTCGCAGCCGCCGAGTAGGCTCCAGCTTACCGAGCAGCGAGGTGGGAGCCAGCTCCGCCGAGATTCCCGTTCTTTCGTCTCTACTTCGAAACATAACGTCTCGCCCGTCACTGCCCTGCACCATACCAACAATTCGATCTTTCCGCTTCATCCAGCCTCTCCGCTTACATTACTCTGCAGCTGATTCAGCCGTCGTCGGGGGCCATCCAGCCGATCGCCGAAATCTAAAAGCGACGCGCGTTGCGGAGGCTCTCTCGCTCCCGCTCTTCGCTCGAAGCAAAGTACTTAAAAGCCAAGGAGTGTATCAGCAAGAAGCACCTTCCTCCTCGATAGACCTCCGTCGCTCTCCCACTTTTCGACTCCGCCGCCGTTCGCCTCTCGCCCTTCGAGCCTCTCGCAGTCCCTCCACCTCGCTCTCACAGTTCGGCCACAGCATCGGACAGACCAGGGGAAGACTACAACACATCAACAACCGTGAGTGCTGCTCTGCACACCCTCCTCGTCCCCTCGGTCGCTGATCCGTGCTCTCCTCCGCAGAAAGGCAACCACGCGGTGGCCTCCACCATGAGCAGCCACAGCTCCAATTCGACTCGAGCGGTTTCGCCGGGCAAGCAGGAGCGCAAGAAGGAAGAATCGGTCGAGATGGCCGACATGGAGAAGCAACAGACGGCCGAGACGACCGTCGCCGAGGAGAAGCCACCAGCGAAGGCCAAGTTGTGAGTCTCGAGTCACGGATACGCCCCGCTTCGGGCGAGGCTTTGAATCCGACTGACGATTTGAATACCTACAGTATCCCCTTCGTTGGCCGCAAGCAGCCGCGAGCCCCCTACCCTTCCCTCGACGAGGCGCCCCTCCTCCCCATGCGCTCAGCCAACATCTTCTCGCAGTGGACCTTCACCTGGGTCCAGCCCCTCCTCGTCGTCGGCTACCAACGCACCCTCGAAGCTCGCGACCTATGGAAGCTCACCGCCGACATGGAGAGCGGAGTGCTCGCCGACCGGCTCATGGAGAACTTTGAGCGCCGAAGCAAGGCCATTGACGAGTGGAATCGGGCACTGGACGACGGGACGTTCAAGCCTTCGGTGATGAGGAAGGGGTGGTGGAGGATGAAGAAGGCCATGGGCAATGGCAAGGGAGACGGAAAGCAGACCGTCGGGCTCGCCGGAGCGTAAGTCCTTTCGGCGCTCGATTCCGCTCCTTCTCTCGGCGTTTCACTTCGCTCATGTTCGGTAGCTGACGACCGATCTACAGACTCTCCGATACGTTCTCCTGGACCTTCTGGAGTGCGGGGGTCATCAAGGTCGTCGGAGACGTCTCGCAGGTCACCTCGCCCCTCGTCACCAAAGCCCTCATCAAGTTCGGCACACAAGCCTACTACGCCCACCGCAACGTCCCCGGCTACACCTCTCCCAACGTCGGCAAGGGAGTCGGCCTCGCCATCGTCCTCTGGATCATGCAGCTCGTCACCGCGTTCTGTATACACCAATTCTTCGTTCGCTCGGCCGGCACCGGTGTCCTCGCTCGCGCCGCCCTCATCACCTCCATCTACCGCAAGTCGATGGTCCTCAGCGGCAAGGCTCGCATCACTATCACTAATGGCAAGCTCGTCAACCACGTCTCGACCGACGTCTCGAGGATCGACTTCTGCGCTGGATTCTTCCACATGTCATGGACCGCCCCCATCCAACTCATCATCATCATCATCATTCTCCTCACGAACCTCGGCGTCAGCTCACTCGCCGGAATCGGCTTCCTCGTCGTCATGCTGTACCCGCAAGGCAAGGCGATGAAGGCCATGTTCGCCTTCCGCAAGAAGGCCATGGCATGGACCGACAAGCGCGCCAAGCTCATCCAGGAGCTGCTCGGCGGCATGAGGATCGTCAAGTTCTTCGCCTGGGAGCAGCCCTACCTCGCCAAGATTGACAAGATTCGCCGCTCGGAACTCTTCCATGTTCGCAACCTCCTCGTTGTCCGCGCCGCCAACTCGGCAGTCGCCCTCTCCATGCCCGCCATCGCCACGGTCATCGCTTTCCTCGTCTACAGCGCCACCGGGCACTCGCAGGACCCCGCCATCATCTTTACGTCGTTGACGCTCTTCCAGCTGCTGAGGATGCCTCTCATGATGCTTCCCATGTCTCTTGGTACCATCACCGACGCCTACAACGCTTGCGGTCGTCTCACCGAGGTACGTTGGGCGCCGAGCAAGCTCCGAGAACACTCGCTGATCTCATCTCCTCCGCAGGTCTTCCTCGCCGACACTCGCTCTGGAACCTACGAGTACAAGCCCGACTCCGAGTACGCCGTCGAGGTCAAGGACGCCGACTTCCAATGGGAGGCCTCGCCGCCCGAGGAGTTGGCGCCCAAGACGAAGAAACAACAAGCCGAGCTGGCCGCCAAGCTCAAGGCCGACAAGAAGAAGGACAAGAAGGCCGCGGCCATCGCTCCCGCGCACGACGAGAAGAAGGCCGAGGTCGATGTCGCTGCCGAAGCGCCAGCCGACTCGGAGGTCCTCGATGGACGAGCGACTCTCGGCGTCCCTACCGACACCAATGATCCTACGAATACTCCCGCCGAGCCAGAGCTTCTGCAGCTCTCCAACGTCAACGTCAAGATTCCCAAGGGTGCCCTCGTCGCCGTCGTCGGACCAGTAGGGTGAGCTTCTCGTCCTTCCTCTGCTGTTCTTGCTCCGAGCTGATATCGTTCCTTTTTGCAACCTACCTATAGGAGCGGCAAATCCTCCTTCCTCCAAGCGCTCCTCGGCGAGATGAAGCGTATTCGTGGCTCGGTCACATTCGGCGGCTCGGTGTCCTATGCCCCTCAACAAGCCTGGATGCAGAGCTGCTCGCTGAGGGACAACATCCTCTTCGGTCAAGCGTACGACGAGGAGCGCTACGAACGAGTCATCGCCGACGCCTGCCTCGAGGCCGACTTTGCGATGCTGCCCTCGGGAGACTTGACCGAGATTGGAGAGAAGGTGCGTTGGTTCGAGGTGGCTCATCGGACTTGAGCTGACGCGCTGTTACTCCCAGGGAGTCACCCTTTCCGGAGGTCAGAAGCAGTAGGTCGACCTTGTTCTTCCTACCAGCCGAGCTTAAGCTGACCTCGAGCTTCCTCTCACTAGACGAGTCAACATCGCTCGTGCGCTCTACTACAACGCCGACGTCGTCCTCCTTGACGATCCTCTCTCCGCTGTAGGTCAACTTTAATCCTCTCATCTCCGAACGGCGGCTGATCTCCGCGCTCTCGCAGGTCGACGCCCATGTCGGCAAGCATCTCTTCCACGAGGCCATCTGCGGTGCACTCAAGGACAAGACTCGCATCCTCGTCACCCACGCTCTTCACTTCCTTCCCCAAGTCGACTACGTCATCTGCCTCGACCACGGCAAGATCACTCAGCAGGGCACTTACGCCGAGCTCATGGCCGACGAGAAGGGTCCCTTCGCCGAGATGTTCAGGGAGTTCGGGGGTGGCATGGAGGAAGAGAAGGAAGAGGAAGAGGAGAAGGAGGAGGACGCCATCGAGGAGGTCGGCAAGAAGCCCGAGAAGCTCAAGGCGAAGGCGCTGATGCAGGAGGAGGAGCGAGCTACAGGTTCCGTCGGCGGTGGTGGTGAGTCTCTGATCTCGTCTCTCTTTCGAAGAGATTTTTACTGATCTTTCCTCCTCCATCCTTGACCCCTAACAGTCTACATGAAGTTCATCCGCGCCGCCAAGGGTCACATCACCGTCCCCCTCCTCGTCATCAGCCTTATCTTCATGCAAGGCGCTCAAGTCGTCGGCTCGTACTGGCTCATCTGGTGGCAAGACGACACCTTCAACAAGAGTAACGGCGTCTACATGGGAGGATACGCCGCGCTCGGCGTCGCTCAAGCCGTCGCCTCCTTCCTCATGGGCCTGTGCGCCGTCTTCATCGGCTACAACGCTTCGGCTTCGCTCCACTACATCTCCATCAATGGCGTCATGCACGCTCCGATGAGCTTCTTCGACACTACGCCCATTGGCCGCATCATGAACAGGTTCTCGAAGGAGTGAGTTTTTTTCCTTTCGGCGGCGAGGATGAGCTTCGACGACCAGGCTCGTGCGGCGATGACGAATACGGAGCTAACTCTCTTCACCTCGCAGTATCGACACCCTCGACAACACCCTCAACGACGCGATGCGCATGGCCGTCACGACCGCTGCTGCCGTCCTCGGCGCCATCATCCTGATCTCCATCGTCGTCCCTTACTTCCTGCCCATCGTTGCGTTTGTCCTCGTCGTAAGTCGCTCGATCCTGCGCCTCTCGAGCGCCTTCCCACCGCCTCGGATCCGATGCTGACCCTTCGGCACTCGTTCCTTCTCGCAGTTCTACTTTGTCGCCGCCCAGTTCTACCGCGCTTCCGCTCGCGAGATCAAGAGGCTCGACAACCTTCTTCGCTCCTCCCTCTACGCCCACTTTGGAGAGAGCCTCTCGGGACTGGCGACGATTCGCGCGTACGGCGAGACCGACAACTTCCTGAAGGTCAGCGAGAACTACCTCAACATCGAGAACCGCGCCTACTTCCTCACCATCGTCAACCAACGGTGAGCTTGCTACTTCCTACCGAGTTCGATGAGTGTGGGCTGACACTCCATCTCGCAGCTGGCTCGGGTTCCGACTGGACTTCTTCGGTTCGCTGCTCACTGCGACCGTCGCCTTCTTCGGTGTTGGAACTCGCACGACCATCAGCCCCGCCCAGACCGGTCTCATCCTCTCGTACATTCTCACCATTCAACAAGCGTTCAGCTGGTTCATCCGCCAATGGGTCGAGGTCGAGAACGACATGAACTCGGTCGAGCGGATCCTCCACTACGCCAACGAGCTCGAGCAGGAAGCACCCGCCGTCATCGAGGATAGTCGACCGCCCGCCGAATGGCCGGCCAAGGGCGCCATCGAGTTCAAGAAGGTCGTCATGAGCTACCGCCCCGAGCTTCCACCAGTCCTCAAGGGCCTCTCGATCAGCATTGGAGCAGGCGAGAAGATTGGAGTCGTCGGGCGGTGAGTCGCATTGTTTGCTGCCTGACTCAGAGCCCAAGCTGACCTTGCGCAGAACCGGAGCTGGAAAGTCGTCCATCATGCAAGCCCTCTTCCGCATCGTCAACGACCTCACTTCGGGATCCATCGAGATTGATGGACTCGACATTGCCAAGATGGGCCTGCGAGACCTTCGCGAGAAGCTCGCCATCATCCCTCAGGTGAGCTGTCGGCGCCTCTCTCCCCTTGTCGCAGCGCTGACTCGTCTTAACCTTTTAGGACGCCTTGCTTTTCAACGGTACACTACGCACCAACCTTGACCCCTTTGGTCTCCACGACGACGCGACCCTCTGGGACGCTCTGAAGCGCTCCTGGCTCGTCGACCAAGAGTCCTCGTCGACCGATATCAAAGCCGCTCCCGCCGCCGCTGGTTCGACTCCCACTACTCCTGCTAGTCGCTTCACCCTCGACATGACCATCGAGGATGAGGGCAACAACCTGTAAGTCGACTCGCGCTCGCCCTCCGATTCTCGCTGACTCGGCTCTCGCTTCGCAGCTCGGTCGGAGAACGCTCGCTCGTCTCCCTCGCTCGCGCCCTCGTCAAGGACTCCCGCATCATCGTACTTGACGAGGCCACCGCCAGCGTCGATCTCGCCACAGACTCGAAGCTGCAGCGCACCATTCGCGAAGCTTTCGGCGACAAGACCCTCCTCATCATCGCTCACCGCCTGCGCACCGTGATCGACGCGGATCGCATCCTCGTCATGTCGGATGGGCAGGTCGCCGAGTTTGACAGTGCGTTTCTGATCGCCTTCCTCTTCAGCTCAAGACTGACTTCCATCTCCTCGCAGCGCCCATCAACCTCTTCCGCCAGCGCGATGGCATCTTCAGCTCCATGTGCGAGCGCTCAGGTATTACAGAGCAGGACATCATCAAGACCGTATCGTGATATAGACCTTAATGCAATACGGCTGTTGTATAGTAGCTTTCGTCGACGAGAGCAGTGGTTTCGGCGAAGGTTAACCGTTGCGAGCTTGCCTTCGCTCGCGAGGTTTGCACCTCGCGGAGGTACAGGGCCTGTCGCATTACTCTTCGCTGGAGCACAGCAGATGGGAGAGACTAGGATTGAGATAGCATCTCGAAGAGCGACAAGGGGGGGTTCGGCGCCGGCCAGCAAGCTCGAGCGAGTTCTGCTGGGTAACAGGTCTCGGTGGCAGCCGAAATCACAGCCGTGCACCCTGTTGATGTATGTTGGTTGTCGGGTGTGGCCCCCGAGGCATCTGCAAAGTCACTGGAGCGAAGAGAGGAGCAAGGTCAGCGCCGAAGTCCTTTCCGTCGCGTTCTGTAGCTTGTAGGGTCTAGTTGTAGGAGAGCTCAGGAAGTGTTGAACTCTTTGTCTCTCTTCGCTTTCCCGCTTCGGTGTCTCGCAGAAGACCTCGCCTTGTTTCAGTATCTACGCCGAAGCTTCTGTTACGCCGAACGCCACCGCGAAAGCCTCCACCATCTTCGTCGCGACGGACGCAGGAGAAAGCTCCTTGATCGTCGTCTTAGCGCACGCCATTCCCCACTCCTGCCCATCCAACCACGCATTCACTCGACCACGCTCCCCCATCGCCTTCAGGCGAAGCACCTCGGCGCGCACCTTCGATCGTTTCAGCGGCAGCAGCAGCTGGTGCTTGTCGTCCTCTTCGGCGAGGCGCGAAAGGAGGAGGAGGAGAAGGTAGAAGAAGCTTTTGAGGTAGTTCGAGTGCTTGTCGAGGAGGTCAATGGGTGGTGGAAGATCTGCCGAGCCGAGTAGTCGTTCGGAGTAGCCACAGTCGTTAAGGAGAGCGAGGAACTGCTGCAGACCAATCCGAATCGCCTGGTGGGTGCCGAGAAAGGGGAAGCGGTAGGTCTTGGCGGCGGCGGCGAGAGTGGATGGGCGGCAGCGAGAGAGGGCGGTGGCGTCTACGAAGGAGAGGAAGTCGCTAGCTGGCTGCTGGACGAGGTGGTAGAGCGGTGTCGGTGATGGGGCTGGTGTTGCGGGTGCAGCGGACGATTCTTCGGCGTCGACGTCCATCCCCATCTCGCGCCCCTCGTCGCCCTCCCCGCTACTCAGCGTCCTCCCTGCCTCAATAGGCTCCATCAATCTCATTTCGCGCCCTCCGCCGACTCCCACGCCGCTTAATGCGACGAGAGCAGGCATCGCCGAGGGTCCAACGGGGCCTCGCAGGCTCTTCCTCGACTGCCGAGCCGATAGCGCCTCGGACGTCTCGGACGGTGGCGTATTCGCTGGGAGGGAGTGGCACCACGCGAGGAAGAGCGCGGAGAGGGTCGAGAGTTGATTGAAAGGGTAGCAGCGGTGGAGGGAGGATGCCGACAAGCGGACAGCTCGGAGGGGGGAGAAGGTGGCGCCGGCGACGTGAGGAATGGAGAGGCCGACAAAGTTCTTGAGAAACTGCACAAGAATGGCAGCGTCGGTCGTCTGTAGCTCCTTGCTCGGTACTCGAGTGACTGGCTCACCGAGCGAACCTCGACGCTGTCTCCGAACTCGGTCGTAAGCTCCAGACCCGAGAAGTGCATAAAGAGGCACATCTCCTCGAGCTGGTCAACCACCTTCTCCCTAGGCCCCAGCGCCGACCCCCCCTCCCGCTTTACCCACGCCTGCCAACTCGCCTCAAGACTCTCCACCGTCGCCCCAATCTCTCTCAACATCCTCGTCTCCACCATCCTCTCCCAGATACCGAAGCGTCGCTCATCAATAGCGTCCAACATCCTCGACTTCCTCCACTCAAAGCTCTTCCTCCCACGCCAACCCCAACTCCTGCCGATCTCACAACCATCATCGCCTTCCTCATCCCACTCCTCCCGGTCCACCACCGTGTCGCCATGCGTCGTCGAGCGCTCCGACTCGTTCCAGTATCGCGGCTTGCCCACGAACTTGTTGGCGAGGTCGAGGACGTCGGTAGCGGTCGAACGAAGGGCGGAACCGGCGTCGCCGAGCTTGGGGCGATGAGTGACTCGTTGCTGTCCGGTGAATGGACGCAGATGGGTCGAGAGAGGTTGTGGGTAGTTGTTGGGAAGGAGGAGGAGAGATCGCATGAGCGCATCGATGACGGCTTGCTGGGTCGCCGAGGAAGAGTTGCGGAAGTCGAGGGCGGAGGTGGTGACGGTTCGGCACTCGGGAGTAGTCAGAGGACGGAAGTCGACGGGGTAGAACTCGACCGAGGCGGCATGTTGGCGAACGATTTCGACGAGGGCGACGATGGCGGTGGCGAGTTCGGTGTCGCTGACAAGGGAGAGGTAGCGAAGTTGAGGAGGTGCGGAGGGGAGGCGAAGCGAGGGGTCGCTAGAGTCGATGTCGAGGTTGAGGAAGCTGACCAGCTTGGAACGTTCTTGAGGTTCGGCCGAGGCGAATAGGTCGTTGATAGTCGGCTTGACGAGCTCACTGGCGATCTGCCTCAACACCATCACCCTCTTCAATCTCCTCATACGCCCCAACTCGCGCCGCACCCTCGGAACATCTTCCCTCCCCTCGTCCAGCATCAAGTCCCCCAACAACCCCTCCTCAATCTCCTGCCAAGCTTCATCGCTCCTCACTAGCGCCCACTCCACCAACGACCCGAACATCTGTCCCTCCCTCCCTCCGCCCTTGACCAGCCGTCCGTATTCCTCCCAAAACGATCGCTCAACGCCGACCGGTCCATCCCCCTCGAAAGGTCCTCGCGCCGCGTTGTCCCCTCCGAAACTGTTGCCGAGGGCGTAGATGAGAGATGGGATGGTGTGGGTGGAGGGAAGGTCGGCGAGAATGCGGAGGTAGTGCTGGTGGGTGGCCTGGAAGGTGGAGGACGATTCGGCGTACGAGCGAAGCGATCCGTCGGGCCAAGTGCGAAGCTTCTTGAGAGTGATGATGTTGACGCGCTTGGTGAGGAAGTCGCGGTCCGTAGTAGAGACGTAGGTGCCGGTCGGCGCCTTGGGAAGGGAGAGGGATCGTCCCTCGGCCCTCAGCTCGCGGTGGAGCATCAGCCGAGCTTGAGCCATCTCGACAAGCTCTGCAAGCTCCCTCTCCTGCTCACGCGCCCTGATAAGCCTCTGCCCGACCTCCGACGACTCGAGGTCTTCTTGCGAGATGCCGCCTGCTTCCCGCCGGTGAAGCGCCGAGATGGCCTGCTCGAGGCCGGCGACGTTGTCGAGGACCCGAGGAGTATCCTAGGCTGGGATAGCCTCGATATCGCCTCCTGCGACCCAGTCGAGTAGTTCCTTTCCATCGAGCTCCGAGATGTTCTGCAGATCTGAAGCGGCGACATTGGAGGGGAGGGAGCGCGCTGGTGCGGGAGTGGGCGTTGCCGATGGGGGAGGAGGGGTAGGCGGGCGAATGGAGGAGATGAGGTCGATATCGATGTCGTCCGTTTCTCCGGGAGCGAAGAGACAGAGTAGATGCGGGTTGGTGAGGGAAGCGACGGCGAGAGCATCGCGAACGAGGGTGATGACGCTGAAAGCGGAGGAGTGGTCGAGCTCGGTTGGGTTCTCGGATGGTAGTCGGTACTTCTGTCCTGTTGCCGTGCGTCCTTCGAGGCGATACTCGTCCGTCTCGTAAGCCCAATCGGCGAGGTCGCCTAGAGCTTGACCGAGGACGCCGACGTCGGCGCTGCTGAGCCGCTCGATGATGTCCACTGCTCGCTCCTGCTCCTTAGTCAACTCCTCTGATCCCGTTGGTGGCTGGATGCGAGCGATGGCTTCCGCGGCGCTGGCGAGCCGAACATCGGGATCCGTCTCCTCCCCTCCCGCCTTCTTTCTCAGCGCCCGAGACCTCGCCGCTTGTCGAGCCGCCAGCTCAAGCACACTTGCTGCTCGGAGCCCCAGTCGCTTAGCCCGCGACCGGTCGCCTTTCCCAATGCGGTTGGGTTGCTCGTCCGAATCGAATGTCGCGACGACGTTGGCGACAGTCGTGGCCGAGAGAACAGTAGCGCAGATAGAAGCGGCTTGGGCGGTCGGCGTCTTGTCGCTGTATCGTGAGAGTCAGCTTTCGTCCCTTCCTCAGCAGAGCAGAGAGCGGCTCACCTCGGAGTCGCGTAGAGCAGCTGCGAAACGTCGATGGGAAGTGTTGGCCTCTGAGCTCCCGGCGCAGGCTTGTACAGCTTGACGTATGAGCTACTCGATGCTGCTGCTTTCTCCACACTGGGCGTAACTGTGACCGTCATCTGTTCGAAGGAGGGACTGGTCAGCATCGCCGAAGCTTGCGGAAGAGATTCTAAGCGCCGAGGCGGCTGCTGACCTTCTGCTGTGCTTTGTTGAAGGGCGTGCGCCGAGAAGAGGGTATGTACCAGCGAGGTGGTGTGTATCGACGATGAGGCAAAGGTGTCCTGCAGTGCCGAGCAAGACGAGCGCGAGGTTAGCTTCCGCCCTGCAACTGCTCGTTGCTCGAGTCGAGGTTGCGAGCCTGCTTGACAATCGAGCTTGGGTGGCCCAGCCCATCGGCCCTACAACAGTCCGCCTCGCCTTGTCCCGGCCCTGCTCATCCGATGCCCCCCACCTCCACCCGTCGAACAGCCTTGCCGCCCGGCAGATCGAGCAGATCGAGAGCCAGGTCCTCTGTGCAGTTACCCAGCTTTGTACCGACATGTCGCTGTGCCCATCCCCGTCTGCTCGTCTCGAGAAAGGCCTCACTCACCGAACGGAGCGCCGTTTGGGCCGGCGAAGCGGCGTGTAAAGAGTTGTCGAAGAACGAAAGGTCTCGAGAGGAAAGGGGTAGAAGCTGAGCTGTTGAGCTTTATGAAGCTGTAGGCGAGTAACTGAATGAGATGGGAATCTCGACGATGACGGAGGAGGGAAGAAAGCGGAATCGCGTCCAAGCTCAGCGCCTAATATTCTGAAGCTGAGAAGGTCTCTCTCCTCCACGTCGCTGTTCTCGCTCGTCTGGACTCTTTCGATTCGCCTACAGCTCTCCTGCACCGCTCAGCACGTCCTTAAAGAGCTACACAAGCCTGCCCTCGTCCTCGCCCCTCGCCCTCGCCTCTCCCTCGACAGCGGTCGCTTTCGAACGGCGGGCAGCTCAAAGACCTGGCTCCTGCTTTGAAGCCAGCGCTCCTTGAGCTACACCACAGCTCCTTCAGCAACATGCCCGAGGGCGCTGCCGAACTACACACCTCGCCCTCCTTCGCCAACAGCTACCTCAGCTGGTCGACTTCGCCTGTACCCTATGACCAAGCACCTACTGCTGAGCATCAGGACGGTCGACTTTGGACTCGGAGGAACCGTCTTCATCTGCCTCAGGTATCAGCAGGACTAGACTGTGGAGGCATCGGGCACGTCGCTCGGGAGGCGTCTTAATGAGCCGAGCAGGACGAGATCACCATGAGCTGCAAGGGACTGCTAGACTCGTAAGTGGTTGTAGCTACCGGCTCTGAAGTGTGCTGACCTTCTCTCGCGCGGACTTCGCAGCGCCGGCCTCGACGCCGTCTCGGCCTTCGTCTTTCGCCTCGCCCAAATGGTGCCGGTCAAGGATTGCACCGAGATGGACTGCCCAGGTCTAGATGCACGACCAGCTCAAGTCAAGCGAGGATGACGTGCTCGGGAGGACGTGGAGATGTGCGAGTCAACGAGCTGGAGGTCGAGGTCGAAAGGGCTCTGGTGAGCTCCTAATGCTCGGTCGCGTCGCGCTCTTCGCTGACATCTCCCTAGCTCAGACTGTACCCATTCGCAACCTTCTTCGTCCCGGCGTCGAGCTGGTGAACCGGTACCTCTCGCAGTAGTAGACGTTCGGCGCTCCCGCTCCAGCTTCCAGCTGCACATGGACGGAGTGGTATCGGCTCGGATACATGGCTTCTGTTTGTGATCATTCAGGTGAGCTCTCTCATACTCATACGGCTCGGCCTCATGGACGGAAAGAAGCCGCAAGAGCTGGGAGCGGAGGGCGAGATCGAGACGCTGCGAGTGCGAGGGCACAGGCTGGGTGCTGCTGGCCGTCATTCTCGTGGTGGAGCCTGCCCGTTGGCTTCTGTTTCACTGCCTGGTGGGAGCTCAACGTGGGAGCTGAACACGGCGGCTCGACCAGCTCGGCGCAGCCTCCAACTTGCGCTGACCTTCTCCCTCCCTTCTACTCCTCCTTCTCCCTGCTCTCCTCCTTCTCTACGCCGCCCTTCTCCCGTCCTCCTACGAATGCACCCTCGCTCCTTCCTTCCTTCGCACCGCTCGACAGCTCTTCGACTCTTCGACCTTTCATCACCAGCAAGCTGCGTTCGAAGCTCGCTTCGCTCAACGTTTGCTCGAGTTAGCTCGGTCGAACCACTTGCTGCGCGAGCATGCTGTGATATTAGCGGCAAGTCTCTGGCCCTCTCCGCTTGCGAACGCCGAAGCCGAGCTGATCTCGTTCCTCCCTCGCTCGTAGGTTCACATCTCGGCGGTCGATGTAGGTACATAATCTGTGTTCGAGTGAGAAAGTGTTGAGCTCTGAGCTACAATATGAAGCTGGAGGGTCCGAAGAGCAGACTGCTCGTCATGAGCGCAAGCTCCTCCTCGAGTCGAGCATCGAGCGTCTGTATATGATAAGAGGTTGCGAAAGAATGAGCGTGTGTGTATAGCTCCGTGCCGATGGATGAGAGAGAGAGAGCAACATGTCGGCCTTGAGAGCGGAGCGAAGGCATCCGCTTCGACGGCTGATTTGTCTCTTGACTTGCTTCCTCATCTCTACGCTTCGAATCTCGCTCACTCGCTCGTCGTACGTACTCGTAAGTTCGTCTCTAGATCTACATAACCGGTACTGACCTGCTGCTGCTGCCCTGCTCGCCTACACCATCACCCTCTCCTTTCGCTCGCTTCCGCCTTCGCCTCGTTTTCGCCGTCTCGCCTGCTCTCGCTCTCACTCTCGCTCCGGCTCTCTTGTTTGCTCCGCATCGGGATCTCAGATGTCGTCTGGTCGCCCTGCTCGTGGTACGCGCAACGTTACTCCCAACTACGCTGCAGCTGAGGAGGAGTTCGAGGAGGAGATGGAGCAGGAGGAGTCTGAGGATGACGGTGAGTGAGACTGCTGTGGCGGAGAAGGGGCGATAAAAGCTGACTCTACTACCACTTCAAGAGGTAGCCTACGGAGAGGACGTGCTCGGAGCGCTCATCGAGCATGGCGGGGCGGGACCCTACTTGGCGCAGATCAGCGACGAGAACTGGACCGCCGCCAAGAGTCAGGTGCACAAGTACATGAAGAAGCACGGCGAGCTCGAAGACGTGTTTGGAGAGCACCACAATCCCTCCGGAGTGAGTTCGTCTCATTTGGCTCAGCGAGAGGAGGACCGAGAGCTAACAAGCGACTCGGCGACTCGGCCGACAGAATCGTCCCCTGCACGTCCTCATGAGCCAGCTGTACGAGCCGTTCGACCACCTCATGCACTTCCTCCGTGTGAACTGCTATCTCTCGCTCGAGGATGCTTGGCTGCGCATCTACGACATTCACAAGTCGGCCATCACGCTGAGTGACAAAGACTTCCAAGCGGCTCGCGCTTACTACGCTCTCAGTGAGTTTTTGAGTTCCTCCTTGCTTTCGACTGTATCTCAAAGATCTGACTTGGTTCCCCTTCGCAGAGCCCTCACCTCAGAAGCCGGCGGACTCGGAGTAAGAGCGAGCGCCGAGCGCGGTCGGCGATACCAAGCTGACACTTTCTTCCTGCAGCAACGCCTGCTTCTTGATGCAGCTCGGAGAAGAGATCGGCCTCTTCACTCGTGCCCGTCTCGAAAGCGACACCATCATCGCCCACATCGTCAACCCCGCTGGAGCCAACGCCGAAGACAAGCAGCACGGACGAACCTGGCGCCGCAACCTCGGCTACAAGCTTGGACAGATGCGCGTTGTGCGCGATGAGGAGGGGGAGGTGATTGCTTGGGTTGGTGCGAAGGAGGGGAGCGGCAAGTGGGCTGACGATCGCTGGACTGTCAAGTGAGGACGAGTTGAAAGTACTTCGCTTAGGAGAAATCGAGGCTTAGGCTTGCGGCGTGGCGCTCATCGAAAGGTGCTTCCTTCAACGCGAAGAAGAGTAGGCGAACAGCTGCTTGCGCAACGGTCAAAGGTCGGCAACCTGGCAGCGCCGAGCTCGGCGCACTCTCAGCTCGCTGCTTCCCGCTGCTCTCGGACAGATGAGGAGGAGAAGAGAAGGTGTGCATTGACAAAAGACATCCAAAGATCTGTACGCTTATGTAGATGGTGTGATATGCCATGTGGATGAGGTTGCGCAGAGGACGTTTGGCGCCGAGCTGAAGGACAAGAAACGAAAACGAGTCAGCGAGTGAAGAAATAACGTGCTGTTGATCATCGCGAGCGCTCAGGAAGTGAAGAGATAATCGTCAAGGCGTGAGAATCCTCGAACGCAACTCCGACTGAGGAATACCATGTCTGTTTCTTCGTCATCGCGCTCGGCGAAGGGGAACGGAAGGCCGGGAAAGGGTAGACGACTTACGCTGTGTGGTAAGAAAGCAAGAGAGAAAGCTGCAGAAGGAAAGAGGCTGTAGAGGCGGCAAAGGCTTGAGGGCCAGAAGATGCAAAGAAAAGCTTCGGCGGCGAGGGGGAAGAAGGCAGTCGGCGATGGCTTCGGGATTGTCGGGGTGAAGCTGCAGGTGATCAAGGGATGTTGTAGTGGTGATCCATGATCTCGACGATGAGAATGGAGACGAGAGTGAGGAAGGAAGGCAAGCTTGGAAACTCAAAACGCGACTTTGAGCAAAGCCTGCGCTTGGACCCTCCGCCTCTCCTCTCTCCGATACAAGAGATGTAGGCGTTTGGAGAGCTCGCGCGCACTGGAGCAGTGGTTTCGGAAGTTTAGCTTGCCATTCGTGCTGTACCCGAGGCTGCTGTATCTGTAGTTGTGTTTTCGATTTGAGCCGAATCGGCGGCGGCGGAAGGGCGCCGCTGCAAGCAGTGGGAAGGCGTGGGAGTTACCAATGGCTCAGGATGATTCATAGGAGCAGCAAGATGTCCTACAGTACCCTCACAGCTTCTCGCCGGGTGCGCAAAGCTGAGCACACTCCCGAGGCGAACGCCGAAGGCGAAGGCGAAGGGGCGCCGGCGCAGAAATGCGCTTTCCCTGGCCCTCTGGACTCTTACTGTCTCCTTCACACATCTTGGCTTCATGTCACAGCCGATGGTCGACGTATCCGCCTTCGCCGAGTCGCTACACGCTCTGCTCGCCACGCCCCCTCCTTCCCTTTCCGCTCCGGCAAGCGCCAACTCGCTCCCCGTGCTCACTCAGCTGCTCCAACCCGACTTTCTCAACGGATCGAAGGAAGCGCATAGCGTATGGAGAGCTTTGCAGCAGCTTGCTCCTCCCTCGACCAGCTTCGGCGCAACCGGCTCGGTCAACGTGGCGGCAGCCAGCGCTGCAGCCCTTACCTCCCCTCACTTCGCTCTGGCTTTCGCCGGAGCACTACCTAGTCACGAACCACTCGACGACGGGGCCTGCTGCATCTCTTGCCCCCTCGGCGCGACTTCGGTCGATCAGCTTGAGCTGGCCCCTCACTCGATTGTTGAGGTGCCCATTGGCGACTCGACGGTTGTACAGGGGGCGAGCAGCAAGTGGTGGGATCTGCCTTGGACAGCGGGGAAGAAGCTGCATCGGCAGAAGCGTTTGATGGTGAGGAAGGTGAGTCGCCGAGGGTGGCGAGAGTCAGCGCCGCCGAGAACTGATCTTGACCATCACTAGACCTTCTACCCGCCAAAGGACAAGGTCTCGGTGCTTGTAGCGTGGTGGGGGTATCAAGTCTTCCTGCCAGAGATCATTGTAGGTCCTTCTTTTGCTTCGGCGACAGCGACCGCTCATCGTTCGAGACTGACATCTCTCTCGCTCTCTTAATATCAGATGAAGCAGCTCGGGTCGGATGTGGAGCCATTCGTTGACGGTCTCTCGGCTCTGAGTGCAGCTCTCGCCTTCATCGCATCGCAGTGAGTTGCCGAGTAATCTGCGCCGAGCACTCCAAGCCGAGCTGACCTGAACCTCGGCCATGCAGCGCTCCCACCCTCCTCCTCCTCATACCCGGCGGCGCACTCCTCTCCTCAATCGGCCTACCCATCATCGCCGGTATCGCCTCCGCCTGCACCTTCTCATGGCGATACCTCAAAGGGAAAGACAGGGGAGAGGGCATCATCCTCGCCGCGACCTGGCTCATCCCCTTAGCGCTGGTCCCGAGGAGCCTCGAGGGAAAGGAGTGGGCGGAGAAGGTGGCCGTACCGACCGTCACCTTTGCGGATGAGAAGCAGGTCGTCATCGCCGAGCAGCCGAAACGAGGGTTCCTCGAGCGAGTGAAGAGTAGGGCGGGAGGAAGTGAGGCGGGGCGTAGCTAGATCATAAGACTAATGTGTATTGCTCGAGGTGTCAGTCAAGCTCACGTCTAGGGCACCGTGGTAACCTCCCAATCGGTGATGAGGAACTCGTCCAAGCTGGTGAGGTGGTCGATGTCCTCCTTCTCGAGCGTAAAGTCGAAGACGTTGGCGTTGTCCTTGATCCGCTCCTGCTTGGTCGACTTGGGGATGACGACGAACCCTCGGTCGAGACCGTAGCGGATGAGGATCTGAGCGGGGCTCTTCTTGTACTTCTCGGCGAGGCGAACAATGTCGGGGTGCTTGAAGCGCTCGCCACGAACGAGGGGAGCCCATGCCTCGAGGACGATGTCCTTGGACTGGCAGTAGGCGACGAGCTCGTTGCGGGTCATGAAGGGGTGAAGGTCCTGTAGAGAGTGGAGGTGAGCTTTGTTGGATGGGAGGTAGCTTAATACTCACGACCTGGTTGATGGCAGGGATGTACTTGGGGTTGCCGGCGATGAGGTCGGTCAAGTGCTTGACGCCGAAGTTGCTACGGGCCGAGAGGTCAGTGGAGGGCTCGAAGCTCTACGGAGAGCACGTACGATACACCGATAGCCTTGACGAGACCCATGTCCCTCGCAATGCAGCATCCCTCCCAGCTGGCCGCCCTCACCTCGGGTCCCCCTTCGGGGCCGTGGATGAGGTATAGGTCGGCGTAGTCGAGTCCGGCCTTCTCGAGGCTGACCTTGATGGCATCGACGACTCCTTGGGGGTCCTTTTGATTGTGCATGAGCTTGGTGGTGAACCAAATCTCCGAACGCGGAACTCCCGACTCCTTGACGAAGGCGTTGATCGCCTTTCCACAGTCGCTCTCGTTCTCGTACCATTCCGCGCCATCTATGTGCTGTTAGGATGATACCAGATCATGTAGGTATGTTTCGGAGCGTTGGAAGGGGAGCAAAACGGGGAGACGGGGAGGAGAAAGCGGTCAGCGAGCAATCCGCCGGTCATGACGCGGCTCGATGAGGATATGGATAAGCGAGTTGTAGCACAATAGAAAGCACGTACGCGATAACCTGCTTCCAAAGCCCACTTGACACTATTGAACGTCTCGGATCCCGGCTCGGTCACATAGACGCCCAGTCCGAAGCGAGGGATGGCGGTTCCGGGCTCGCTATCATTCTTGAGCTCGACGCGGTCTGTAAGGGAGTAGGTGTTCTGTGGATAGAAGGTGTTGAGTGGTACAAAGCGTCCCCCGCTCGAGCGACGACTCACGGCCATGTTTAAGAAGCGAGACGAAAGTGCAAGAGCGAGAGACGTGCAAGCGCCGGTTTGCGCGAGGTCAAGTAAGGAGCTCAACTTGCGAGATGTAGCACAGTAGTCGTTTGATACCAGACAGCGTCCATTGCTCGGTCTCGGCTAGCTTCCTACATCTCAATTCGCCTGCAAGTACGAACTCGGGATGCCAATCCCTTCGGCGCCGGCCGAGTTGCTGCACTTCCACCAGTCGTCGGACACTGTGGATGACAGAAGAGAAGTTCAGCATGACATTGATTGTAATGGAAGCTGGACCGAAGCCCTTCAAGTTCACCGTCTCGACTTGTCCTCCTCCGAGAGCACATCCGACCGGTCGCGACGGCCGCCCCTTCAGCTGTTGTCCGAGAGCAACACAAGGTACGGCTTCCTTACTTGTAGCCTAGCTTCAGCGGACAGAGCGCAAGGACTGAGACCCTTAGCTCAGCGCTAGAACATGTGTCGGCGATTTCGCTGCCCCGGGCCCATCTCGCACGCCAGTCAGCCCGCTCAATCCAGCCTCTATAGGAGAGACTGAGCAGGAAGATGGGAGCTCTCCCGAAGGTCGACGTGAAGTAGGGTGAGTATCATCACGCTGAAGTGCAATCAGAGAGAGAAGCTATCCTGAGTCCTCGACCTCGGCTCTCAGCCGGGGATCGTTTCGTCTCCTTCTCTCCCTCCTTCACCAAGACTAAGGACATGGATTGGTCGCGAAAGTCTTCTCCAGATGCTCCAGCTGATCCTGATCGTTTCTGTGTGCAGCTCAAGGCTTGGGCCCCAAGCTCGGCGTTCGCTCGGCACAAGTCCTTCTCCGCAACGTCGCTCGCCTGTCCAGTCGCTCTCATTCTCGTACCATTCCGCACCATCTATGTGCTGGTAAGATGATACCAGACATTTAGGTATATTTGAGAGCGTTGGAAAGGGATCAACAGAGGAGAGAGGAAGGGAGGAAGAGGTCAGCGAACCGCCGGCGGCACATGACGCGGCTCAGGAAGATGTAGGTGAGCGAGTTGTAGCTCAGTAGAAAGCACGTACGCGATAATCTGCTTCCAAAGCCCACTTGACACTATTGAACGTCTCGGATCCCGGCTCGGTCACATAGACGCCCAGTCCGAAGCGAGGGATGGCGGTTCCGGGCTCGCTATCATTCTTGAGCTCGACGCGGTCTGTAAGGGAGTAGGTGTTCTGTGGATAGAAGGTGTTGAGTGGTACAAAGCGTCCCCCGCTCGAGCGACGACTCACGGCCATGTTTAAGAAGCGAGACGAAAGTGCAAGAGCGAGAGACGTGCAAGCGCCGGTTTGCGCGAGGTCAAGTAAGGAGCTCAACTTGCGAGATGTAGCACAGTAGTCGTTTGATAYCAGACAGCGTCCATTGCTCGGTCTCGGCTAGCAACCTACACCTCAATTCGCCTGCAAGTACGAGCTGGGGATGATCCCTTCGGCGCCGGCCGAGTTGCTGCACTTCCACCAGTCGTCGGACACTGTGGACGAAGAGAGAACGAGATGAGTACTATACCCAACGCCCGACCGAAGTTCTCAAGACTCACCATGCTCCAGAACCGTCAGCACCCCCCCCTCCAAGCAGGGCAAATCGCTCGGATCGGTCCCTTCGTAGTCGTACAGGACGGTAGCAGTGCCGAGTCCCGCTGAGCGAGCTGGGGGCGCCGGAGCGCCTCGCATCGGTGGTGGTGTGTGGGTGTAGGCCCGAGGGGCGGCCTTCGTCGCCAGCGGCTCCTTGAAGGCGTTGGCTTTGCGCTCGGCGTCCGACAATGGTCCCTTGCTCGCGAAGAGGGTCTTGCCGAACTAGGGAGCAGGGAACAGAGGTCAGCTAGGGGTTTCGGCGAGGCAGTGAGCGAGCTCGGCTCACGTTCTTGCCGCTCGAAGTGTCGAACCCTCCCGCCATGGACTTGGACTGTGCGAGGCCTGCTGGTGGCTTCGGTCCCTTTGGCTGTGTACAGAAAGACGTCAGCGAGGTCTCGACGAATCAATGCCTCCACCACAACTCACCGGAGGCCCCTTCGGCGCTGCATCGGCCTCGACTGGTCCACCGCCGAGGGCATTTCGGTTCGCCCATCCAGCTTTGGCTCCAGCCGCGAAATGAGGTGCAAGTCGTTCATGATGAGCGGCTCCGAACTTGCTGAGAGCGCCTGCTGCTCCGGCGCCGAGGCCTGCCTGGCGCAGGGCAGCATTGGTCGCTGAAGTGTTCTGTAGGGCGCGATCGGCGATGAAGGTGGATGCTGAAGTACTGGCGGAGGGAGCGGGTGCTGGCGGAGGACAGGGCGTAGGCGGTGTAGGCGAGTAGGCGCTGCGCGGTGCTGTCGAAGGTGGAGCGACGATTCGGGCTCGTGAGGCGGCGGGGGCTGGCGCTGCAGCAGGATCTCGGGCCCAGTATTCGTCTAGTAGCGAGAAGAATGCTTCCTTCTCTGCTGGTGAGCTCAGCACTGCTTGCCACGGGGTCGACATTGAGGCTAGATGACGGTAAGAGACGAAGCGAGGGAGGCTCCGAGGTTTCGCTCCTGCGCTCATCTCGTCGTCGCTTCAACAGCTTCAATAGCCTACAGCAAGACTCAGCTACAGCCACAGCACCCCGGCCTACCCTCACACCACTTCCTGCACCCTTTCCGCTCACTGAGCCGGCCCAACAACAACCTCGAGCCTCCTTCGCCTGGCCAGATGGTCCCTCGGCGACCAGCTTTCACCCTACACGACTCGGCAGGACGTTCATCGTCAAAGGAACGAAATGAACGAGACCTCGAGGCTGGGACTCAGGAAAGAAGCTCTTCGGTCCCTCGTCGCCGCCTGAGCGATTCGCACCCCACCGGGGTTATTAGAGAGGGACAGGTGTACGAGGGCGAGAGTGCAGGGGAGCAGTCAGAGTCCGAGCCGCTGCTCAGCAACATCGGACGACCTGGGAGACGACCACATCGTCTCTCGAACGGTAGTTACGGCTCGACGAGCATCAACTCGCCCGGCGGCGCGAACCACCTCATCCTTCATAGTGCACCACCAACGGAAGGAGAGCCATTGCATAGGCAGGAGTCAGTACTCAAGGTGAGCTCTCGCCTCACGCTCGCATCGAAGCACCACCGCTGACTCGCTCGGCGATGCTCTCTCTCGAGCGCAGCTCGCCGGCCTGATTGACGACCGAGGAGGAGAGTTTGAGCGGTTTCGCAAAACGGACGAGGAGCTGAAAAAGATGGCGAAGGCCGTCAGAGCGTTTTACAACGAGCAGAATGAGATCCTGGTGAGCGAAGCTGGCCTTTCGAACTGGAACGTGCGGATGCTGACGATGTGGGACTGCAGGACGGGTTCGCCGAGGTCGACGAGATCCTCGACAACACTGGCATCACTACCAAGACGGGAGATCTCGCTCCCATCATCCCAGTGCGCCTCGCTTGCCTCTCCTTGAGCGCCGAGAGCTGACCTCGACCGTTGCAGATCAAGCCCTCGGCCGAACGAGAAGAGGCCTTCAACCTCAAAGTCAAGTTTGCCATCAACGTCAACTTTCTCGTCAACTTTATCCTCCTCGGCGCCAAGATTGCTGTCGTCCTTCTCTCCAACTCGATGTCGCTCGTCGCCTCTACCGTGGATTCGGCGATGGACTTCCTCTCCACCGTCATCATCTACGGCACCAGTCGCTTCATCGCCACCAAGAACTGGAAGTCGACGTACCACTATCCGACCGGCAAGAAGCGCATGGAGCCCATGGGTGTCATTGTCTTCTCTGTCTTCATGATCGCCTCCTTCCTCCAAGTGCGTTTCCGCTCGGACTGTGGACCTCCTACTGTCGCTGACTCCGCTTCTTCCCTAGGTCGCCATCGAATCCCTACAGCGCATCTTCTCCAAGGAATTGGCTCCTGCCGAGATCCCGCTCGTTGGCCTCCTCGTGATGGGATCTACCATCGCCATCAAGCTTGTCATGTGGGTGTGGTGCAGGACGATCAAGAACACTAGCGTCGAGGCACTTACTCAGGACGCTGAGAACGATGTGAGCTCGGCTTGAGCTGCAGCGGTCGATGTGAGTGTGCAGCTGACCTTCCGCCGTGATGTAGATCGTCTTCAACTTCTTCTCGATCCTCTTCCCCTACGTCGGTACGTCCCAGGCTTTCAGCTCCTCACTGCTCCCTGCTAACTCGTATTCTCGTAGGTCAACTCCTCGGCTGGCCTCTGCTCGATCCTATCGGTGGATTGGTCCTGTCCATCTACAGTACGTCGGCTATTCTCGAAATCGCCTCCCTCCTCTGCGGCATGCGCTGACCCTCTCCTTCACCCTCAGTCATCGTTGAATGGGTCAGCACCCTTCGCGACAACATTCTCAAGCTCACTGGTCGACGAGCGACCCCTCATCAGCACCAGGTGAGCTGCTTTCTCCTCGCCGATCCGTCCAACTCCTGCTGACGACTTCCACTTATACAGCGGATCGCCTACCTCCTCACCCGCTTCTCCCCCCTCATCATCGGCGTCCAACATCTTTCCGTGTATCACGCCGGCGAGTCATTTGTCGTCGAAACGGACATTGTTCTACCGCCCAACACGTCTCTCACGGTCGCTCACAACCTCGGAGAGGTACGCTGTCTCGTTTGTTCCGCGATCCGAACGCCGAGCTGACCTTCTCCTTCGCTCGACTCGCAGTCTGTACAGTACGCCATCGAGCAGCTCGAGGGCATCGACCGAGCTTTCGTGCATGTCGACGTCTCCGTCAACCCTCTGTCGGGTCATTTGGATCGGTAGTCGGCTGTAGATGGGGCGTCGCAGATTGGTGGACTCGGTCGAGCCGTCAAGGGTCGGCCTTCAAGCTAAGCGAGTAGCCCAGCGTCATTCATCAATATCATACCTTCACCCATTACTGATATCGTCGACCGCGCCGAGGCAGCGAAGAGATGGGTACAGCGCTGAGGCTCACAGCGTGCGCCGAAGGAGGCTCGACTCGTCCTGCTCGGCTTGGCTCTCAGCTCGCTCTCGCTCGACAGTCGCATTCGAGGGACAAGATGATGCAATTGCGAGAACGAGGACTGCGGTATAAACGAGGAGAGCGAGAGGGAGTGCATGCAGGAAGGGAGGGGGAGGGGAAAACGATCAGAGGACGCTGGAGAGACGAGGGTCGAGGTCCATTGGGGCGTCGTTGAGTTTGGAGAACTTCTCGGGGATGGCAACGAAAGCGGTCTCCATGGCTGCGAGGATGATAGCAAGCAGATCAGCGCCGAGTCCGGGTTTTGGAGGAGTAACGCACCGTGTCTGAACCGAGCGGCGTAGTCCTCTGGTGGCAGAACTGTGACGGTGGCGGCATCGGCGCCGGTCGCGAGCTTGGCGCCCGTCTTGATCTGATGCTCGAGGCGCTTGCGAATGTCGAAAACGCCGAGGACGTCGATGAGCCCGACGACCAGCTCTTTCCTGTAATCCTCAAAGAGAGTCAGCTTTGCTCCTAAAAGTATCCGGCGCTAGCGAGGCAGTGGGACGCACCTCTCATCATCCACGCCGACCAGCAGCGAGTAGTCGATGTTGCCCGAGGACGACAAGAAGCCTGAGTCGTTGAGCAAGGAGTCGCGGAGGAGCGTCTTGGAGTGCGAGTAGAGCATGAGACGAGAGGATGCTGTGGTCGAACAAGCGTCAGCGAGCGGATAGCTGACTCGGTAAGCCTCAACTCGCCCGAAAGCCAATCGGCGTCCCATCCCGTCGCCGCCTCGCCCTCGCATCCCGGCTTGGGCTTGGCCATACGAGTCGTGATGCCCTTCAGGTCGAACTGCCGAGTGATGTCTACAGATGAAGGTGGTGGGAAAGTCACTCGGGTGTCAGCAGCAAGTTCGGCGCCGAGGAGGGGCTGCTGAGCCACCCGTGCGCTGTGGGTGTGAAGAAAGTGCAGCGACTCACTGCGTCCGTGGAGGATGTTCTCCATGACGATGAGGTCGAGGCGTCTTGTCTCCCTGCCGATCTTCGTCTTGATGGAGTAGAAGCCGAGAATCTTGGCGAGGAGGGAAGGCCGCTCGGGGTGCATGAGGTACTCGAGCAGCTGAGGAGCAAAGTTGAGGAAGGAGTCGCGCTCGGAGACACCGTAGACAGTGACCTGTAGTCAAGACGGTAAGTTAGAACTCGAATGAAACGGCCCTTCCTCGCAAGCCACTCACCAGCTCCTTGAGCAGGAACCGGCGGTCTGCAGTGGTCCAGAAAGCCGCCGAGGACTTGCCACCGGACGTGTTGAGGTCGTCGCAGCGTGTCAGAGACTCGACGAAGCTGTGTAGGTAGGCCAGTCAGCATCGGTCGAGTGTCGGCTGCGAGAGAGAGCATCTTACAAGTCCTCGCTCAAGCCACAGCGTGCGCGAAGGTCGGCGAAGCGCTGAGCGTACCATACAGTGACGCGGAACGACTTGCTGCCGCGACGGAAGCCTGGCAAGAACGTCGTTAGCGCGTGTGCCGGGGGCGGGAGCCGAGACACTCACTGAACTTGACGTGTTCGCTGGCGTCGGTCGCGAGAAGTTCATTATTGAGAGTTCCACTATGCCCACGGAACGCCTCGGGGATGCTGAGGAATCCGCTGAGTCCGCTGAGGGTGCCGCTGATGGTGCCTCCCATGCTCAAGAAGCGCGAGGGTCGGTCGGCGGCGGCTGTGGAGGCCTTGTCCTCGTCCTCCTCCTCGCTGATGGAAGGGGTGTAGGATCGAATGGAGGACCCGGTCGAGCTCGAGGCGAATGAAGCGAGCGAGCTGATGGAGGAGACGGTGCCGTCTCGGCGATGGCTCGGCTCGGCGACTCCGACGTCGGGGAACGACATAATGCAGCTTGTACTCGCCTCCGACGCTTGCCGCTTGGTGAGGGTGGAGATGATGGAAGGGACGGCGCGAGCTGGTTGGCCGATGGGGGTGCGAGGAGGTGTTGCTGGCGCCGAGGCGACGATGAGGTCCTCGAGCACAGACTCCGAGATCGGTTCAACGCGGGAGATGCGCTTGTCTTGCGCGCCCTCGAAGGGAGCTCCATCAAGCGTCGGCGTCGTGAGTGGCGAGGAGCGGGTGAAGAAGCCCGAGGCGCTCTCGCTTGATTTCTTGCGGCCGAGTCCACCGAGCATCATCCTCGACGCCGGCCGAGTCCTCTTCTTCCTCTTGGCGGCGAAGTCGACTTCTTCCTGCGCTGCAAAGTCAGCGTCCGAGTCGTCGGGGTCGAGTTGGGGCGTAGAGCGTGAGGCAGAGGACGAGAGTCGGCTCTTGGCGAAGGGGCTTGAGGAGCGACTTGGGCCGGAGGATGATAGACTGCTAGGGCGGAGGAACTCGCTGGGGATGGAGCTACGCGATGTTTTGCGAGAAGACATCTCGTCGGATGGAGAGTCCGGGAGGCCTTGCGGCGATACGTTGCGGTGGGAAGGCTCGGCCGAAGAGGGTGAGGCGACCTCCTCCTTCAAAGCTCGGGCGCTGAGGGCTGCAGGAGAGCGGAGGTGAGCGTCGAAAGAGTCGAGAGTGGTAGCGAAGACTCACTGAAGGCGATGAGCGAGCTGAGCTCCTTCTCCCTCACAACCACTGCGGCGTCGGCCTCGCTGGGGAAGAGGTGCATGCCTGCTCCGAAGTACTCGGGCTCGTCGAGTTCGACCTTCTTCAGATCCGCTCCGGACAAAGCCGAAGCGTGCTTCGTCTCCCAGGCGACAAGCCTCGCTTTGACCGCCGTCGCCTTCGAAGATAAGTAGCAGCGAGCGCCGTTCAGCCGCTCGGGGCTGAGCTCGTCCATGTAGGCGAGGCATTCGCGCTCGTCGCGCTCAAAAGCTCGACGCAGCTTGTCGATAAGCTCGAGGAGGGGGTGGGGCGCCTTGAGCGTGTCGGTGCGCCGCTGGCCCTCATCCTCAAGATCGACGATGGTGCTGTCCGAGTCGCGACGTCGGCGAGGCTCCTTCGACGCTAGTGAGGGCACTTCTCCGTCTCCAAGTTCGGCGGCGAGGACTTCCTCGTTGGGCTGGAGCGTCTCGGTATCCTTGACGAGCAAGTCGGCGAGTAGGTCCAGACGGCGACCAACCGATTCGTAGAAGGACTCTGGTAGTAGGAGCGAGGACTCGTTAGCTCGAGACTCATCTAGTATCTAGAGAACGCAGCGACGTGTACCGATCTCTTTTCTCAAGCCATCCAAGGGAGCGAGATCGGCCTCCTTCTTGGTGGTGGTGGCCTCGTGCGGGATGGTAGGGTCGACGGCGGTGGGAAGACGAAGCTCGAACAGTCTGCACCATGCAAAAAAATCAGTTCCATCTTCCTCGAGAAGGGGTATGTTCGACGGAGCTCACTCGAGCTTCTCGAGAGCGAAACTAACGACGTCGACACCCCTTGCGAACGAACGGACCAGCATCCCGGGCTCCTCCTTAACATGGTCGCAGAGGTCGGGGAAGGGCACAAAGGTGCTATCGTAGATGACGAGCTCGCACCACTTGCTGAAGCTGTACGAGTAGGAGGCGGCCGAGAGGAGGGTCGGAGGGGTTTGGGCGTGGCAAGCGCTGCAGGTCGACCAGGTGGTGATGCGAGGCCGAGTCGAGTCCGAGGAGGTTGCCTCCAGCTGTCGCTCGCCCTCGACTTCCGGAACGATCGAGAGGGAGCTCGAGAGCCGCTGGGTTGAGTGGTGCAGGAGGAGAGAGTGCGCCGAGCCGACCTCCTTGCACTCCGACGACTCGCAAGGCGCATCCTTGCGGTCGATGAGACGTTCGACGAGCTGCCCGAGGTTCGTGTCCTTGCCAGAGGTCGAGTCGTGTCGGTAGAAGGTGCATTGAAGCCATTGGGGCGGCTTGCAAGGGACTGTGCCCTCGGGAGCCCCAATGACGACCGTCTCGGCGAGGAACTGCATCCTGTATTGATGTCGGAAGTATGTCAGCGCGGGTCTCTCAGGCAGGCGAAGGCGATCTCGGCGCACGATTGATGTCGAAAGGCTCCGCTCAGGGAGTTGTTGTTCGTCATCAGAGATGCAAGACCTGCTCTCGCATCGAGAGTGATCCTCGTAGCCCTTGAGCTTGCCGTGAGCGCCGTAGCCGACGAGACGGCTCGGGCGTGCCGCTGGGAGGTGGGCGACTCGCCCGTAGCGAAGTCGAGCGCTAGGGTATGGGCATCGGCGGCGGCGTAGGAGCGCATTCGGTGCATGACAGGTGGTGGCGATCTCGGTGGTGAGGATGGCAGAGGCTTTGCTGGCAGGAGAGGAGGGGGTTTAACTGCCTCGGCTTCGGCTTCGGCGATCTCCTGCTGTCGAAGCCGGACGAGCAGATGAGGCGGAGGGTAGACGACTGCAAAGAGACGGGTCAGTACGAAAGTAGGAGTGATGGGGCATGACGGCTCACCATCTGGCGAAACCGACAAGATACAGCCCTGCATCTTCCTGATCACTTTCTCGAAGCGCTCGGTCGGTTCTGCCTCCGACTCCTCCTTGAGTTTGGCAGCCGTTTCGAGCTTCGGCTTCGACTCCTCGACATTCGAACCTCCTCCCCCGAAGATGCCGAGGCCGGTAGACAAGAAGTCCCAGCCTCGATCGCCCTCGGTCGAGAAGTCGCTGGCCTCGCGCAGAGTCGGCTCGACTGCCTTGGGCTGCTTGCGAAAGCGGAAGCCTCCTCCGATACTCTTCAGCTTGTCCTTGACTCGATTTGGAGTCGGCTTGGGCGTAGACGAGTCGGCAGAGGAAGGGAGGGACACGAACGAGGCGCTGGACGAGCTGTTGTCGGAGGCGAAGGAGAGCGTGGTGGGCGACTGGGGCGGTGGCGGAGAAGTAGGAGGGGAGGTAGTGGTGCGGGAGGAGCCGAGTAGAAGACTCCAGAGGTTGTTGCTCTTGTTGCCGAACTTGGAGCGGCGAGAGAGTTTCTTCCGTCGTGTCGGCCACTCCTCGCTCGGGATGGAGATGAGGTTGAGGGAGGTTGACGGGAAGTTGAGGGTCGTAGGAGTGTTGGCGGTGGGCGTGGTCGGATTGGATTCGACCTCGGCTTCCTCTTCCTCGATTGGTGGGCGAGGGCATGATGTGTCGCGAAGGAGGTGGGTTTCGAGCTTGAGGGAGAGGGTGGCGAACGCGGCCATTTCGAGGATGCGCTCGAGTCGGACACGGTCCTTGGGGGTGCAGGTGAGCTGAAAAGTGCCTCCGACGAGCGTCACCAGCTTGAGGTCGTCGCCTTCGATGTCTGTGGACGGCAGCCGAATCAGAGAAAGCGCTCGGCTCACAAGGCTCAGTCGAACTCACTGGGCGAAGTGTCTGCCCCGAAGATCCGCTGCTTCCCAATCCATTGTCCGTCGAGGTAGCGCACTCCTAGCTTGACCTTGCCATCCTTGACGGCGCCCAAGGTCGTCTCGGTGGTAGAGATCTCGAGCTCGAAGAGGCTGAGCTTCCTCGGCTCGGCGATGGCGGACCAAGTCGAGGCGTCGGTCGGCTCTTGAGCATGTCCTTTCTTTGGCTCCTTCTCGTCCTCGCCGGAGGTTTCCGCTTCCTGCAGCAGGAACATCGCCGCTCTCCACTCCTCCCGTCGTTTCGCTCGGGCGACCCCCTCGGCCGCTTCTGCATCCGCCGCGCTCTGTTCGGATCCCTCCTCCATACCCTTGGCCTTCTTCTCCTTGCCTTTGCCCTTGTCTTTCGACTCGGCGCTGGCTTCAGCGGCGTCCCTCGACTTCCACCGAGCGATTTGAGATTCGGCG
Source organism: Leucosporidium creatinivorum (assembly GCA_001600635.1). NCBI lineage: Eukaryota > Fungi > Basidiomycota > Microbotryomycetes > Leucosporidiales > Leucosporidiaceae > Leucosporidium > Leucosporidium creatinivorum. The sequence goes on along the minus strand of BCKL01000006.1, from coordinate 174,177 downwards.
ATGGCGGTGAGGAGGGAAGGGGTGAGGGAAGCTGCCAGGTCGCGGAGAGCGGAGAGTATCGAGTCCTGTAGTGGTAGCGATGAAATCAGCGATTCTGTTCCGTTTCTTAGCCGAGTTGGACGTGCGCAACCCCACAGACCGTGAGCTCGAATCGCAGGAGACCCTCTTCTGCAGCCTCAGCTGCGCGTATTATCCTCTACAGCTCTGAGAACATCACTCGGAGCTGACGCGACCTCTCCAGCCTTGTCGTCGCCCTTCCACGCTCCACCTCTCGCGCGGGCCCCTCCTCTCGCAGCAACTCACCAGGTACAGCTCCTCGTTGACCTTTGCATTCTTGAGCGACTGTCTCAGCAGCTCCTCGACGTGACGATTCGACGTCTCATCTAGCTCGAGGTTCGAAGGAGGCAGTTCCGGCTCGTCCTGCAGCGCGAGCAGCTGGGCGAGGGAAGGGAGAGGGAGCGAGTCCGGGGGAGGTGAGGGGAGAGGCTTCGACATCGCGGCAGAGTCCTCAGATGTCGGTGAGGTATCGGTTGACGGCATCCTGCTCTTGCTCTAGCTGGCGAAGACGAGTAGGCAGACGGCGACGTTGAGCGAGCGAGCGCGCTCGCGCCGCTCGTTCGGAGCCGTGCGCTGGAGGTGACGACGAGTCGAACGCTGGCAGGGTAGGGTCGCTCCTGCCGTGTAGCTGGACCGTCACGAGTCGGTTCGAGAAGTAGCGAGGACGAATGAGAACGAGGAGGGAAAGCCGAAATCGCGTCGAGTCGACTTCAGGAAGCTCAAGGGGCTCTCATTGTCCTTGATCCGATACAGAGGTCAAATCAGGGGTCTTGCAAATCCTCGACCGAGATATATCGAGAGGCTATGCGTGTACTACATCTACAACAGAAGCGAGGAAAAACGGCGAAGGAGGGCGAGAGGACGGGAGGGCCGAAGCGAAGGATGTTGAGCGGGTGCGGTTACCTGCCAGTGGCGAGGACTCCTTGGTCTGTTGGTGAGAGTAGCGAAAATTGCGGGAGAGAGCAGGGACGGGGGAGGAGGAGAAGACACGACGGGAGGTCAGCTCGGATGCTCGGCGAAGGCTGCGAGCGAAAGGCTTACTCCTGTCGGGATCCTGCAGCTTGCTGATGCGGACTTCGGGTCCGTAGGTGGCCGACTGTAGGAATACGAGGGGTTAGATCGCTCGACAGTCGCTTAGAGAGGATGTTCGGGCACTCACGCCCATGTCCTGAGGGGTGATGAGGATGAACTGAACGCCGTTGGCGGCCTTGGCGGTGTCGACCATCATCTTCATCGAGATACGACGGTTGACAGCGTCCTGTGGAGTGCAGAAAGGGTCAGCAACTCGTCACCGAGCGCGATGAAGCGACGAAGGCGGACCATGAAGACGTCCTGCGAGCGAGAACAGGGTCAGCTCGAGCCTCGAAGCCAGAACGGAGCCGACGCTACTCACAAACTCATCCAAGCACCTCAACGGGCACCCCACCGCCTCCCACATGGTCAACAGCAAGCAAATGGTACTAAAGCTCTTCTCTCCTCCGCTGAGCGCCTTGCTGTCCTTCAACTGCGTCTTCTTCTTCTTACCCGTCCCCGCATCCTCGGTCTGCACGCGAATGTGGAGCGCGTTCTTGTCGTGGTCGAACGAGAGCTTGCCCGTGAAACCGCGGTTGGAGAGGTGGAAGAGGAATTGAAGCTTGGCTCGGGCGGCGATCTGGTCGCGGAAGTCGGCCCAGCGGACGATACGGGATTGATAGGCGGATTCGAGGGCCTATATAGTGCGAAAGAGGGTCAGCTCAGCTCTCCACGCCCTCGCCTCGCACTCACCCTGACGAGCTTGGCCAAATCGTTGGTCGCGCTCAACGCATCAGACACTGTCCTCTTCCTCACCGCCAACTCGGTCATGATCTGCTCCGTCGTCGCACCCTGCCTCTTCTCCCTATCCTTGAGGGCCTTCTCCATGTTCTGAATCTCCTGCGTCAACTTGGCCGTCGAGCGCTTCTTCTCGACCTCGGGACGGAGGCAGATGGAGGAGGCTTGCTCAGTGCGGAGCTGTGGAGAGGGAGGTGAACGGTGTCAGCGGGAAGGCGAGAGAGGGGAGAGAGGAGAGGGAGGAACGCACGTTGAGCTCGGGAGTCAGTTCATCGACTTGACGCTGCATCTCGGCGATCTTGGCCTTGTGCGTATCGAGCTTCTTGGTGTACTGCTCGATAGCCGACTGAGCGTTGACGCGCTTAGCAACCGATTCCTCGATCAAGCCCTGTTGTCACGTTCATCGAGGGTCAGCGAGATTCGGGCGCGGAGGAACAGCGAGAAGGAGCGACGTACGGCGAGCTTGCTGGCGAGCTTGGTGTTGTCGCGCAACTCCTTCTCGACGACTCCCTTGCGGATGACGGTAGGCTCGAGGTTGACTTTCTGGCGCTCTCGGTCCTCCACGCCAGCCTGGTACTGCGCGAGCATGGACTCGAGCTCGGTGGTCGTTTCCTGTCGGCGTTGGGAGATCCGAAGGTCAGCGAGAGTAGAGAGGAGGAAGGAAGAAGTCGCGACGGACCTTGCGCAACTCCTCGATGGCAGCAATGTTGGTCGGTTCGTCCTCGCGGAGCTTGCCGTTCTCGTGCTCTAGCTCATGGTTGAGCTGGTTGATGCGCTGAGCTCCTTGCCTGAGGTTGCGCTGTCGAGGAGAGATTGTAACGTTAGCTCTCTGCGTCTCGTGGTGTGCAAGAAGGAGGCAAAAGACAAGCTCACGTCAATCGCCTGCTTCTGGTTGTAGAGGGCCCCGAGCTGGTTGTCAATCTCGCGCTTCTCCTGTTGGAAAGTGGCGAGATCTCGCTCGACTGCGCGATAATCCTCCTGGAGCCTCCTGCGAGCGACGAGAACAGACAGGGCGAAACGGTCAGCTGGTTCGGCGGACAGAGGCAGCGAGATGAGCGCACTGGATCTGGCCCGTAACATCAGGGTTGAAGCGCTGAGGTCCCCTCCAATGAGGTACGACGTTAGTAGTCGATTGGTTGTTGCTGTGGAGGGGTTTGACTTACCGTCAGCTAAAACGATCTCGAGCAGCTCGGCGCTCCGCTGGCACACGTACAAGTAGCCCAGCTTGAACAAATCGGAACTATAGGCCTCGAGGACGTTCTTGGGGTTGGTGCGGAGGAACTGGTCTCCGTCTGGACGCAAGGGGACCAAGGCGCAGCGCTCGACGGCGCGGGCGATGATCATGGCTTGCTCGACGAGGGGGTGCTCAAACTGCAAAATAAGGAAGGGGATGAGTCTCGCTGAAGACCCGAGATGAAAGAGGGTTGAAGACGTACAGCAAAGGCGCGACGCATGGTCAAGACTTCGAGATTAGGCTCTCCGCTTTGCACACCCTGGAAGAACGAATCGTCGCGGCGGGTGAGGATGATGGGGACGTCGTGACCCCTGCGATAGAATGAGAGACGTCAGCTACAGCGAGTCGCACGTATGAGATCGTCCACTGCAGCTCACATCTGGAACTGGCGATGGATCTTGAAGAGGAGAGCTCGGTCCTGCTCGTTGGTGACGATGAAGGCGTTGAGGCTGTGCGCGAAGAAGGCCTCGAGGAGAGCGCCATAGCGAGGCTCCTTGAGCTTCATGTAGCGTCCCGCAGGCCCGACCGGCTTGTCCCTCCACGACCTCTCCTGGTCGATGGCGCGCAGGAAATCGGGCATCCTCTGCCCAAAGGCGAACATCGAGTTGCCCTTGGCTCGGTTGAGGGTGGCGATCTGCTCCCTGAGCTTGCCTCCCTCGTACTCGGCGCCGCTCATCTTCTCCTTGACGACCTGGAGCTTCTCGAGCAAGCCGTCGTTCCTCTCGCGCAGGTCGTCGAGGTCGTGGTTCGACTTCATCTGGTTGGAGTTGATCTTGGAGACTTCTTCCTCGAGGAGGGCGATCTTGTCGTTGATGGGCTGCTGCTCGGCCTTGATGTCGCGGGCGAGTTTCTTCTTCTCGTCGGCCAGCTGCTGATCTTGCTGCTGTTGAGTGTTGCGCATGCGAGTGATGGCGGCGCTGGTCTTGCGCTCTTGGTCCTGTCGGTGAGAGTGAGTTAGTAGCGATCGAGTTGGGCAGAGAGATGCGACTCACCCTCCACGCCGCAGCCTTGGCCTTCTCCTTCTTGACCACCTCGTTCAATTCCTCGGCCTCGGGCGCGAGCTCCTCAATCTTGGCTTGAGCTTCGGCTTGCGCTTCCTCGCATTGGCCAATCTCCTCCTCGGCGGCAGCTTGAGTAGCCTGTGAATGCGAACAGGCGGAAGTTCAGCTCGACTCGGCGTTCCCCCTCGACTCAGCCTCGGCTCGGCGCGACTCACTTCAAACTTCTCCAACTCCGCCTCAATCTTGGGCCCCAACTTCTCCTCCTTCTCGACCATAAGCTGGCCCCTCCTAATCGAATCCTCGACATCATCAACATAGCTCCACGCCAACTCCTCCTTCATCTTATCGACCTTATCCTGCTGCCCCATGGCCGCCTGCGCGTCCTTCGCGCGGTCCTTCGCGCGACGGTAGGCGTCCTTGAGCTCGGGGAGGACCTCCTTCTTGCGCTCGAGGGCCTCCTCCATCGCTTCCGTGTTGGAGCGGATGAGCTCGTACTCTTCGGTGAGCTGTTGGAGTTGGGTGCCGCGGAGGAAGAACTGTAGCCGGGAGGGGAGTCGGTGAGGGGTCAAGCGAGAGTAGTAGGGACAGCTCACTTGGTACTTGTCCTTGGCCGAAGCGCTCGCGAGGAATTGGCGCGACTGGTCTTGCGAGAGGACGGTCATGGGGTTGCTGTAGGGGCGAGTCGGCGGTCAGCGGAGTCGCGGACGTGCAGGGAGAGCTATACATACTCGACCTGAATGTTGAAGTGGTCGACTGCAGCAGAAACGCGGTCGTCAGCTCTCGAACCCCGGCTCGGCGAACCCTCGCAGATCCCAAACTCACGGATCAAGTCCAGCGTATGCTTCTTCGTGCAAATGGTGGCTCCCTCGGCACTCATCATCTTGTACTGTCCACCTCCATTGACCCTCAACGTCCTCTCGATGGTGATGGAGTCGCCATAGATGTTGTGAAGGTACGCGTCGGTACCTCGGTTGCGAAGCTTGACCGAGGCTTTGGCGAGGTTGCAGCCTTCGCGGACAAATCCCGAGGATTTGCTGGCTCGGTTCTGTGTGGGTGTCAAGGGTCAGCTAAAGCTAGCGAGGGGTGGGAAGAGCGCGAGACGGACGGTGAGCTTGGCGTTTCCTCCTAAGGCCATGGTGATGCCCGTGAGGATGGCCGATTTGCCTGATCCGTTCATGCCGACGAGAAAGTTGATTTGAGGGCCAAAGTTGACGGTGGTGAGCTTGTGGGACTGCAGACCGAGACGCGTTAGCCTCTGCCCGCTCGCTCTCATCTCCCTCCTCGCGCTGTAGTGCTGCAGACGCACCATGAAGTTCTCGAGGTGAACCTGCTCGATGATACCAGCCTGGGCGACTTGCTGTAAGTCATGTAGAGGGTCAGCTTGCGAGCCAAAACTGACGCGCTCTGTCCCGCTCGACGCGACGACTTACGCCTGTAGCCTTAGTCTTGTTACGCATATCCTTGACCTGCTGGGTCTGCCTCGCCTGTTCCTCCTCATCCTCTTCGACGTCCATGCCATCATCCTCCTCCTCCTCCTCGTCCTCGTCCGAGCCGGCTTGAGTCTGTTGAGCTGCTCGAGCTTTAGGGAGAGGAGGAGGGGTCGAAGCGGGGAGAGTTTGCGAGGAAGGTCCTGTACCGTTGATGCGAGGACGTTTGGGAGAAGTAGCCTCGTCGTCGCTGTCTGAAGCGGCGTGCTTGGCCATGGCTGAAGAGGTGCAGAAAGATGAAGGAGGAGGAGGAGAAGCGAAGTCGCGTCTCGAGCCGCTTCCCTCGCTCCCGCCAGCAACTCGCAATCTGTATGCTCGCTCGCTGTAGTCGATCTCTATCCAGTACTACCACCCTACACGCTTCCCGCTCCATGACCTCCTCAGCGCCACCAACTTCCCTGCCAGCAGCTCTCCAGCGCGTCGCTCACCTCGAACAACAGCTACAGCAAATCGAACTCGCTCTCCAACGCGCTACAGGAGCAGGCATCAACCACTTGTTATCCTCCTACCAACTCTCCCTCTCCTCGGACCCTTCTCCCTCTGCCGCCGACGCTGCTCCCTCCGACCCCTCCGACCCCTCCGAATCGACTTCATCACCATCAGTCAAGGCCGCCGAGCCTGTTGACATCTCACCCTACATCCTGCAAGCACTGTCCATCCGCAAGGGCATCAAGGAGGGTTCAATAGACGAGAGCAGGCATGAGGAAGAGGTTCGGAGTTTGACCGAGGGCAGAGGGCTGAGTCCGGAGCAGGTGCAGCAGTTGAGGGATTGGGCGGGGTTATAGAGGTGTACGGAAGAACTCGGATGTGAGGGGAAAGCGTTTGGCGGTCGGAGACGGTAGAAGGTGAGCTCTTTGCTGCTTCTCGGCGATGCAAAGCTCGCGCTGACGCTTCGCTCTCCTCTTTCCCAGCATCTGTAGTGGTACATCGTTATTAGCTTGCAAGTACTCGCATCACTATCACCAGCTCGTCCACCCTCCGACTCTTACCGCCCCTTGCTCGCGAGCCACCCTTCAATCGCCGAAACCGCCCCTCCGCCGAGTCACTGGTAACGAGCCGTAGGGAACCACTGCGAGCGGAGAAGACCGTCAGCGGTCAGCCCAAACTGGGGACGGCCACCTCGACCTCACTCTCACATCGCAAGACCACACCCTCTCGCTCCTCGACTGCTTCCGCTCGCCCTCGCCGAGCAGCATGGTGAGAAGTCTGCTCGCCTCACCTTAGCTTGTCAGCTCTGCCCCCTCGAAGAAGCGCCACAGTATGATGACTCACCGTCCCACGTTCGAAGACCCCGTAATGACGACCGCATCCGCCACCTCGGCGAGGAGGGTGAGGGAGACAAGGAAGGGCTTGGTTTGGGCGATGCGGGTGGGGAGGGGGAGCTGTGGAGCGGTGTCACAATAGGATCAGCTACTACTCTTTCACGAGAAGAGAAAGCGAGCAACCCACATCTCGGAAGCTCGAGCTGTTGAACCCCCCCGCTCTTCCGCCGTCATCGCCGAGCTGCTCCTTCCCTACTACTTCATGCAGCGCAACCCACTCCCACCCATCTCCCCTCCCACCGCTACTCTTACTAGATTCCTCCAACCCCCTTCCAGCCCTCGCATCATCGCTCATAACCAGCACCAGCGGCTTGCCTCTCTTCCTCCCTTTCCTACTGCCCTCCGCGCCGAGAGCCCGCTCAATAGCGCTGAGGTAGCACTCCGCTTGCTGTTTGCCAAGCACAGCTCCATCTTCAGCTTCCGAGCAGGTCGAACCATGACGGCTGGGGCGGAGGAGCTGAGCCTGGAAGGGAGAGGCGAAGCGGAGGGGAGAGTAGGCGAGGTTGCCCGTTTCGGCGCATTTGTCGTCGAGTCTGTGGTGCGCGCTCTTTGTCAGCTTGTTCTCTGGGGGTTTTACAAGAATAGAGGGGCAGCAGGAGAGAGGAGAGAGGGGAGAAAGGAGACGCACCGAATATGCACGCCCACGATCGGTCGGCGCCGAGCAGCCTTGCCCCAAATTCCCAGCTGCTTCTTTGCTGCTCTGACCATACCTCGCAGCTCGGGTGAGAGCTTCCACCATTGACGAGCTTCGTAGCTGAGCAGTCGAAGTGAGCGGAAGATCCTGGTTGCCCGAGGAGGGGGGTCAGCGCTGAGCTCGCGCTCGACACAGAAGTGAGGGAGGAGGCGTCCGGCTCGGGAAGAGTCTGATTAGCTGATAGAGGGAGAGTAGGAGGGTAGTCGTCGAGCTCTTGGTGGTGTAGCGAGGTGAGCTCGACGGGAGAGGTGCTGATCCCGAGGAAGAGTTCGTCGAGGCTGATCCGAGCATCGCGACAGAGTCAGCCTCGCTCACCTCCGAGTGGAGAAGAGCAGCAGGGCACGTCACGTACACGTTAATTGACCTCGGAGCGATCACATGCGCCCTATGAGTCCACGATAGCCCAAGCAGGCGAGCGAGCGTTGACGGTGGGCCTCCCATCTCGACTCTCTGCGCTCGGGGGTCAACTTGGCATTTTGGACGTGGTAGATCGAAGTAGCTATGTGTATTCAGGAGGATCAGCTATCCCCCTTTCCTCGCTCGTTCCGTCCCCCAGCCGGCGCAAGAGGGAGACAACCTACTCGCTCAACTCGCCGTACACCCATCTCCCGTCCTGCTGCTCCGCGTCGAGCACGACCTCATACTCGTAGTATCCACCCACCGCAGCTGCCCGTAGGAGCCTCGTATACTCCGACGCGAAGCCTCTCTTGCCGCTGAGCTGGAGGAGAAGGGAGCGGGAGCAGGGTGGTAGCGTTGAGGCTGGGGATGGGAGGGATTGTGGAGGGTCAAATGGCTCGTCAGCTCTCTGAGACCTGACTCGGAGACGGCCGAACTCACCGTTGCTCCTACTTGTCTGCGCCGAGCTCCCTTTCCTCCCAGCTCGCCTCTCGCACGACCTCGACAGAGCACGACGGGGCGGTTTTCACCTATCTACGACAGGGCTGAGGAGCCAGAGTGATAGGAAGAGCATGACGAGCACGCTGCAGATGAGCCTAGCGACGCGGCGCATCGGTTTCGAAGAATTGAGATGAGAGGTCGAAGCGGTCGGAGGAGAAGAGAGGAGCTTGACTTGGCTTGACCTGGATCCGCTTCGTCGCTTTCGTCTCGCAGCGGTGTTTCGCTACAGCGCGCTCTGGGACGGTCCTGGAGCCTGTTATTCGACCTCACAACTGCCTCGGCGCTCAATCTCGGCGACAGCGGACGTGCGAACGAAGCCTGAACTCCTTCCTGCTCTTCTCTCATCTCAAGAAGGCTACACATCGCTCCTCGACGCCCGACCTCGCCGTTGTCCCCCTCTCACATCTCTCCGCCATCTCCATCTCCCTCTGCATCCTTATCAGCACACCCTCCGCTGCCTCGGAGCAAATTATCCCAAAGCCTCTCGCAATCCTCCAACCTCCCCTTGGCCGTTCCTCACTAGTCGTATCACTCTTCAGGGAATCGGAGGTAACCGCCACAATCACACAGCGGCGATGGCGGCCCCCACCTTCCCCCTCCGCCTTCGCCGAGATTTTTTAGAGCGGTTCGCAATCGCCCTCTCCGCCTTTCCTTCCTCTCGTTCTCCTTCGTTTCTTGGCTCTCTATCTTCTCTATCCTCATCTCGAGCTATCTCACTCTGCTTGCCGGCCATGAACAACGAAGAACAGTAAGCCCCCCTTCTTTGTCAGACTGGCCCTTCCCCGTCGGCGAGCGAGCCGCTTGCGCTGAGGGGTTGCTGTAGCTCGTTTGAGACTCACAGAGGTCCTCAGATGTGAACACTGACCGTCAACATTCACCTACACCACAGACGCATCATGGAGAAGCGCATCGTGCGCAAGATGGGTGAGTTCGTCGGCGATAAGTCCCGAACCATCCTCGCCGAGCTGACTTCCTCCTCCACACTGCAGACAAGCGGATCATGCCCCTCATCATCTTGTCCTACTTTCTCAACTACATCGACCGCACCGGATTGGGATCAGCCAGGACACTCAACAACGACATCCCCGGAGCGAGCATGGTCGAGATGCTCAACCTCAAGGGCTCGCGCTATAACGTCCTCATCGCGCTGTTCTTCATCCCCTACTGTTTGTTCGAGTTCCCTTCCAACCTGGCGATGAAGCGCTTCACTCCTAGCAAGTGGATAGCGAGGATCATGGCGAGTCAATCGTCTCTCTCCCCGCCGAGAAGCACCTAGCTGATCTTATAACCCCTCAACAGGTCTCCTGGGGAATCGTCACCATCTGTACCACTGCTGTTACGACCTATGAAGGTGAGCTTAGCCCTCAAGTCGTCGCCTTGCAGCATCGCAGCGGTCGCCGAGCAGCGAAAGCTTTCCGTGACTGACGCTGCTTCCTTTCTCACAGGTCTCATCGTGTGCCGGATCTTCCTGGGAATCATGGAAGCCGGGTGAGTGCTCGCTCTGTTGCGTGTAGCGCCCTGGTGGCCGGGTTACAGAGGTCAGCGAGAGTTGGGAGCCGAATTAATCCCCTCATCCTCTTTGCCATCCTCTCCACCTGTCCCTCCTTACCTTGCCCCTCGTCACTCATCTTTCGCTACAGATTCTTCCCGGGAGTTATCTACTATTTGTGCTTCTGGGTACGTTGTCCAGTCCTCGCCTCTCGTCCAAACCTCACTCACCCTCATTTCCCTTCGCAGTACAAGCCCGACGAGCGCGCAACAAGGATGAGCATCTTCAGTGCATCGGTCGCAGTAGCTGGAGCCTTCGGAAGCCTCATCGCTGCCGGCGTTGGAGAGATGAATGGCATGGCTAAGCTCCACGGTTGGCAATGGCTTGTGAGTCCGCCCGAAGCGCCTCGTGGCAAGCTCTGACCCTCTTCGTCTCCAGTTCATCCTCGAGGGCATCCCCGCCATCCTTTGCGGTGTACTTGTATGGTTCTGCCTCCCCGACTTCCCCGAGACGGCGGCCTTCCTGTCGCCCGATGAGCGCGCCTTCGCTGTTGCTCGGCTCGGCGATTCGGCTCCCAAGGGTACGGACAAGCACTTCGACAAGACCGAGGCGATCAACTGCCTCAAGTCGTGGCAGTTCTGGGTGTTTGCCATCCACTACTTTTGCATGTGAGCTCGAGTCAAGCCTGGTTCGAAGAGCGCCGAGCTGACCACCCTCCGGCGCGCAGGACCAACTCGCTCAATGCTTTTGGCTACTTCTACCCCACCATCGTCGCTTCTCTTGGCTTCGAGGGAACCAAGGCTCAGCTTATGGGTGTCCCTCCCAATGTCGTGAGTCTGCACCCACAACTCGATCGCTTTTCTACGCTGACCAGTACCTCGTCTCCCTCAGTTCGCCTTCTTCGTCATCATCGCCAACAGCTGGCATTCCGATCGCACTCGCGAGCGTCCAATGCACATCCTCGCTGGTCTCGCACTCGTCATGACTGGGTGAGTGGCTGCCTCAAGTCCGGATCGGCGAAAGCGAGAGCTGACCGGTCTCCTCTGGCTCTGCAGCTACGTACTCCTCGCCTCGGTGACCAACTGGGGCGTGAGATATCTCGGCGTCTTCCTGATTGCCTGCACCAACGCCGCCGTCATCCCTTTCCTTGCCTTCCGTACGGCCACCGTCGCTGGAGCAACGGCGACCGCGATTGCGACGGGTGGACTGATTGCCCTCGCCAACAGTGAGTACAGTCTCACAAGCGCTATATCTCGCTTTGAGGCGTCTATTGTCTTTCGGAGAGCCATGGCTGACCTCTTCCCTTGTTTTCGTGTCCCTTCGGCGATCCCTTGCTCTCTCTTCCGTCACCTCACAGCCGCCGGAGCCGTCGCCCCCTTCCTCTTCATCAGCACCGACGCACCTCGCTACATCAAGGGCAATTGGGTCTGCTTCGGCCTGTTGGTCGTTTCGTTCTTCCTCACCCTCTTCCTCTGGTGGAGGCTCGGCGGAAGCTCGGAGTACGATACCGGGTCGATCAAGATTCATGATGTTGAGGAGGCAGCGGAGGGTGAGGCGAGGGATTTCAAGGGGGATAAGGAGATGGAGCAGCAGGTGCAGGCTGGGGTTGTGAGGGTGTAGAGGGGGGGAGGGTGTTCACGGGCGGCGGTCGAGCGGGCTTGAGCTGTGTATAGATAATTTTGGGCGAGTCATGTTGGAATTTATCGGCTCATCATAGAGAGCAGACCGCGCTAGCGAAGCGTCGGCTCGTGAGTTAACAGCTTCACCTAACGATTGCCGAACCTCGGCGCTCGCTTCACCTCTTGCGCGTCAAGGATCACGAGCGGGAGTACTGCTAACCTCTAAATACATTGCGTTTGCTTGGGATCCGTGACTCGAGCACATCAGAACGTTCCCTCGGTCGAGTCCTTTCCACTTGCGGCGGTCGCCGAAGATCCCGCCGAGACGGCTGCGAAGCGAAGGAGATCAGTCCTTTGCTCGTGTGGTACAGTGGCTGACGAAAGTACTCACCGTTCAGCACCCGGTCGATGTAGCTCGCTCCGCTCCACTTTTGGTGAGTGAGGACGTCGCAGCCGATCTCCTTCTCCTTCTGCTGGATCAGCTCGACGTAGGCGAGCATGCCTTCTGTCTTGTAGCGCTGGGCGAGCTCGGCTGTTGGGTGACGAGTAGAGTTAGAGTAAGAGGCGGGAAGAGGGGAGGTAGGGGCGAGAGAGAGGGAGAGGGAGCGAGAGGGAGGCAGAGGGCGGGTCGAAGGCGGTAGAGGGAAGCTCAGCGGTCGGTTCAGGAGAAGAGGCGGGAGGCGAAGGGGATCTTGTGCGGGAAAGAAGTGAGCTCACCAGTCACGACAGCAGTGCTATGCAGTCCCGCGAGCGAGATGAGCTGCAGGTTGAAGCCGACCTTGCCCAAGTCCCAAACGAATGACTTGAGCTGCTCCTTGCTAAAGCCGTGGGCTCCCCAGTTGAACGAGGGAGAGAGGTTGTAAACGAGCCACCTGCTCAATGATGCACTGTCAGCGAGCTGGCCAAGGGGAGGGCGAAGTTGAGGGGGAAGGCGACGAGGCAAGCGACTCACTTGGCGGGATACTTGGCGTGGATGTCGCGGGCGAAGCCTTGAGCTTGCTGGAGGTTGGGCTCCTTGGTCTCGAGCCAGAGGAGGTCGGCGTTTGGCGAGTAGGTGAGCGTGCGCTTCATGGCGGCCTGCGAGGGTCAACGCCGAGTCAGCTCTCATCCTGTCGTCACAGCACGAAAAGACACGTACAGCAACACCGCCCTGGTAGTGGTAGTATCCCTCCTTGGTCCTGGGCAGGTCCCAGTCCCACTTGACCTCCTCACGTGCGATCTCCTTTGCGACGAGGCGAGCTTCTCGGTTGGTGAGATCGGCGTTGGTAACCTTGGACATGTACTGCTCGAACTTGGACTCGGCGTCCGACGCGGAGAGCTTGCGAGCGAGGTGGCGCTTGACGGCTGTTCAACGAGAGCGGAGGAGGTCAGCTCGGCGCCGGGAACAAGCGAGAGAGAGACTCACCCTCATCGAAAGTGACGAGCTTAACGCCCTCCATCCACTTGGTCTCGATCTCGTCAATCTCCTTCCCACTCTTTCCCGCCCTCTCGGCCCTCGCAATCTCCTCGGCCAGCCCAGCCTTCTCTCCCTCGAACGTCTCGACACCGAGCACGAACTCGTGATCCCTCGCATCCGCCGTACTAGAGATGAGCTTGGCGCTTTCCGCATCGGTCCTAGCGATCAAGAGGGTCTCAAGGCCCATGATGTCCCACTGCATGCGAGCGGCGATGAGGCGAGAGACGTGCTCGGACATGGGGACGAGGACTTTGCCGGCTTGGTGACCGCACTTCTTGCCGCCGTGGAGCTGGTCCTCGAAGTGTACGGCGGACACGCCCGACTCGCCGAATACTTTGGCGAGCTTCATGACCGAGGATAGACCTCCGTGGCTGTTGAAGAGGGAGGTCAGTCTGCGAACTCCGAGAAGCGAGACGAAAGACTGACCCAGTATCTCCATCAGCGATAATGGGCCTCAAGTAGTCCACCCAAGGACCGTTTCCATTCCTCCTCTCATCCCACATCTTCCTGTCGTGCATCTCCTGCGCCTTCCTGAGCCTGTGCACCTGGTTCGGCACCGTCGTGTAGGGGTAATCGGCGAGGTCGGGCCCCACCTCGTTGTTGCCGGTGGTGAGGACTGAGCTAGCGGCCCATCCACTGACATACAGCACGTCTAGGTGAGGTGCCATCTGGGTCATTTGAATCGGGTCGATGGCGCCCATGGTGTGGAGCGGGCGGCCTGCTTCTTGCGCGCGAGTGAGCGAGGCATGCAGCTTCTTGGCCGAGATGTTGGCGGGTTGCAGAGGCGACACGGGCTGGGTTCCACGCTTGGTCGCTACCAGCTCGGCGGAGTAAGGTCGTTTAAGTCCAGCGAAACGGGGCGAGGAGAACCACTCCTCGATGGAGGTGACTTGTGCGGCAAAGTCGGCAGCTTCTTCGGCTTCTGTAGGAGGGTCGAGGCGGTAGAGTGGTGCTGCTGAGGTGCTGCTGGTCGAGTTGAAGCGAGCGGAGCTCATGCTGCTGACGCGGGGCAGGACGACGCGAGTGGAGGAGAGGGCGAGGCGGGGGAGCTGTTGGCGAGTAGAGAGACGAAGGGTCTTGGACACAGAGTTGCGAAGCATCGTCGTGCTGCTGCTGGGCTGTTCGAAAGAGCAGAAGGTCAGCCTTCGCTGGGCGTGGTTCAGTCCGGGGAGTCGACTTGCCGTCGGGCCGGGCAAGTAACTGCTATTGAGGCGTAGAAGTGGTAGCTGGCGGCTTGCTGTGGCGTTCGAAGGGTCGAAGTGCAAAGACGAGTGAATTGGTGGAGTCGAAGAGGCGAGTTTGGAACGGCGGACTTTACAGCGCTCGGCTTGCCTTCCCCTCGCGATTCAGTTCTTGGTCTCGTGGCCTTGTTGGGAGTGTTTCCTGCTCGTTGTCCACCTCGTACACGGTACATCAAGTCTGAGAGCCGCCATTCGCTCAGGAGGAAGCCTGTTAACCTCAACCGCGCCGCTTGAGCTGGTGAGCCATCGCCGAGCACTGCTAGCGATTGCTCGCAACTCTCCTCGCACCGAAGGAAGCGTAGCAAAAGTTGAATCGAGAGCTAAAGTATCGTACCATCTCTCCTAGCTAGCCAGCAAGCCAGCACGATCATCTGAGGCGCGAAAGTGATCAGCTCGACCCTCGGCGAAGGTGGGTGTCGAGCAAGGGCTCCCCTTACAGAGCACTCGTCAGCTCTCGACTAGAAGAAAGAGAGGAAAGTTAGCCTCGCAACGGTGGCTGATGTAGGCAGCAGACTCACCGTTCACCGCAGGAGATATGCAATGCCGCGAGCTTGGCAGCTGAACTCCCACATCATGCGCTCGCAATGTTTCGACTCGCTCCAGCAATCGTCCCCCACTACCCAGCAGCTGAGTTCCGCAAGCGCAGGAAGTGCTAGGGCGCTCCAGATCCCCGTCATGTCGACTCCGACTTGTGCTCGGCGTGTGGTGACCGAACAACTCTGCAGCTTGGCCCTGAGGGAGTTGAAGACGGGAAGTATGCTGCTCCCATCTGAGATGACAAGGTAAAGTTGCTTGAGAGCCGTGCACGAGGCAAGGAAGGAGCTCATAGAGAATTGGCCCGTCAAGTCGGCTCGGTGTGGAAGGAGTGCACCGAGTGTGCCCTCGATCGATGTCGGCGAGGACGCGAATGGGTCCTATAGTTTGAGACTGACCAGTCGAGGACCTATCTGCGCGAAAGGCCCGTTCGCGTAGCTAGGGAACGCGCCACCTCCGTGCAAGAGGCTGAGCTCCGAGACGTTGACGGTGAGAGCGGCGAGAGGCTGGAGGAGGTTTGGGGCTGGCGTGCACCATGAGCATATAGTGAGCTCCTTCAGAGCGAAAGCGAGGCTGGCTGCATCTCCGGCGTCGTCCAGCGTGATAAGAGCGCTGAGCGAGAGGGTGCGGATCGCTGCGAAGCAGAGTTAGCCTTGAGCTCCCTTCAGAAGATTGAGGTCTATTGCTTACTGCTGATCAAGCGTCTTGGAACCGAGACGGGCGCCAGAGTCTGCTGGAGCTCGTTGCCGGCCGCAAAGTCCAAGCCGACGTCCAGCTCCTCGACGAGCAACTCGGCTTTCCCAAGCATCTGGAGCTCAGCTGCGTGCTGATTGGTGACCGCAAGCGCTTTCACACGGGAATGAGGTAGAGGACCGGTCGTATGCTGCTTTAGGTATCTGATGACTTGAGAGAGGCCGCTGGTGTAGAGCAGCAGCTGCTGCGAAGGGCTCGTCCAGGCGTGCGCGACGAGGCAAGTGCTGTGCAAGTCCCTCTGTGGAGCCGAATCGCTGGCGAGTAGCTCGAGAATCCTCCTGAGTAGCTCGGGCGGTAGATCTTGGATGACTGCCATGTCGAGCGAGCGAGCGAGTCGGAGGAGAGTTGGCGAAGGAGGGGAAGGGGAAGAGCTGTGCGGAAGAGGAAGACGGGGGTCAGCTTCTTGGTCTCACGAGTAGTGTACGCTGCTGCTTTGCTTCACCTCGTGGCCGTGCCCTCTGCAGTCCCAAGGACTGAGCAGCATCGCTCAACACGGGCGCCTTCCTCCCACCCCGCTGCTCCCCAGTCCCAGTCCCAGCAGCAGCAGCAGCAGCTCATCCTACATCCTTGCCTCCAGCCCACAGCCCAGCAACCTCCAACTCACCTTCAATCACCAGCAAACGCGCCTCCCAATCTCAGCAGCTTCCAGCAAAGCGTCCTCTCGAGGTCGAGTAGCGGTGTAGCGGTCGACGGGGCGTGTAGCAGTCGAGTAGAGCTTCACTTTGTAGCTTTCCGGTCGAGTGGTGGTGGCGAAGCTGAGAAGACGAGGTGAGACGAGTGAAGCGGGAGAGGGAGGTGAGAGCTAGAGTAGGGAGGGCGAGGCGAAGGGAGCTGGGAGAGGGGCTGTGGGTCGACTGATGAGGGGGCAGGGTAGCTTAGAGGTGTGTTAATTGCAGTTTGCCAGGACCCTGCAGATCAGCGGACCGCTCTCGTCAAGCACACTTTGCGCCGAGGTGGACTTCGCCGAGCAGCGCCGAGTTAACCATCGCTCCCACCGGCAGCTCTTGCGCCGGGCAGAACGGCCTCATCGACAGCAAAAAAAGGCGAGCGACAAGTCATGTCTCTCTCTCTTCAGCTTCAGCAAATGTACTCCCCTGCTTCGTTCGCTCTCTCACTCTCCCCTCGGCTCGGCTCTCGCGCACTCGACTCGACTCGACTGACTCGACTCAGCAAGGCAGCAACAAATCATAATCATTAGTCATTAATCCTCCGCTTCTCCGTCTACACAGGTCACCTGCTCATGGGAACCGAGCGGCGGGCGTTGAAGAAGGGAGGGGAGGGGCGAGGAGCGGGCAGGGGCAGGGATGGGATGGATGGAGAACGGGAGACAGGTAAGGCAATAAGAGAACATGGTCGATACGATACGAGGCGCGGTGGAACTAAGGCTGGTGGTAGGGCTAAGCCGTGTAGATTCCTGCTCACCGAAGAGCGGGGTCAGCTCTGCTCGGCGTCGACGGCAGAGGGGAAGCAAGACAGACGACTCACCTCCCTGCGTCGACTTGAAAGCGTAGTACCCCTCCAGACGGGCCTTGAAGCGCCAGAGCATGAAGTACTGGTCTGCTCGTTGCCTTCATCAGCGCGGAGGCAGAGGGAAAGAAGCGGGGAGAGCAGGGAAGGACGACGTACAGATCTGCAAAATCATATCAATCACAAGCGCAAACGCGAAAGCGAGGTAGAGGGTGTGGAAGCCGGCGCTGCTCATCCACCACCATCCTCCGCGCGTCAGCTCGGTTCTGCTCGGCGAGGAGGGAGAGCACAGACTGACCTGCAGAACCCAGTAGGGATCGTCGGCCCTCCTCCGCTGGCGCTGAGGGAAGCGTTGTAGCTAGGGTCCGAGGAGGTCAGGTTGGCGATGGTAGCGTTGTAGACTGTTGGGTGCGAGCGAGGAGAGGGTGAGCGAGCGCCGAGAGGGAGAAGGCGGGGGAGAGGACGAACGCTGGCCGCCGTGGTTGCACTCCCAGATCTGTGGTGATTGGATGATGTGAGAAAGAGACCTTCTGGTGAAGCGAGGGAGACAGCAACTCACGACATTGCCTTGATCTGCTCTCGCCGAGCCATCATCAGGTCAGCTCTCTCCTCCCCCTCCCCCTCCGCCCATCCGAGCCCACTCACAGTAGTTCAACCTAAAAATGGCGAAACCCGCCCTCACCGCTCCGAGGAACAATACGAAAGGGCCAAGGAAGAACAAGAGGCGGGTCCACATGTAGGAAGAGTTGGAGTAGGCGAGGAGGCACAGGACCGAGGTTGCTCCGACGATCATGGAGACGGCGCCGTAGACCTGTCACACACAACTGCAAGTCAGCTGGAGCGTGGAAGAGGATAAGAGGGGGGGAAGAAGCGGACTTGGGGCTCTGCCGAGAGGATAAAGGTCAGCGCCGAGCCGAGCAGCAGGAGAAGGGGGAGAGCATGAGCGTACCAGGGTAGGTGAACCAGAACCAGGGACCGCGGAGGAACATGAAGATGCCGCCGGCGATGGAGTAGAGGGCGATGAAGGAGGAGAGGAACATGGCGCCGCCGCGGACTGGGATTGGCAAGTCGGGGGTCGCCGAGAGAAGGGTTCAAAGCGGAGCAGAGGGCAGGGGAGGCGAGAGTTAGAGGTGAGTTGATGGAGTGTAGTCGAGGGGAGCGGAGGAGGAGGAGCAAGCAGGCGGGAGGGGAGGAGGAGGGTTAGCTCCGCCCGAGCTTGAGAGTTCGGCGATGAGCAGAGCACTCACGAGGGAACAAAAGCAGGCAGTTGTCGCACCACATTGTTCGAGTCGTTAGGGTGGGTGGCTGGTTGGTGAGAGTTGGGGACTGAAGGTGCAAAAGCTTGTCAGCTTCCCGCTGCTCGAGAGACGGGAGAGGGGCGCCGCGCGCTCACAGAGGTTCGGGCGGAGGGGTCGTTAGAGGTCGTAGTCGTGAAGAAAGAGGTCGTCGCGGGGGTCGTTAAAGAGGTCGTTAAAGAGTCGTTAAAGCACCTGCAAAAGAGCTATTGGTCAGATGAGAGGCCCTCGCTCTTCTCGCTCGAGGAATGAAGTGAACGCACGGGGGCCGGAGGGAGGGGAGGGAAAGCTGTAGAGGAGTAGAAGAGTCAGCAAGGGGCAGGTCTGTAGGACGTTAGACAGGGGGGAGTCACCCTTTGTGCAGTGAGATGGGAGGGGGAAAAGGGAGAGGTGTGAATGATGGTGCTCCGAGAAGGACGCGCTGTCCGCTCCAGTCCAAAAGGGTTGTCGGGGTGCAGAATAGGTTCAAGTACTATTTGATACCTTTGCAGTACTTTCTCGCTCTATAAAAGCGAACGAGTTGAGGCTGCCTCCTCTTCCGCTCATCGCTTCTCGTCGCCTGAGCTGAGCGCTGAGCATGAGCGGCTTCCTCTTCTTCGCCCGCTTCACCTCGTCTCAGCTCTCAGCTCCAACAGCGACCAATCGAATCAGCTACAACTCCCGTCTCCTAATCAGCTACAGCTCTCTCCCTTACACTGGACTTCCTTCGAGGCTTCCTCCCACCAACGCCTTTCATGGCCCAGCAGCCACTCGCTCCCTCTAGCGTTTATCCAGAGGATGTAGTGAGGATCCCTGGTCTCAACGGAGGGCCCGATACGTTTGCGCTAGTCTTGGTGAGCCTCTTGAGCTCGATTTTATTGGAGAAGCAGGTCCGCGCAAGCGCTTGAGCAGCTGGGAGGGGGGAGCGGAGGAAGGAGGAGGAGTGGGAGAGCAGCTACAGATGAAAGAGATACGGGAGATGAGATGGCACCAGCTACCGAGCCTCCGCGCCCAAGTTTACAGGATGCTGACCCGAACTTGGCTCTCTCGCGCTCTGTCGCCTGCAGCGGTGTTGGGAGGACGAGCGAGGACCCGAAGTAGCAGAAGAAGCAGCACGACGAGGAATCCCATTCACTCCCGTACATGCTCTCCCTCTGCTCTCTCACTCTCCGCCGCTGACCGAACTGCCTTCGCACAGCTCGACCCCGGCACTCTCGAAGTCCTGCACCCGGGGGGCACGACCACCCAAGTACAAGAAAGCTCAGTAACAGTCACCGACCGCGGCTTTCTCAGTGCCGACCTCGTCCGCGCTTCGGGTGGCAAAGGTCAAGCGGGCATCATAACCTCCCTCTCGACTCGCATCTCTCTCCAGCGGATCCTCTCGGGCGAGGTGATTGAGGGTACATTCGATGCCAAGGAGGTGGTGGCGGCTAGCAGAATCGTCAGGAATGATCATGTTGTGTATGGCGAGTGGGTGGGGTTGGTCGAAGAGGTGTTTGAGATGGCCATGGTCGAGACGAGGGAAGGAGCGCCGAGGAGGGTGTGCGATTCGGGCAGTACATTGAGCGTGGGGGCTACTAGCGAGGTTCGTTCTCTCTCTCTCCTTCCTCCTTCTTCTTCCTTTCTCGCTGACCCTCGGCTGGACTACAGAACTTCTTCCTCGACCGCCTCCCCACCGCCGCCGACCAGAACCCCGCCGACCTGCAACGCGTGCTCGACGTCAAACAAATCGTCGTAGCCGTCAATTGGCTCTGCACCAACCAACGAGGGACCGTCACCGATTTCAATAGGCCGAAACGGTATTGGACCGACCCGAGCGAGTTGAGCTTGGTTAGGGCTTCGGCGTGAGTTTGTCCCTTCTTTCTTGGCTGTGGGCTCACGAGCAGCAGCTGACGGTGTGGTGTGCTACAGCGATCACCTCCACTCTGTCGGCGACAAGGTCATCTTCCGCGACGGTTCGTTCCTCCTCGTGCTCCTCCTCTCCCTCTCGCTGATCTCTCCCCATCTCTCAGAATCCGCCCACCCGCTGGCCCCTCACCTCTCCTCCTCCCCGCACGCCCGCGGCCACCTCGTCTGCTCCATCACCAATTCCACCACGCTCATCACCGTCCTCTGGCAAGACGGCACGACCTCCACCGGCCCCTCCCCTTCCTTCGAGCATTGCCTCAACATCGACGAGGAGGTCGACGCTTTCCCCGGCGATGTGGGCGTGTTTAGCGGATGTAACCCGCCGCGGGTGGCCGTGGTGCAGAGTATGAAGAGTAAGCAGAGGACTTTGAAGCTCCGCTTCTATGGCGAGGGAGAGGGAGAGGGGCAGGGGGAGGAGGAGGAGGAAACGGTCAGTGGGTTGGAGTTTGATCAGCACGGGCCGCCGCCGGAGGTTTATGGCGTGAGGAGGGGGGATTATGTCCTTGTGACGAGGGAGGGGGAGCGGAATGGAGTAGACATCCCGACGGTGCCGAGGTTGGGAGAGTCGGAAGTCGCGACGGGGGCGTTCCCGCCGCCCGAGATTGTTCGAGTCGAGGTAAGTCGTCATCTCTCTTCCTCCTCCTCCTCCTCCCTCGCCTGCGCCGAGCCGAAGCTGACCCCCAAGCTCGTGGGACATGGAACAGATCTCCCAAATTGGCCTCTCCCACGCCGCCTCCCTTCCCGACCCTTCTCCCTCCCTCGCTCCCAAAACCTCCCCAGCAGCCCTAGCCCCAATAAACTGGTACGGCGAAGTCGTCGACCTCCTCCTCGATGGTCGTGTCACCCTGCGCTTCCCTTCTGGCGCTCGGGAATCTTTCCCTCTCGATCGGATCTATTTGTTGGATGATGGACTTGGTCCGGGGGGAGAGGGCGAGGAGGTGGGAATGGAGATGGAAGAGGCTGGGGGGAGTCAGGGGAGCTGGGAGACGGATGATGGAGAGGGAGAGGGAGGAGACATGCCCGGGGGAGTGGATTGGGGGGAGAGGGAGGCGGATGAACAGAGTATGGAGGAGGAGAGGGAGGGGGCCGGGTGGGCGGAGGATGTGGAGGAGGAGGAGGAGAATGGGCTGGAGGTGAAGGAGATTGTGCTGGATGCGCCGGAGGAGGAGGGGAAGAAGGAGGAAGGCGCCCAGGGGGAGAAGGTTGAGGAGAAGAAGGGCGTCGTGTCCATGCCTGCCGAAGTCGAGGATGACGAGAACTGGAAACGGTTCTTGATGCTCGAGGAGGCTCCTTCCGTACGTCCTCGCTCCTCTCTCTCCCCATCTCGGCGCTTGCTGACCCTCCCTCTCTCGCAACGCAGGACCATTACTACGCCTCTCAACCCCCCATCGCCCCGACCAAAGCCTTCATGTCACGCGTCCAGAAGGAGCACCACGTCCTCGCTTCCTCCCTCCCCCCCAACATTCTCGTCCGCGCCTACGAGGACCGAGCAGACCTCCTTCGCTGCCTTATCATCGGACCACTGGGGACGCCTTTCGCCAATGCGCCATTCCTGTTCGACGTCTTCCTTAGTCCGACCAAGTTCCCCGCCGAGCCGCCACTGGTGCACTTCCATTCGTGGGCGGGGGGAACGAGGGTGTCGCCGAACCTTTACGCCGAGGGTGAGTCCAGGAGCTTCGGTAGAGGCGAGAATGGTCGCTGACCTCGCTTCTCTCCATTCATAGGCAAGGTCTGCCTGTCGCTACTGAATACATGGCATGGCGACAAGACCGAGGTGCGTTCTCGCTCTCTCTTCTCGAGCTCGGCCTTCCCGCTGACGCTCTTCCTTGGCTCTCACAGTCCTGGAGCGCCGGTCGAAGTTCCATCCTTCAAGTCTTCATCTCGATTCAGGCGCTCATCATGACCGAGAACCCATATTACAGCGAGGTGCGTCGTCGTCCCTTGCCTCGCTCTCCGTCCCCTCCTTCGCCCTTTCCCTTCCCCTCCCCTGCCCCCGCTTCTCGCCGACGGTCGCTGACTTCTTCACTCTCTCCCACAGCCCGGCTTCGAGAAGCAGCAAGGAACCCACGAAGGCACCGCCGCCTCGGACCTCTACAACGAGCGCACCCTCGTCCTCACCCGCGCCTTCGTCAAACGAGCGTGCGAGTACCCTCCAAAAGACTTTGAAGCCGAGGTCCTCGCCTACTACTACACCGGCCTCCCTACTACCGGTCCCGGCGCACTGGCAGGGATCGTCGAGCAGGCCAAGGCGCTGTTGCAGGAGAGCGAGCAGTTGCATGCGTTGGAGGGGCAGGAGGTCGAGGAGAGTGAGAAGAGGAAGGTCGAGAGTAGGGTGGTGGAGGGGATGATGGTGTTGACTGAGGGGGCGAGTTTGAGTTTGAAGAGGACGTTGAAGGGGTTGGAGCCGTTGTTGGAGAGGAAGTAGGCCTGGGCAGGGCAGTCTGCATAGTCATAGATGTGAACCATTTAGCGTTTTACTCCCCTTTCGCAGTGTCTCGAGGCGAGCTGTTTTCCTCGGCGAGCTGAAGCGAGCCACTTTGGATAGCGTGCAGCCAGTTGCCGCCCCTTGGTTGATCGAGCTCGGCGAAGCGTCAAGGCGGCCTTGCGATGCTGTTAGGCGCGGATCAAAGCATACCGCTGTAAGTAGGTAGTGTTGTCGAAGCTCCTAAGACTCGCGGCCAACAGAACAAGGGCTGGGGAGACCAGTAAGAGCTGCTCGGCGATGGCGAGTTCGGCCTTACCGGCTCTCGACTTCGAATGGGAGAGAGAGACAGAGCTCTGTAGCGCTATAAGAGAGATCAAATAACGAGCGTCACGACCTACAGTAGATGTCAACCCTTGACGCGCCCCCAAGTTGACCTCGCAGCCTTTCACGCGCTCGGCGCTCGAGTGGAAAAGGCCAAGTCGACTCGATTCGCCTCTTTCCTTCCTACCACTCACTGCTCCAAGGGAAACTTTCCCTCTCGTTGATCTCGACTGCAAGGTGAGTTGTAGCTCTTCATAGCTCGACAGTGTAGACGACTAGCTCACACTGCTCTCCCTCCCTCCCTTACTCGCCCTGCAGCTCATCACCGTCGCTCGCACCTACCTCGCCACCTCATCAGCCACTTGAGTACAGCAATGGGAGCTACTAATACGGGTCACGGTCAGTCACTTTGCACCATCCGCTCCCCATCTTTAAGCCTCAAGCTCTCCTAGTCCCACGGGCTTCGACCGCCGCCGCCGTCGCTGCACCGCACAAGACGCAGTTTCAGAACAGCGCTGATCCAACCTCTTCCTTGTATCTTTGCAGTGGTCCAGGAGAAGGAGAAGACGTGAGACTTTCATCTTGGCTCTCAGTCTCGACGCCTTCGCCGAAGCGGGCGCTGATCTCCTGCTGCTTGTTCCCGTCCGACCAGCGTCCAGCAGCAAGCTTGGGAAGACGTGAGTTCGACTGCAACCTCCTTACTCATAGTGCTTATGCTGACTCTTCCGCCTCGCACAGTTCTCGTCGGTGCGCCCTCTTCGTTCCTCACTCGCTCGGCGTTCGCTCACCTCGCGTCTCTGGCCAGAAAATGAGGGAGCAGCTCAAGGCTGAGAAGCCCAATCAGAAGGCTAGTGCGAGGCAAAAGGAGATCGCCAAGTTGTGGAAGGTGAGCCTCTGCGAGAGACTCGCCAAGCGCCGAGGATACATAGCGCCGAGCTGACCCTTTCTCCGACCGCTCGACTCTGTCAGTCGGACCCCAGCAACCCCAAGAACGCCGAGACCGAGGAGTAGGCGGCGATCTCGATTCGTAGCGTGAGCTCCCGTATCGCTTCCGCCGTCGAAGCAGAGCTGACCTCACTCCATCGCAGCCGACCCACCACCCCTCCGCTTCGTCTTTCCCTGTCCTTAGCTTACGTGTCGTACCCCCCCCTCTTAGCTCCTCTGTATCGCGTGCGTGATCCGCGATGAGCTTCGTGAGACCAGTGAGCTTGAGAGCGAGAGATGGAAGCGAACGCCGAGCGCCGAGCTAGGGTCTTTCTCAGCTCCCAGACAGTCGTTTGATCGCTCGCTGTTCTGCGCTCGCACCTGTTCTCGTTTCGTGAGGATCGTCAAGGCAAAAGGCAAAGCCATCGCTATTCGATTCCCATCCACGTCTCCTCCGTCTTGCACCTCCCTCCTCGAACTCCCTCTCAAGCAATCGGCAACCCACAAACATCACAATCCCTCGCTCCCGGCTCATTCTCGTAGGTACAATGCGGGCACACTCCCCCTCCTGCTGCCCCTCCTGCTCCTCCAGCGTCCATATCCACGTCGCCGCCGTGATCTTGCTGCTGCTGCTGCTGCTGCTGCTCGGGAGGGACGTCCACGTCGGGAGGAATCTCAAAGCCGTCGTCGAAGGTTTGCGGTTGTTGGTCGGCGGAAGGGTCGCTGCCATTGGGGTAGTTGCGCGAAGGCACCGCGGGGGCTGAAGGTGGGGAGGGGAGGGGAGGGTCAGCTCGGCTCGTTCGCATGACTCGCCGTCGAGAGATGCGAGGAGAAGGAGGAGGAAAAGGAGAGGAAGGAGAGAAGAAGAGCAAAAACGCACCCTGCTCCTCGGCGATGGTCAAGAAGGTCTGCCAGCTCGGGCTGTGCAGGACGGAGGTGAGGGCCGAGAGGTCCTTGGTCGTCGCTACTTGGGCCATGAGGAGGAGGTCCTTCTGTTAGTGAGGAATCGAGTACAAGTTCGAGGTGCGTGAGGAGGAGAAGGGGCAAAGAAGGAAAGGTCAGCCGCCGCCGTGCAGGAGGAGGGAGAGATCGGAAGCAAGAAGGACGCACGGGATCGAAAATCCCCGTCCCATCCAAGTAGGCCAACAGATTCCAATCGCTCAACCACCTCACGACACCGTCCATCTGCGCTCCGTCCTGCTTGCCTTTCCCTTTCTCTCCTCCCTCCATCTCGGCGGCGTCGCCATTCTGATACCCAAGCAACTGACGAGGGACGTCCTTTGCTGCTCGAGCGAACGACGAGGCGACGGAGGACATGGTTTGATCTTGCAGGCCTGGGCGGTTGGCCGAGGAGAAGGGAGTGGGAGTGGTGAAGAGCGGGGAGGGGGAGAGGGGGAAGCCGTGCGTGACCTGTTACGGCGCTCGTCAGCTTCGAGGCGAGAGGAGAGAGAGAAGAAGGGAAGAGGGAAAAGGAACCCACATTGACGATGAGGTACTCGACGGGAAAGCAGGGCTTGGCGCTCTCCTTGACCTCGAGCCCATATTTGTTCTTATACCGAAAGAAGACATCGGGGATATACCTCGTCGGCCCCTCCTCCTTGACCCTCATCACCCCGGGATCCACACTCGCCTCAATCATATCCGCCTCGACCATGGCCATGGCCTGATCGCTAACCTGATACGCCTCGGGCACGATATCTCCCTTGCCATCGCCCGAGATGACGACGGTGACGAATTTGGACGAGAAGCGCCCGGTCGAGGAGAAGCGACTGGGGTTGGGATGTTGGTGCTGCAGCGTGGCGGAGAAGATGACTTCGAGGGAGGAGAGGAAGAAGGAGTTGGCGTGACGTTTGGGGTGGACGGGACCCTCCCCGTTCGAGGTCTTGGCATCGTGGTTGGCGCTCAAGTCCGTGTAGACCATGCCTACGACCTTCAACCCACACGCCTCGGCCAGTCGCTCCACCCTCGCCTTCTCCTCCCAAGGAAAGCCGACCGTCACTCCGTCTGCGTGGCCCTCCTGTGGAGGCTCGTGAATAGCCTCCACGACGGCCTTGATCCCCATCGGCACCTTCTCATACGCCTCATACCTCCCCAACAGATAGCCGAACCTCTGACTGCCCGTCCTCCTCCAAAAATCCAACATCCCTTCAATCAGCGCCGGCGAAGCGAATTCCACATGATCGACGAGACGGTAGGTTTGGCGCGAGAGGGTCACGGCCGAGGGTTGGCATTTGGTGCAGATGCCCGAGGGCCAGGAGGGGTGGGAGCCCGAGGTGCAGGGGACTTGGACGCGGTAGGAGGGGTCGGAGAGGGGTGGGATGTAGGAGGTGGATTGCGAGGAGAGGGGCGCGGAGGAGTTGATCTTGCGGAGGTAGGAGTGGTAGGAGAGGTGCTTGATGCCGTGGGTGGATTGGTACGAGGTGTCGTAGGGCTGCTCGGTCGAGGTCATTAGCTCCTCGTTCGGCGTCCACCCCATAGCGAGACTACCAACAACTCACCTCCAACGGCATACAATAATCGCACATGCTCTTCGGCCCACACTTGCACATATCCTCCCCCTTCTTCCTCGCAATCTTGCCATCTTGCTTCTCCCAATACACGTCCACCTCGTCCTCCTTTGCCTCCTCCCAGGGCTTCTTGCCTCCCGCTCCTCCAGTACTGGTAGTAGCGGCGGGGAGCAGAGGCTTGACATCGACGGGCACCTCGATGGGGATGATCTTGCCCGAGAGGGTCGAGGCGGTTGCTTGTGGGGCGGGAGTGGGAGTTGGCGCTGAGGAAGCGAGAGGGGCGGAGAGGGGGGTGTAGGAGGCGAAGAGGAGGTCGCCGTGGCTGGTTTCGGAGGAGATGTAGGGAAGCAGGAAGAGCAGGTTAGATGACGTCGCCCGGGCGGGCTGAGAGAGATGATGGAAGCGCACCCAATTCCCAGAGTCTGCATGTCGCCCGAGATGGTCAAAACGAGGTTCTCGCCGCCTCTTGGAGCGTTGGAGAGCGCTAGAGTGGGAGGGTCGATGGTGTCGGACGTCTCGAGGATCTGTGAGAGCGGGGGGAGGGGAGGGGAGTCGTCAGCTCGTTGGTTCAGCTTCATAGTGGGATGTAGTCGACTAGACAGCTAAGCAGAGCGCCTTGAGAGTCTGAAGCTGTACCCGCTCTGGCTGCTACCCTGCTACAGACCGCTGCAGTCGAGAGCGAGGCGATGGCAGCGGGAGCTGACGAGTCGCGCAGATGGAGCGCTGAGAAGTGGCTTGGCTCGAGCTGTAGAGGAGCAGAGAGGGCTCTATAGGGTAGTATAGAGGTACATACCTTTGCTACGAGGACGGAGATATCGTCTGTAGGTTGCAATTGGAACCTAAAGTTGCCATCGCGGCTTCGGATGCGGACGAGCTGGAGAGGTGGAGAGAGTTAGCTGTGTAGTCTAGCAGCTGTAGCTCTTCAGCTCGCTAGTGAGAGCGTACCATTGCTGAGCCGAATCTTGAACCGAAGTAGAAGCGAGTAGGTGGCGGTAAGAGGGAGACCTCCGAATCAGCTCTGGCCGACGAGTTCAACTCCGGAAACTTGGCGGACTTGACTTGGGCGCTGCAGGTTGAGATGCTCCCTCTCACTTCGTCTAGACCTCGTCTCACCCTTTGTAATCGACTACAACTTCAACTCGTCACCCTCCCTCCTCTGCTCTCAACTCTAGCCTACACTACTACAGCAAAAGTGAGCCCTCCGTCCCTTCGCGCTCTCTCTCTACGATCTCAGCTCACCTCGCTCTGCTCTGCTACAGCAGCAGCAAACATGGTGGCCAACAAGCTCAACGAGCAAAAACGTCAACACCGGTCAGTCCTACTCCTGCTCTCCTGTACCTCTTTACCTCTGCTTCTACTGACAATCCCCCTCCCTCCCCTCCCTCACAAAACAGCGAACGAGCCCAACCTCTCAACCGGCAAAAGCTCGGCCTATTGGAGAAGCACGCAGACTATGTCAAGCGAGCACGCGACTTCCATAGCAAGGAGGATCGCATCACCAAGCTCAGGGAGAAGGCCTCGGGCAAGAACCGGGATGAGTTCTACTTTGGCATGATCAAGAGCAAGACGGTGGTAAGTTTCGGCGCTTCTACGAGGCGTAAAGAGAGCGTAGCTGATCTGGCGGGTGCAACTGAGCAGAAAGGCGTACATGT
The DNA here is from genome assembly GCA_001600635.1 of Leucosporidium creatinivorum. Classification (NCBI taxonomy): domain Eukaryota; kingdom Fungi; phylum Basidiomycota; class Microbotryomycetes; order Leucosporidiales; family Leucosporidiaceae; genus Leucosporidium; species Leucosporidium creatinivorum. Next base: position 146,106 of record BCKL01000006.1, on the reverse strand, counting down.
CCAGAGTCGAGGCAACGAGGCCTTGCCGCAGGATCTGGTCAAGGTGCTCAAGACGCAGGATGCGGGCTACATTCGCACGCACCGTGCTATGGAGCAGTCTGTACGTCTACATCTCTCTCTCTTCCTCAGCTTCACTGCTAATCTATCTCCTGTACCAACAGCGCGTCCAACGCCTGCAACAGCAACTTGATTCCCTCGTAGACGACGCTTTCGCTCCCCCTTCCGCCGAGAAGGAGATGGGAGAGGACGACTTTGAGGACGACTGGGACGCGTTCGACGAGCCTGTAGCGTCGACCTCCAGTGCAGCACCAAAGAGGAAGCACATCCTCTTCTCCACCGACTTGGAGGCTGGTACGTCTTGCCTCGTCCCCCTCCCCTCGGCGCTCTCTCTCAGGGCATTCGCTGACCTCCCTCCCCGCAGTCCGCTCCGCCGACCCCTCCTCCCTCCTCTCCAAGCGTCCTCGACCATCTACCACCCCTTCCTCTCTCCTTAAGTCCAAGAACTCGAAGAAGGGAAAGGGCAAGCTCCTCCCCTCGGTCGACGTCGAAGCCCTCGCAGCCGAACAAGCCGCCGCTACCGCCGCTGCTATCGTACGTCCCTCTTCCTTCTCTCCTGCTTCATCTCCCAAGCCGCTGACCTCCTCTGCGTCAATAGGCCCACCGCAAGCAACTCGAAACGGAGCTCGCCGCCCGCCAAACCCGGCTTCTCTCCCTCTCCCGCGCGTTGAGGGAACTCGAAACCCAGCGACTCCTGATGGGCAAAGGAGCGAAGGAGTTGGTGGTGAAGAAGAAGAAGGGCAACGTAGGCGCTGGTGCAGCGGACGAGGATTGGGGAGTGAGTGGTGAGGGAGGAGGAGGGAAGGGAGGATTGCCGGAGAGTGACGAGGGACTGGTCACGGGGGCGAGGGTTTGGGTGAGTCGTCGAGCGTTCCTTATTCCTGTTGATGTGATGCGAGGGAGGAGCTTGGGAGCGGTGAGCTGAGCTGACTTGTCGTCTTCGACCGAGCAGAAGTGGAAGGCCGAGAGGAAGCGCTGAGCCCGAGTTTCGCTCGAGCTTCGTGAGATTGTAGAATGTTCGTGTAGGGATGTATTGTACTCTACTCGTCGTTTCTATACCTCACTTGCGGCTACTGAGCGAAGCAGGCGGCGCGCGCTGCTCGGCGAAGTCCACTTCGGCGCGAGAAGGGCTTGACGAGAGGGCGTCGCTGAGGTACAGCAAGGTCAGAGGCTGAATATGATACACAGCCACTATCCCCTGCCCGCCCTCGCCCTCCCCGCTCGCGAGCTCTCCCTCCCTTGCCCTCTCCCGCTTCACTCGTCTCACCTCGTCTTCTCAGCTTCGCCACCACCACTCGACCGGAAAGCTACAAAGTGAAGCTCTACTCGACTGCTACACGCCCCGTCGACCGCTACACCGCTACTCGACCTCGAGAGGACGCTTTGCTGGAAGCTGCTGAGATTGGGAGGCGCGTTTGCTGGTGATTGAAGGTGAGTTGGAGGTTGCTGGGCTGTGGGCTGGAGGCAAGGATGTAGGATGAGCTGCTGCTGCTGCTGCTGGGACTGGGACTGGGGAACAGCAGCTGGGGAGGAAGGCGGCTGTGTTGAGCGAGGCTGCAAGGGTGCAGAGGGTACGGCTGCGACATGAGGAGGCAGAGCAGTGTATACCGATCTATGGTACTCGAAGGCTAACCCCCATCACCCTCTCCCGCAGAGCTCTTCCCCTTCCCCTCCTTCGCCGACCCTTCCTCGACTCGCTCGCTCGCTCGACATGGCAGTCATCCAGGATCTACCGCCCGAGCTACTCAGGAGGATTCTCGAGCTGCTCGCGACCGGCTGGAGGTCGCAACGGGACCTTCACAACGCTTCGCTGGTCAACCGAGCTTGGCGATGCCCTTCGCAGCAGCTCCTCTTTTACACTATGAGCGCCTCTAGCATGATTCGCAGCACGAACGGAGAGCAGCCTCCACCTCTCGCTTCTCGCGTCCTCCGCTCGGTGCGAATGCAGGAGGACTGCGCTCAAGAGCAGCTGGACCTTCTCTCTCTCAAGGACGTGATCATAGAGGAGTTGGTGCTGGAAGCCAAGTTCTCAGCGCCGACTGTAGAGGGCGTGGACTTGAGCGGTATCAGTACTAGGCTTCTTTGCGGTGAGCCCCTCTCCTTAGCACGGGTGCGGAGCTTGAACCTGAGCTTCGGACTCGCCATATGTAGGCATCAAATCGCTCGAAATCAACGCCCGCGTCCACGGACAGCCTGAGATTCCTCGCAATACGAAGCTGGAGCTCAGGTTTCTCACTCTCGTGGCACCCTACTATCCGCCGCTCGCCTTCTTCGACTCGCTGCTCGGAGCCGCCCCCTCCCTGACCCAACTCGAGCTCCAAGGAGGACCAGTCTACCCCGGGTACCTGGAGCTTGCCCTGCGCCCCGTCTTGAAGCAGATCTCGTATCTCAGGCTGCCCGGCTGGACGCGCACACCCTCGGAAGCTGGGCTCAGTCCTTCGGGATCGCCTCCAGCGTTTGATCTCCTCTCTTTCGTCAGCTCCTGCACCTCGATTCGGTCGCTCGACCTGTACTGTTGCTCCTCAACGCGCACCAGGCAGGTCATCAGTCATGTGCGCGCGCCTCTAGCGCATCTCAACACCGGGCTGGGCGAGGAAGACATGACCGACCGGCTCATCGCCTTACTTGAGCTTCCTGCCATGACACGATTGAAGACGTGGACCGTTCCTCAAGACTGGGCTCCGCAAGCAGTGATGCGGGGCTTTGAGAGGACTCGCTGGGAGGAGGCTTGCCGAGCTCGAGGAATTGAGCCTCGCGACGAGCGTCGCTTCTTCACCGGTGAGCTCTCCTGACGTCTATCTGAGCTCGCTTTGGAACACCGCTGACCTCTCCCTATCCTCATAGACTACCCCGCCGAGTAAGTGGGGGGACGAGTCGAAAGGTGAGCTCCTTCGCAGCCTTCGCCCTCTTCGCCGAGTCTCGCTGACCTCGTTCTTGCTTCGCAGGAAGTTCGACGTGCTTGCCTCAGACGATGAGAGGAGACGTGCTTGATACGAGGTTGTTGATGAACGTGCTTTGCTTTCAGTCAGCGAGCGAGCACCGAACGAGTTCTGAGAGTGCGAGAGAGGAGAAGGCTGCTCGGCGCTGGCGGAGGGGCGAGATGGAGTGATGCAGACGGCTCAAGTCAACTCGCAGAGAGCTCGGAAGAGCGGCAGTAAATCTGGCTTGATATTCCTCGATCGACCTACAACTCGACCCCCCTCTCGCGCAGCCCTTCTCTCAAGCCGAAAGTCGAGAGCGAACTTTGAGCCAGTGTCTCTTTCCCTCCCGCTTCTCGCTTGACTTGACTTCTCTCGGCCGTTCGACAGCTCTTGACCCCGGATAGGAAGCTCTACTACCTCTCGGCTACTCCTCCCTCCTTTTCTCGCCTACAGCAAGTGCGCCGCCCCACCTCTTTCGGCTCGCGCCGTTCCCTGCTCCCTCTTCTCGTCCTGCTGCCGAGGTGAGACTATGCGCATCTAGGGACATCATCAGCGCGACGTCTGCTGCTGTTAGGTTCCTACACGATGGCATACAAGGGAGGCAGCAGCGGAAAGAGCGCTCGTCGTGTTGTCTGGCAGCTGAAGCAAGGCAGAGATACAGCAGGGGAGGGCTCTGAGTGCCGAAAACAATCTACAAGCTATTTCTCTACAGCTGCTCACCCGTCTTATCCCTTCTACAGAGCTCAGCACCAGCCTCGCTCTTCGCCTCCGACCCACCTCATCATGACCACCTTCGACGACCTACCACCCGAGACCCTCTATCGTATCCTGGAGCTGGCAGCTGGGCTCGACTCGGGCTACGTACGCAAACGGCTGCTACAGCCGACCTCGGCGGTCTGTCGGGCGTGGCGGCATCCCTCGCAGGAGCTGCTGCTCTCCGATGCAACGCTGTCGGCAGTGTTCCCGCAACGTACCATCGGCTTCGCTGCACGACTGCAAGACTTCGCCCTCATCGAGATGGAACGCCTCACGCTGGACCGTTTCTTCGCCGAGGATGTCGAGCTGGCAGGGAAGGGGATTAATCGGCTGGGAAGCTTGAGGATAGAGGGAGATCATGCACCCTTCCCAGCCTCAGCGTTGAGCCCCCGGATTCTTGGAGGTGAGCTTGTTCGACCAGCTCGGCGATGCTACCGCGTCTGACCTTTCGCCTCCTCCAACAGACCTCAAGTCACTGCAGCTCTGGCAGGAGATCGCTGGGGTCTTCCAACCCCCCTCAAACCAGCATATCGCCCTCAAACATCTTTCCCTCACTGCCGAATACTCCCTGCCCGAGTCGGCCCTCGAAGCTCTACTCGCTTCAGCACCCAACCTCACCCATCTCGATCTTCACTGCGGCGGGGCGACCTACAATCACAGCTGGTTACAGCAACATAACCCTCTCACCATTCTCGGACCTCGACTACGCCATCTCGGACTACACAACCCCCCACCTCCGCCGAGAGCCGAGTCGCAAGGCGGCCTTTCGTTGTCACTTGCCGCCGCTTTGCCGACCTGCGTCTCCCTCGTCTCGCTGGAGGTGACCAATACTACAGAGAAGCAGCTCTTCGACATTCTTGGACTGCTACAATGTCGGCTTTCGCTGCTGGAGACGGCAATCGCGAGAACGGCCCAGCAGGATCGCCGTCTCCTCGTCGAAGTTGGGGCGCTACCATCTCTCACCAATCTGAAGAGGTGGAGGATGCGCGGCTTCGTTGAGTCTCTGGGTACGGATGAGGAGTGGGTGACGCTCAGCCGAGCTCGAGGGGTGGACTTGCGGGACGAGAGGCGCTTCTTCACAGGTAAGTTGAGCTTCGCAGCTACGCTCTCAGTCTCCAGGTCTGACGTATCCTCTCAACTATCCCTCGGTATTCTCAACAGACCGCTGCTACGATTGAGGTGAGCTCTGCATGATTTCTCGTCGAGCGAGAGCTTACGTCGAGCGCTGGCCGGGGTCTTGATGCTCGCTTCCCGCCACTCGTGCTGACTCCTTCCCCACTCTCCACTGATAAGGTCAAACACTTGGACGAGGACAAGTACAAGACGGCCAAGCTCAACGTTAGTAGCCTCCCATCTTCCCTTCTCCCTCCGCCGAGCTGATCTTCCTTGCCTCCCGTCTCTCCAACAGGTCCACGATGCTACCGAGCACGACGCCATTCAATCAAGTCGGGCCCAAGTACCGCAACATCTTGAGGGCTGTCGACTTCCGCGAGGATGAGGACGATGCGAGTGGCTTCCCTTCGGCTCATTTGCTCTCGACCGAGGCTGATGCACTCTTCGGCTTACTTTCGCAGTTCGGCATCTTCAAGCGCGACATCGGCTCGCTTGACTTTTTCGACTCGTCCATCATCGACACCCCCTTGATCGGCTTCGGCGACGACAGTGCTGTCTTCGGCGTCTCCCCCGTGAGGTCCCTTCTCGCGCTTGGCCGTTCCTCCTTCACTGACCACCCCTCTACGCACAGAGCCGCCGCTTCCGTGGAGGCAAGTTCGGAGGCGACTACTATTGATCTTGCTAGGTATGCCCCTCCTCTTTGTTCGCTTTCCTTCCCCTCGCTAACCTCCATCCATCTCTCCCTCAGCTCCCCGCGAGGCCCACCTTGCCTCTCTGCTTCTCCCGTTCTGGTGACCCCTTCCCCTGTTCATTCTTGTGCACCCTTTTCAACCCAGTCCTTTTCTGCCTCGTCCTTTCGTCCTCGCTATCGAGAGCTGCCGGCCATCGCGAACGCCGAGCCTGCTTCCTTCTGTGCTTCCGCCTCGACCGAGCTGCTTCTTTGTTCTCGCCTTCTCTGCTCTGCTCGCGCCGCTACCAGACTCGAGCCCTCCCTTGTCGTGCTGCCGCAGGTCTCAGCTCGTCTCCTTCCCGCGAACAGCCGAACAGCCTCGCTCCTCTCGGGGCCGAGCAGCTTCAAGTTGTGTCGCACGTTCTCTGATCCTGGCGTCTTGAAGCAGAAGCCCGAGGCTGTGAAGTACTCCCCAGGCGTTTTGAGAGGCCGTATCTCGCCACAGACCCTCGGAAAGAGGGCTTCACCTCGCTGCAAGCCTTTCCACGCTGCTCGGCGAAGTCGACCTCGGCGAAGGGGAGGATGAGCGAGAGCCGGTCGCTGAGGCGCAGCAAGCTAAGGCTGAAATCAACACGCAGCTAATTCTCTCTACTGCCTCCCCAGTTGACCAGCAGCCCCTCTCCTAACTCATCTCCCTCCCCCTCCCCGCTCCCTCCCTTGCCCTCTCCCGCTTCACTCGTCTCATCTCGTCGTCTCATCTTCGCCACCACCACTCGTTTGGAAAGCTACAGGACGAAGCTCTACTCGACTACCACACGCCCACTCGACCGCTGCACCGCTACTCGACCTCGAGAGGACGCTTTGCTGGAAGCTGCTGAGATTGGGAGGCGCGTTTGCTGGTGATTGAAGGTTAGTTGAGGGACGCTGGGCGGTGGGACTGGGAGGCTAGGATGCAGGAAGAGCTGCTGCTGCTGAGCTCGGACTTGGGAAGCAGCTGCTGGGTAGGAAGGCGGCTGTGTTGAGCGATGGTGCTCAGTCTTCGGGACTAGAGGCTGGAGAGGGGACGGCTGCGACATGAGGAGGCAGAGCAGTGTATAACGATCTATGGTACTCGAAGGCTAACCCCCATCACACTCTCCCGCAGAGCTCTTCCCCTTCCCCTCCTTCGCCGACTCTCCCTTCAAATCGCTCGCTCGCTCGACATGGCAGTCATCCAGGATCTACCGCCCGAGCTACTCCTGGAGATATTGAAGCTGGGAGTCCCAGACGCTAGGGCAAAGCGAGACGATACCGCCAAAGCGATTGACTTCCGCAAGACCTCCTTTGTCGCCCGAGGCTGGACGAAGTTCTCTCAAGACCTGCTCCTTTTCAGCAGCACGCTGCCGCAGGCTGTCCAGTACTTGAATCAGCACTCGGATCGTCCTCCGACCTCCACTCTTGTGCAATGCCTTAAAGTTGAGACAGCTGCCGACGCCGAGCTCGACATCATTGGACACTCCCCTTTGCGTGTGCATCAGCTCAGGATCGTGGCAAAGCCCAAGCCACAAGCCTCTATCTTGAGTCTACATCCCGTCTTGCTGCCCGAGGATTTGCTGGTCTGTAGGTGCCGTCTCTTGAATCTCCCCGAGGAGCGGCAGAAGCTCACCTTCGCTCGCCCTTCAGCCATTCGATGGCTCACGCTCGAAGCTCCCATCGCGGACGAGGAGCTCGAAATTACTCCGGGAGCCGACTTTGCTCTCCAACAACTCCTCCTCACCTCCTGGTGTCCCCCTTCCCGCTCTTTCCTCGGCATCGTCCTCTCGGCCGCCAATTTGACCACTCTGGGCCTTGTCCAGGACAAAGTGTTCTTCCCTCGCTACCTGAACCAACTCTTGGAAGCAAAAGGTCCTGCACTGAGCGTTGTGAAGGTGATCAATCCCTTCCCATCCCCGGCGCCGCTCCCCTCCGACCTCGACTCGGACTTCGATGATTTTGATGATGCGCCGCCACGGTTCTCGATGGGCGCGTTCCTCGCTTCATGCACCTCTCTCAGACGCCTCGAGCTTGGTACCGGAAAGGACTCGGAAGTCGCCCTGGCCTTGGAGTCTATCAGCTCTAAGCTGATCTTGCTCGCGATTTACTCGTTCGCAAAGGAGCCGTTCGACACCGATACCTTACTGGAGGCGCTCAGCCTTCCCGCACTCGAGAAACTGAAGCGATGGAGAGTAGAGCGCAAGTGCTGGGCGAACGACGAGGAACGTGGGCGCTGGGAGGAGGCTTGCCGAGCTCGGAGAATTGAGCCTCGCGACGAGCGTCGCTTCTTCACCGGTGTGCTCATTCGCTCTCTGAGCACATTCGAGACATCGCTGACCTTTTTCTGGTCCTAAAGACTACCCGGCCGAGTAGCTGGACGAGGAGCCGAGGGGTGAGCTCTTTCGCAGCCTGCTTCCCCTTCGCCGAGCCTCGCTGACCTTTTCTCGCCTCGCAGGGAGGTCGAGGTGATTGCTTGCGAGGAGCGAGGAGAGGCGACGTGCTTGATACGAAATGTCTGATGAACCCGCTTTGCTTTCGGTCACTCTGCGTCGTTGAGATCGAGCTGCTTGAGAGCGAGAGAGGAGAAGGCGGCGCGGGGCTGGCAGTGTCAGAGCGATTGTGCACGATCGTCGAAGCTGTTTACTCGAGAGCTATCGTTACAACATATCGTAAAAAGAAAGCACGCGCTCAAGCTAATCATCATGTCTACATCTGCTCAGTCGCTGGAGGCTGAGGGGTAGTCGGGGCCGTCGCAGAAGGGGGAGGAGGCGAACCCTGCTGACCGGCTTGCTGAGCGAGGAGTTGCCCAGGAGCCATCTTGAGCTTCGAAGCGGGTTTGGGAGCGAGTTGGACCGGCGTAGGTGCGGCACCCATCGAGGGGAGAGCGAGTCCTCCGCCGAAGTTGGAGGGGAGGGCGCCGGAGGGCTCGGCGGACTTGGGCTGTGGGTGAGGGAGGAAGAGGGTCGGCGATGGAGAAGAGAGAGGGTCAGAGTAAGAGAGAGCGACGCACAGCGTTGAACTCGTGCCAGCGAGGGCAGAGCTTCTTGGACGTCTTCATATGACCGCGCTGACCGCAGTTTCCACAGATGCGAGTCTGCGAGGGGGAGAAAAGTCAGCTGCAGCTCAAGCTCGCTTCAGCGACGGCGAAGAAGAGCTCACCGTCTCGGTCTTGACGGCGCGCTTGCCTCCGACTCCGATGGCGCCGGTCGGGATTCCCAGCTTTTGGTTCTTGCGGGCGAGTCGACGCTCCTGGTTGCGCTTGAGCTTCTCAAGCTGCTCCTTGAGCCTGTGGTAGCGAGCGAGCGGGCGATAGTCAGCGATCGCAGTCCTCGGCGACGACGAGACGAGCGAGGAGGGAGAATGTGGAACGCACCTCTTCTTGTGGCGCTCGTTCTTGCCTTCGTCGTCCGAGGGCAACAGGTCGTCGGCCTCGGTCTTCTCCTCCTCGATGAGCTGACGTTGACGAACGTAGGCGCCAATGATGGTCGGCTCGCGAACGATCTCGGTCTCCCACTTGCCGTTGACCTGTTGGAAGTCAAAGCGAGGTCAGCTATACTCTCACAGAGCGAAGAGCAGCACCATTCACCAGCCTCTTGATCCTCAACGTCTTATTCTGACCATACCCACCCGTCTTGCCACTCGCCACACTCCCCTCCCCATCCCCGCCCTCACTATCCGGCGTTCCCGCCCTCGCCCTCGGCGTTCCCGCCAAGCTGCCCATCGCTCCAGCGGGCGTATCAGCGACGGTCGATCCACCTCGCCTTCCTCGTCCTCGGGCGCGCTCCTCGTCGGCTTGAGTGAGGACGGGAGGCTTCTCGTTCGAGAGGGAGGCCCATTGCGCTTTCCAGATGCGGGCGATCTCCTCCTTGTAGACTTCTTGTTGCTCTTGGACGTTGTAGCGGTGAGCCGACTTCGGGCGGTTTGCCATCTCGGCTGAGGAGGGCGGGGAAGGAAGGCGAGGCGGGCGATGATGGCGATGGCGAGGGATTACGGTGAGATGGTCACGGAGAGAGAACGAGAGAAGGAAGGCGGAGGGAGAAGAGAGGCAAGGTCAGCGGCTATCACTCAACCTCACCGCCTAAGAAATCCAGCTCGGCGAAGAGTCAACTCACCCATCCTATCCTCCATCGCCTCCCCCGCCCTCAAAAAGATATCCTTCATCGACACTCTCAAGAAGCTAAACGCCTCTCCCCTCCCCGTCGGATCCCCCTCCCCATGCAACTTCAACATGGCCTTATTCGCCGTGGCATTGATAAAGTTCTTGGTCGTAATCCACGGCGCGAGTTGCTGCTCAATATCGAGCTTCGAGTCGTCCTCGCCCGTCCCTCCTTCCTCGGCTTTGCCGTAGCCCGCGTCTTGGAGATGGCGCAGACCGACTTGCATCGATTCGGCGAGACAGACCATCTCGGGCGTGGCGAGCTTGAGCATCTCGGCGTCGTCGGGGACGTTGACCGACTTTTTGATCATCCAGAAGCCTTGGTCGGGGCCTTTGCGGTTGAACTCCATGAACTCCTGTAGACGGTGGACGGGAGGAGGGAGGGCACGGCGCGGAGGGAGGGTGTGATACGAGGGCGAAGCGGACGATGAGGACGAGGAGAAGGGCAGGGACGGAGAGGATGAGGATGTAAGAAGTCAACAAGCGTCCCACTTGCTCTCTTCGTCCCCACCTCGTCGCCATTGCCTCAGGCCTCGCCGAGCCGAGACTCACCTTCAACCTCTGCCTCATCTGCAAATCATTCTGATCGGGAAAGTACCTCGTCAACTTATGGACCTTGATCCTGTTCCTCGGCGCCTTGGCGACGAGCTTGTACGCAATCGTCTGCAGACGATTCTTGACGAGCGTTGTGATCTTGCGCGAGTGGGGCCCGGGGACCTCGTTGATGGGGTACGTTTGGCCGACGATGAAGAGGTTCTTGATGTCCCGGATGTAGTACTTGGTCTCGCCTTCGATGGTACAGCTGTTCGGTCGGGGAGGGAAGGGTCAGCGTAGCGGAGGGAAGGCGCCGAGAGAAAGGCAACTGACCGAACGACGAGGAAGTCCGTCTCTGGTGGCTTGTGCCTCCAAATCGGTGCCCTAATGAGGTTGTTGTAGAGCGTTGGTACCGTCTCTCCCGGCTTGACGTATCCAAATGCCTTGAACGGCGATTCGTCGGTTCCCTCGAGAAGGAAGGGTTCGCCGAGGTCGAGTTGCGGGACAAAAGGGTCTTCAGGGGTGATCTTGCGGTAGTAGTTGACGAGGATGGAGCCCATGCCGACGTTGGAGATGATGGGGGGGTTCTCCTCCTGTTCAGCCGTTGCAGCGCATTCGCTCAAGGTCAGCGCAGCTCGGCGGCAAGGAACAGAGGCAGAGGGACACGCACCGAGTACTCCCACAACAAGAACGGACTCGTGTCCTTGAGCGTAATATCCGTCATATGCCTCAACGCATCCCCATCGCCCTTCTTGATCTTCCTCCCCTGCTTGTCCTTCCTCTTCTTGGCCGTGCGGTTCTTGGTAAAAGTGATGGGGACGTTGGCGGGGAACTGAAGGGCCGGACGATGGAAGGAGCGGAGGTCGGATTTGGTAAGTCGGGTCTTGTACTGTGTGTGTGGAGAGGGGGCAGGTCAGCGAGTAGCGAGAGAGGGGGGGAAGGGAAGGCGACGAACGAAGGGCAATTGAAGCTTCTGCGCCGGATACGCGTGCTGCACCTCCAGCAGCCCAAACGTCTGCCTAATCTTCTTCTTGACATCCTTCGTCACCTCATACTCGCGATCGTTGGACATATTGAACGGGTCTAGTCCCTTCTCCCTCTCGACCAGATTGCTGACCGTCGTCGTCGCATTGGCGTCCTGTTCGGCCGCGGTGGAGGGTTGTTGGACCTCGAGGAGCATTTGCGTGTCGTTGAGGTTGAGATTGGGGGAAGAGAAGTCCTTGTAGGGACGCGAGGAGGACCAAATGATGGATTTGAGCCAGGAGCCGGATTCGAATTCGACGTTGCGGTGGGCGAGGGGGTCGATGTGAGGCGAGGGGTCGCTGTTGAATCAGGAAGGTTAGCGATGAGAGTAAAGAGAGCGTAGGCAGGGGTCACGTACGAGCCGGTAGGTCCCCAGATAATCTTGTCCTCCCAGTCGTCCAGCTCGGCCATCTCGAAAGCAGTCTCCGAGTCGGCGGGGATCTCCCACTTGGCCTTGGTGTGGCGGTTACTCCTCTGTTTGACCAAGATCGTCAGCAAATCGTCCCTTAGCACTCCGACGTCACCAGCAAGCCCACCTCAATCGCCTTGAGCAACTCCTCGTCGCTGCTGCCCTCGTCCTCCCACGCTTCTCGTTCCCTCTCCTGCGACTGGATGAGGAGATTACGCAGGCGCGAATCGCGAACGATGGGTCGGAGAGGAGCGAGAAGGGCGTCTCGGCTCGACCTGTTGCGAGGGAGTTCGTCGAGGGTGGGAAGGGCGACTGGAGGTTCGGCGATGATGTTAGCTCGGCTCGGGGCTCGCAGGAGAGCAGGGGAGGGAGGGGAAGAGAACGTACGTTTAACCGACTCGGCCTTGGTCTTCTGCTTCTTGCGCGGTCGGGTGCCAAAGAGGTCGGTGAAGTCGAGCGTCTTGCCGTAGTCGAAATCGGGGAACAAGTCCTTGACGTTGGCCTGCTTCATCATGGGCGGCGGGGCGAGGGGTTCGACTGACATTCTCCCTCCCTCCTGCTGCTGCTCTTGCTCCTCATCGTCGTCGCCGCCCGAGCCAAAGAGGTCGTCGTCGTACTCCTCGTCCCTCGGCTCCTGCTTGACCTTACTCCTCGCAGCTGTAGCATCCTCCATCTCCTCATCCTCTTCATCATACTCCTCGTCAAAATCGTCCTCCTCCCCCCTCATCAACTTGCCCTTCCCAGCTTTCTTAACCGCCTGGCTTCCCCTCCCCAGATACTTCTCATCATACATCTCTCGATCCACCTGTGCCTCCAGGTCGAACGCTGCTCTACCATCCTCATCATCCGGCGCCTCGTCGACGAATTTCCCATTGTAGATGCTGTCGCGCGAGAAGGCGGCGGCTGAGGGGTTGGAGACGCCTAGCTGGCTCGAGACGGTGCCCAGGGCGTCAGAACCTTCGAGGCCGAGGTCCTTGAAGACTTCGCCGAGGGCGAGTCCTCCGAGTTGGGCGGCTGCTTCGGCGTCCATTGGGAGGAGCGGGCGAGCCCTGCCTGGCTTGTGAGAGAGTCGAGAGGTGAGAGCTGGTGTGTGGGTTAGGGATGTGGAGGGGCGGTAGCTGAGCTGTAGGTGTAGCTCTGTAGCCTTCTAGAGCTATAGCGAAGTCGAGTCCAGAAGACGAGTGAGTGGTAGCTTCCCAAGCCGTGCTCGACCTTCGAACGCTCCAAGTCACGGCTCAGACTCCCGCGCTCATCTGCTCTCTGCTCTAAAACATGGCTTCATTGGGATTGGGACGACCTTCTCGTGGTACAGGATCAACTCGTCATCCTCGTCAATCCTCTGGCGCATTCGGTGCAGTCTTTGAACCCTCTCAGGTCAGCTCACCTTCGCCTCTCGCGCTCGCCGTCTCCGAGCTCACTCTCTCCCATCTCGCTACAGGTCCAAACCTTCAAAGAAGCCTTCAACGTACGCTCTCTGCTGTGCTACACCCTCTACGCTGCCTCAGCTCGGGCCAAACGGACGCGTCCGCTCGTCGCGCTCGCTTGGTTCAACAATCGCTCACCCATTCTCCCCCTCTACCACAGTACATCGACACGGACAACGACGGCTGGATCACCGAGAAAGATCTCTACACCATCCTCGGCTCGCTCGGTGCGTCGTTTCATCCACCTCGAGCTCAACTCCGCACGCGCCCCGAACTGACCCTCCGAGCTTCTGCAGGTCAACCCGCCAACCCGGAGAGGATCAAAGCGCTCTTGTCGGCTAGGCCTACGTCCGGAGATCCTGCGCTCTTGCAAGCAGAGGATGGGAGGATCAATTTCACGAGTCCGTCTCGTTCTCGTAAGCTCCTGCTCGGTCGGGCTGCTCGCTAACCTTCCCCTCCCTCGCGCAGTGTTCATTACAATGATGGTGCGCCTCTCCCCATCTCATCTTCGCCCACTTTCTCTCCGTCCCGCTGACATAGGTGACGAAACGGAACAGGCTGAGCAACTCTCCCTCCTCGACGCCGAGCCGGACCTACTCGAGGCGTTCGCTTCCTTCGACCCCAAGGGCAGGGGGGTCATCAACCCGCAGGAATTGAGGAGGTGTTTGGGGAGTGAGGGGCAGGTGATGAGTGAGGAGGAGGTGAGTTCTTGAGGGAGGGGTCCGGCGATGAGCTTGGAAACGCTGCGAGGAGTTGAGAGCAGGAAGAGTCAGGAGATCTGACCACTTGCTCCCATTCTTCTCCTCTCGCCTCTCCCAACCTCACTGTATCCACTACACCAACGCAACACCCAGATCGACCGCCTCCTCCACGCCCCCTTCCTCGACTCTAGGGGCGACTTCAAATACCGCGAGTTCTGCGAGACGCTGCGCGTGGCGGAATAGGAGGGGAGGAGGAGAGAAGGAGGAGGAGACTGTTGATAGTGCTGAGGAAAGAGCAGCCGAGAGAGGGGAGCTTCGCCGAAGGAGCGGGCGCGACGTCCAAGCCATTTCCTGTTGTACACGGACCATTGCAGCGCCCATCGAATGTCGATCCATCATTACCCAACCATCTCCCATTCATCTGCGAGAGCGCGAATGGATCAGCTTCCGGCTCTCCAGCTCCTTGACCTCAGCGCCGAAAAGAGACTCACCTGCGTCCCTTTACTCGGTCAACAGCTCGCTAACCAGCCAATCCTCATAACTTCCATCGGGCAAGAACCTCCTGACCACTAGAGGAATCTTGTTGGCGGCCAACTCCTTCATCGCAATGATGAGGGGATCGCTCTCTCCCTCGAGCGCTACGAGCACTGGGGCGTTCATGCTAGTTCCCACAACACCTCGTCAGCTCTCTCGCCAACCACAAAGAAGAATACCAGGAGTTAACGTACGAAATCTGCAGTGCCCTCGTCCCCAGAATCCTCGCCTTCTCGTATTTAGTCATATACGGCGTCGTGACTCGCTCTTTGTTGGCCTCCTTGGCCTTGACGGCGCCAGGGGGAGGGTTCCCAGACTCGATAATGTCCCCGCCGTCCCCGGCGAACTCTTCGTCCGAGCCGAGGGCGTAGTCTTCCTCTTCCTGTGGGCGAGAGGAGAGGGAGGAAGGAGGGGGTTAGCGAGGGTGGCAGGGAGGGGCGTGGGAGGTGTAGGCGGTGCAGAGAGAGCTGAAGAAGTCGAGGAGGTGCTTGTAGCTCGGTTGTCCCTCCCTCCCAGCCGCCGAACCCGAGCAACAAGCAGCTTCCCCCCTCCTGCTCGCTCTGGTCTGTTGCCTGCCTGCCTGTTCCCCTCCGTCCTGCCCTGCTACATCACGAAAGCAAGGCCTACCAGGTGGTTCTGCTCACTGTTCGCTCCCAAACAACGGCCGAGTCAGCTCTCTTCAGCGACGCGAGCTCGAGCTCGAAGAACGCAAACTCACAAGTCGTCGCCTCCATTCATTGAGCCTGCGTCTGACATGCTGGGCTGTAAGTTGCTTTTGATGGTATTGAGATGTGAGAGACTGCAACGAGCGACGAGACGAGACGGGAGACGAAGAGACGAGACGAGGAGATGGGGCAGAGCCAGGGGAGGGCGAGGTGAACTTCGCTCAAGGGGAGAGCTTCGCAGGGGCTGAGATGAAGTAGCACAGGACGCCGGCAAGCTGCAGCACGCTATCGAGATTCCAGAGCGTCCTAAATGCTCCAACGAGCCTCGGTGAGGTGCTGCACCTCTCTCACCGTCTCGCTCGGCGCTCCCTCACCGGCCTCACCTCTCTCGCGGCGAGGAGAGAATAAGACACTAAGCTACAGTTCCCGCTGCACAATCCCTCTATCTACGTATATAACGATGATTTAGCTCTCCTACAACACAGGCAGCTTGGGCGCTGGAGTGGGCACGTCGGCTTGGGGCGTTTCTGGATCGCCGAGCAGTTGGCGGAGGAGGTCCGGGACGCTGTAGGCGAGGAGTGGGAGGGGTCAGCTCGACTTCCTCGAGACGGAGAAGGACACGGAGGAGGGAACAGGGGAAGAAAACTCACCGATCTGCGAGAAGCGTGAAAGCCGAGGTCAGCCAGCGATCCCGAGCCGAGAGCGAAAGAGAGCCATCTACAACTCACAAGGCTTCGTCACAAAAGCGTCCATCCCCGCCTCCATGCCCGCCTTAATCTGCGCGGGCCTAGCATTCCCACTCAATCCAACAATCCTCGTCCTCGCACTCCCACCCACGCTCTTCTCCCTCTCCCTGATGACCCTCGTAGCCGCCAATCCATCCATCACGGGCATCTCCACGTCCATGATACAGACGTCCACCTTGCGCTGTAAGTCGTCGGACATGATGTTGACGCCCTCCTGCCCATCGACGGCGAGGAGGATGGAAGCTGCTCCGGCCTTTTTGAGTTGCCGTTCGAGGACTTTGCGGTTGATGGCGTTGTCCTGGTGGGAGGTGAGACGACGGAAAGGAGTGTAGAGGGTGGAGGTGTAGGGGAGGGATGAAACAGGCGTAGCGTCAGCCGAGCGAACGCGAAGCTCAGCGCCGAGCACCCTCGCCTCGAACTCACCTCGCAACAAAGCACCGTCAACCCCTTCAACGGCAGCTGCTCGCTCGTCTTCGTCAACAACACCTTCGGCGCCGACCCAATGCCCGTAGCATGTCGAATCCCATCCATCACGGGCACTTTCTCTGCCGACTCGGCGGCAGGAAGCCCAGCGTCGACCGAACGAGCGGTGATGAAAGCGCGGAAAGTCGAGCCTTGGCCTACGGTGGATTCCACCTCGACACCACCGGCTTGCAGCTCGCAGAGGTTCTTCACGATCCAAAGGCCGAGGCCCGTACCGCCCATCGTCGTATGGAAGAAGGGCTTGCTCGAGAATAGCTGGCTCGTCTCCTCCTTGGTCATGCCGAGTCCAGTGTCGGTGACTGAGAAGAAGAGGTAAACGGGCACGGACTTGTCGATGTGACACTCTGTTTCCGTGGGAGGGATGAAGGGCCCGGCTCGGTTGGGAGGGACGGCGCTGACTTCGACGGAGAGGGTCACTTTGCGAATCTTGCTCGTGGCGGTGAAGCGTATGGCGCTGTGGGTGAGTTCAAGGACGGGGTTGAAAGCGAGAGTGATTGAGGGAGAGGCGATCAGCTCGAGTTTAGCGCGGGCAGCAGCTTCGGCGCCGAGCAAAAGCGAGAGCAACTCACTTGCTCAACAGGTTAATGCACACCTGTGCCAACCTCGTCGGATCCGCAAACACTCTCGCATGAGGTCCCAACCTCGTAATCGAGCTACCCATCTTGAACTGCAGGTCGATATCCTTCGCCCTCGCTTCGGTCTTGAAGAGGCGAATGATGTTGCGAAGCGAGTGGGAGAGATCGAATTCGATGGGAGAGATCTTGTACTTGGAGAGTTGGATTTGAGCGAGTCCCTGTAGGCGAGGCGAGGAAGCAGGGATCAGTGCCGAGCTTGAGGTAGGGGAAGGAGAGAAAGGGAGAGGAGAGACTCACAAGGATGTCGTTGGCAATGCGCTCTTGCGCGAGACCGCACGAGTGGATACTGTCAAGCGCCTCAATGTCCTCGTCAAGGTCTTCGATGATGTTGGAGGGGAAGACGGGCGGTACGCTGAGGGGAGAAACAACATCAGCTTCGGCGAGCGCGAGATGACAGGCTTTCACTCACCTCCCACTCTCCTTCAGCTCCAGGAATGCCTTCTTGAGCTCCTCCAGTGATGAGCGAGTGAACTCGCTATTGTTGAGAATCGCCGAGATGGGATTGCGAATCTCGTGCGAAGCGACGTCGAGGAAGAGCTCTGCAGGACTATGAGGGTCAGCTTCGACAGTCCGATCTGCCTTGGAAGCAGTATGCGACTCACCCAGTTGCCTCTTCTCCTCGAGAATAACCTCCTTCTGAGCCTCGGCTTGCTCGGCCGCCTTACGAGCGTCGGCCTCGCGATCTTGGCTGACGCTGAGCAGAGCTTGCTCGGCTCGCTTCTGCTCGGTGACATTGGTGACCGATCCGATCCATCCAGTCGCCTATACGGGAGAAAATAGTGTCAGCTCTGCAGCTCAGCGCCGGCGTAAGGTCTCGCGTCGACTCACTTGTGCAGGATCGGGGTGATTGGGCGCTGCTTGTACAAGCGAGATCTCGTCGTAGATCCAGCGGATGGTCACCTCGAGCGGCGTGAGGTTCTTGAGAGCGACCGCCCACTGGCTCATGATCTCGTCGATGTCGTCGGGGTGGACTAACGTCTGCCAATCGTCCAGTGGTACGTCGCGAGGAAGCTTGACGATTGAGTACCATGCGTCGTTGGCCTCGATGAAGTGGCCCTGTGCGTATGTAGAAGATCAACGGTCAAGTCTCGGTGACGGCAAGCCAGGAGAACGAGTGAGGAGAGGAGAAGGTGCAGGGGAAGGAAGACGTCGATAAACGCACCTCGAGATCAATCCGAACCAGTCCCACAGTGCTCATCTTCGACAGCAGCGCCATCTCCCTCTCCATCGCCGCAGCCTTGGCGATTTCGGCCTCACGAATCGCTCGGAACTGCTCCTTGTCGCGCAGATCCTGTAGCTCCCGAGTTTTCCTCTTCTGTACGTTGTAGAGGCTGCCAGCAATGCCGATGCGCTCGCCGGCGGTATTGCGAACGACGACCAGGTTGGAAACGCACCACGACTCGGCTGGTGAAGGAGGGGGGAGGTCAGCACGCCCGCGCCAGCTCGCCGAGTCGAGTAGTAGGGTAGCCGAGGGCGAGCAGAGCACCCTTCTTGTGCGCTTTCCGAGATCTCTCGAGACGAGAGGGACGGAGTGGAACTCACTGGAGTCGTTCGAGATCCACCGGAACTCGAGCTCGCACGGCTCCATAGTGTCAGCCATGCGCTCGACGTAAGCCTGCACTGCTGGTAGGTCTTCGGCCAATACTTGCGCTGGCCAAGCATTGGGATTGGCGTCGGCAGGTAGGCCTGGTTGACGAGAAGAGGTCAGCGCCGAGAAGTGCGCGACGAGCCGAGCAGGAGCTCACCAGCAAGTTCGAACCACCGCTTGTTGCACCAGAGTACGTTGAGGTACAGGTCGGTCCATAGCAGACCGATGGGCGCATCCCAAGTCATCGCAGCGAGCTCCTCCAGCTCGACGGGCGACTCGGGAGGAAGGCTGAAGACGGGAGGTTTGGGGGAAGGCAGGGGCTTCGAAGGTGCGCCGGTGGAGATGGTAGTGGTCGAAGTGTTTGTCTGAGGTGCATGTGCGGTGGCTTGGCTCGGAGGAGGAGGCGAGGGGAGAGCGAAGGAGATGGGCGAAGGAGGAACTGCGGTGAGGACGAGCGCGCGAAGACTGCGATAGAGGATGAAGCGCAGTGTGCGACTCTCTGCTGTAGTCGGTATCCGTAGGTCCAGCTCAATCTCCTCTGCTCCTCCCAGACGACCCGCAAAGAGCTTGAGCAGCTGATTCTGCTGCTCCTCCGTCATGCATGCTACCAGAGCGAAGCCGCCGAGGATCTCCTGTAGCGCCTTATTCTGTGCGAGTGGTGCTTGGAGCTCCTTGATCGTGGTAGTTGGATTGGCGAAGGCGAGAGCCGGCAAGGGTAGCGAGGCGACGTAGGCGAGCAGCTCGAGCGGCAGTCGTGCTCCCGCCTTGCTCTGCTGAGAGGCAGGCGTGGACGACATATCGAGTGGTCCTTCGGGGCTGACGAGGTGCAGAAGCAAACGAAGAGGAGTGGTCAAAGCCAACCCTGCGAAAGGGCGCCGGGCGCGTCTAGGCCTTGCCCTCGACTCGCTCTGACGTTCAAGGATCTGCTTCGGTACAGCTCTCTCGGAACTGTCGAAGCTCGAGCAAAGTACAGGATACTCAGCCTGTTTAATCTTTGCCTCCGATCTCGCTGTAGGTCAGCGAGAGCAGACGAGGTGCCGATCGCCGAGCCTTCGCTTCGCAGGCGCTCAGGCGGGTGAGATAATCAAACGACTTGCAAAGATGAATAGTAGGTACCTGCAGGTATGCTGATGATGCTGCTGCTTGTCGCTGTAGCGCAAGAGAGATCAGCTCGGGCGCTCGGCGCAGTTGGGGCCGAAGGACTCTCACCTCTTCTCTCGCCTGGACCGCTGTGACGATAAATCAGGCGTTGCGACCAGCTCAGTCTACATAAAAGCTGAGTGAGCGATGTAGCGCGAGGTAGAGAGATCGACTCACCAGTGAAGAAGTGACGGTCGTCGCGAGGCTCGACTCCGCGAGCTCGGCAGAAGTCCTCCCAATAACCTCTCTGCGCATGGCAGTGGGCGTCTCCTCGATAACACTTGATCCTCCATCGCTTGAGGTTTGCCAGAGCCGGCAGATCCAGCAGGCCGAACAGATCGCCCGGCTCGGCGCGCTCGGCGTCGATGAGGAAGAGCTCCGTGGTGAGGACTGCGAGTCGAGAGGGGATGAGGCGAAGAATAGCCTCCGTTTCCTCGGGCGGACCGACTTCGGTGAGTGCGAGAGAGGAGAGGGAGGTGCAGGAGGAGAGGAAGGCATCGAGGGCGAAGGAAAGGGGAAGGGAGCGAACGGGTGCTGGTGCGCCAGACAGTGAGAGTTGCTCGAGCTGTGGCGCCAGCTTCTGTAGTGGGGTATTCATTCTTGCCGGGAAGTCCTCGGTCCACCAGGCGAGTTCGAGGCGAGTAAGGTTGGTGGCGATGCCGAGAAGAGGGTTGAGGAAGGAAGGAGTCGGGACGTATGGTGTGTTGAGGCGGAGGGTTCTGAGAGGTATCTTGGTATCGCGAGTCGCCACCAGCGCTCCTTCAACGACAGCCGTGAGCTCGAAGCGTTTCACTCCTGCGCCGCAACAGGTTAGCCATCGCTCGGCGCCGAGACGGTGAAGTCGACACGTACCTGCGAGCACTTTCAGACTCAAATCGCTGGCCTTGACAGGACCTCCATCGACCTCTATCGTCGTGAGCGTCAAGCATTGAAGACGAATAGCGTGGCGAGCGAGGTGCTCGAGATGGGGCCGAACTTGCGCCGGCAAGAGCTCGAGGGCGAGGATGGCAGGTACTCGGGGTGCGGGCGCGTTGTCGAGTGATTTGGCGAGTTGTACGACTTGTTGGGCGTTTGTATGGAGGAGGAGGATCTCTTGGGAAGGCAATTTCCAAGCTCGGGCGACTCGGGCCATACTCTTGAGGTCGAAAGGGACATCCTCGGGGTAGGCATGGCCGAGCTCCAGTACTCGTCGTAAGAGCTCAGTAGGTAAGTCTTGGATGACAGCCATCTATGCGAGGTTGGAGTGTAGGGATCTGGGAGCAGGAAGCGTCGGAGAGGAGCGAGGTCGGCGAGGGGAGGGGGAGAGGGAGGCAAAGCTTGCCCGAGGTGACCTGCAGGATGTACAATTGGTGGTCAGCAACTCTGTTCGAAATCGGCGTTCAAATTCGCATCTGGTGCCCTATGGCTCTCGTCAACTCATTGCCGCTGTCGTCGGGCGCCGGGCTCGTGACAGTGCGCGTGAGACGTTTCCACCTCGGCAGCAGAAGTACAGTATAGGTGAACACCTCGTAGAGCGAGCGCCGAGCCTGCGAGGAGACAGCACTCACCTGGCAGAAGGGCGAGAAGACGCTCAACTGGACGCGAGATGGAAGCTGTAACTTCCTGGAGACGACGGGAACGGTTCGCAGGGGCTTGCGGTGGTGTTGTAAACGATCCGAAGAAGTGGGCGCTGAAATGGCTGTTAAGAGCTGGAAATGGGCGGAAGGTCAAAGGGAGAGCTGCGAAGAGGGGAGACTGACGATCGAAACGGGGGCGCTGCGGCGAAAGCCTGACAGGGAACATCGTTAAGACGGTTCTGAAGGGCTCAGTGGTGAGCTACATCCAGCATGTAGCACGTTAAAGGTCTCCCTGTCGCTGCCCATGCCAAGCGTGTTGCACCTTTTTTTTTTTTGCGCCGAGATCGCCGAAGAGGTTGCGAAATGGCCACTCTCTGCAGCCTCCTACGCTCCCTTTGAGGAGACAAGCAAGTGCTTACGAATCGGAAGCGTTACAAGAGCCGAATCTCTAGCCATCTACGCCAAAGAACCGTTTCTCATCTCTGATCTCCACCCCCCTCCTTTCGCACTCATCTCGCCAGGCTCGGCCCTCCCCCTCAACCAGCTTCATAGCTTGCAGCTGTCCCAACCTCCACCTTTTCAACCCTTTCAAGACTGGCAGCCTCAACGCCTGGTGGAAGGACTTTCCCACCTCGGCGCTGGCGAGATCGTAGAAGAGGGGGAAGTGGAGCTCAAGCACGAGGAGTCGGGTGCAGGAAGGGAGCGAGGATAGAATGGGAAGCAGAGATTGGATTCCTAACCCCTCGATCGTGAGCGAGCGAAGGTCGGTACAGTGGGCGAGTAGCGTTGCCAGTTCGGCCGGGGGCGATGGAGTGGGGACGTCGAGGAGATTTAGGTGGAGATGCTCAAGGCGTGGTGCAATGTCGTTGAGAGATGCGAGAGTATTGGGATTGAATGCTGTACTACGACCCCATCTGAGGCCGAGGGAGGTGAGCGTTTGTGACGAGCTGGCGACGAGCGCCGAGATGAGCGAGGGGTCGTTGGGGTGAGAGGCGTGCAGAGAGAGATGATGTAGTCTGAAGGTGAAGTGGTGAGGGTCGAGTGAAGATGGTATGAGAGTGGTGTGCAGGTCGAAAGAGCGTAGATCTGTCACAAGGCAGTCCCGAGATTAGCCATGGAGACTGCAACGCCGAGCACCGAGCTACAGCTCACCTGACATGTTGGCGCTCTGCAGCACCTCAGCCGAGCATCCTACTCTATCTAACACCAGTCGTTCTACCCCTTCGACGCCCCTAAGCACCTTCTCCACCGCTCCTGCTTCCAGCTTTTTGGCCGAGCGCGTGAACCTCAACTCCCTCGCCCATCGACCCTGCAGCCAGGGCAGAGCAGCATCTGCCGCTTCGTCGCTTTCGATGATGATGAGCGACTTGAGGAGCACCTCACTTTGCGCCCTCCAATTGCGAGAGACAACGGACGTGGAAAGGAGGAGGCGAGTCCGGAGAATGGCGGCTCGGCCGAGAGTGGCGAGCTCCAGCGTGCGAAGGAGGAGTTCGGGAGGGAGCCAAGAGATGGGTGATGGTATATTGGGCTCTTGGGGCGTTTGGTGAGCGGGAGTTGAGAGGGGAGGAGGGTGGTTTGACCGATTCGAGGACGAGTCGAGGAGCGGGAGGATGACGGGCGGGTCGAGTTGTGGGTAGCACTTGACGAAGCTCTGTAGAGAAGTTTCTGAGGTCAGTACTTCTTCCTTGAATTATCACCCTCGCCATCAGCTAATCACCTCGTCGTTCCCGGTCGTCTCCACCTTCCTTTTCTGCTCGGCCCGCTGCGGTGGGCTGAGGCAGACCGTGTAGGTGACGGGAAGATACATCGTGGACCTGTAAGAGTGTGGTAACAGTTAAAGAGCTGCTCCAATCGTCTTTTGGCCCCCCTCTCTGTGTGCATCGCTTCGCTCGTATGTCCTTTGCTCAGCTCCGAGCGCCGAGCCGACTCCGAGATGTCTATGCACCGCCGGGTGAATACTCACAAAGAGCTGTGGCGGTGTGCGAGTGTAAGAAAGACGAGCAGCAAGGCAGCGCAACACGGGAAGAAGAGACAGGGAGAGGTGGTTAATTCGAGCGAGGTCTCGGCGACGGGAGGCGGGGCTCGGAGGTTCGCTGATCTCACGCTCAACAGGCTCGTCAGGTGCAGGTGCTGAGGACCCCTGAGATAAGTCGAGTGAGCAAAAGAACGCTGCGCTGACCTCCCAGACTCCTTCCCGGCAGGCAACGAGAGCAGGTTCGACCCCACAAGGTGAAGGGAGCGTCAGCAGTTCGGCGTTCAGCGGAGGCGGGCCACGCGCGCGAAGAGAGGATACTGGGAGATCTAGCATCCACCGACGTGTGTTTAGAATAGGTCTACGGCTCAGGCTGAACAGAATGGTTGATAAACCGGTGTGGAGCTGCTGGAAGGCAGCAGGAGCAAGATCTACCGGGCTCAGCGAGGCGTGCAGGAGGCCTCTCGAGACCAAATGTTGGCGGGCGAGGACCGAAGTACTGTAGCAATGTAGTTTAGAGAATCCCAGACGCGCTCAGTCGAGTAGCCTGCCAGAGCCAAAACCGAGGTGACCAGTGAGAGCTGCTCGGCGATGGCTTGTCAACCGCGAGGGCTGCCCTGCTTCCGGGTCGGCGTGAAAGCGAAGGAGAGCTCTGCGGATGGAAATTGAGGTGTGAAAGGACAAGTCCAATGACCTACAGAGGATGTCAACCACCGACGCGCCGACCAAGTTGACCTCGCAGCTTCACGTGTTCGGCGCTCGAGTGGAAAAGGCCAAGTCGACTCGATTCGCCTCTTGACTTCTTACCACTCACTGCTCCAAGGGAAACTTTTCTCCTTCTCGTGTCTCAACTGCAAGGTGAGTTGTAGCTTGTCACAGCTCGACAGTGTAGACGACTAGCTCACACTCTCCTCCCCTTCCTCCCCTTCCTCCCTCCCTGCAGCTCATCACCGTCAAGCACACCTACCTCATCCACCTCATCCACCACCATCTACTACAGCAAATGGCTTCCTCCAGCACCAAGAAGGGTGAGTTTGTACCCTCTCCACCCTGCTCCCCACCTCTCTCTCTCCTTGTCCTCGGCTCTCCCCACTGCAGCGCGCCGTCGTCGTCGTCTGCACCGCATAAAGACGCGTCTCAAGTTTCGAGCGGAAGCTGACGTTGTTTTGCTCTTCTACAGCTACCGGCGAGGGCAAGAAGCAGCGCACGTCAGTACTCTCTCACCACTGACCGCTCTCCAGCTCAGCCCATCGCCGAAGCTGACCCCTCGCCGCTCGCGTCCTTCCTCTCAACAGTGAGCAGCAGCAAGCGTGGCAGGTGGTCAGTCTTGCTGCACGTACTTTCTGCGCTCGTTTACAGAACTGACGCCGCCTCACCCAACAGTTCTCCGCCGTGCGCCGTCGTTGTCCTCTTTCCGCTCCCTCGCCCCCCGCTCACCTCGCATCTCCGGCAGAAAATGAGGGAGCAACTCAAGGCCGAGAAGCCCGACCAGAAGGGTGCTGCGAGGCAGAAGGAGATCTCGAAGGCCTGGAAGGTGAGCACTCTGCGACCGAGGGGCACAGCGCGAGACAGCAACGCCGAGCTAACCCCTGGTCCGCCGTTCCCCTCCACAGTCCCACCCCAGCAACTCCAACAGAGAGCAGTAGTCGCTACAAGTGCTCTATCAAGTGAGCTGTCCGCCTCTCATCGCCATCGCCTCGTCGACGCAGAGAGCTGACCTCGGCGCTCTCCCCTTTGCAGCTGAGCCCACGCCCATCCCCCCGCTTCCCCCTTTCCCCCTTCGCCTTTCCTTGTCCCTAGCTTGCTTGCAGTACCCCCTTGATTCCCTGCATCGCGTTTGTCACCCGCGCTGCAGCTTCTGCTGGCTTAGAGGGGGGGGGGGGGGGACAGAGCGAAAGAGAGAGAGCCAGCGCCGCCTGCGAGGTGCTGCACTGTACTGGTTTTCTCTGCTCTTCACCGCTCGCAGGCAGCCTGCTCCTCGCTCTTTTAAATCTCCACATCATTTGGTGGCGGCTAGACTGCTTCCGATAGACTGTGTTCAGACCTCGCTGCTTCGGCGCCTAGCAGGCTAGCGCTAGCTCCTCCCTTGCTAGCTGAACCCGGAGGCAGTCTGAGAGAGAAGACGTGTAATCTACCGTTACACACCAACGATGGGAAAAATACATGAGATGATGATCCGGGCTCTACTCCCGCTCTCCAACTCCTCCCGTCATGCCGCCAGCCGCACCTCATTAACGTGCGTACAGAATAAGGTCTAGCTCTTGTTCGTTATATTTGCTTAGCTGTGTATGAGGAAAGGTCAGCTCGGCTTTCGAGAACAAACGCAGCGAGGTTCGGCCTACTTCGAGAAGAGCGCGCGGTAGACGCGGATGTAGAGAGGAGCAGCAGCACGCTCGGCGCGGTACTGTGAGAGGTCGAGGAATGATCAGCGTAAGCTCTGGAAGAAGGTGAAACATTGAGGTGTAGAGGTGCTGAACAAAATCGAGAAGGGGAAGCCGAGAGGACGAGCAAGCTCGACTCACGAGGCGCATCTCCTCAACGGTGAGCCACGACTTGCGGCCGGTCTGTATAAAAAAGAGAGGGCATCAGGTGGTGCTCGAACGGTGCGTAGGAGTGCAGAGGGCTCACGTCGAGGTCGATCTCGTCGAGACGAAGCCACTTGAAGCGCCTGAAGCGGATGACGGCGTAGATCCACATGGCGAGGCAGATGGGAGCTCCAAGCCAGATCAGGAAGAAGTCGTAAGCGACGGCCGAGCCCTCGCTGTCCATGCCTCCGATTGGCCAGAGCGCCTGCGCCGAGGAGAGGGTCAGCGACGTTGTGAGCGAATGAGATGGAACAGGCAACGCACGACGTAGAACTGAGCGATAAGAACAAGGACGATGAGGACGAATCCAGCCCACGAGGCGTAGACACCGCCGATAGCCTTGAAGGGAAGCTCCTCAACCGAGTGGCCTGCGAGTGACTTGGTCAGCGATCTGCAGCACGGTTTGGCAAGCAAGTCAAGTTGTAGCTCACCTTGGAATTTCCATGCCGCGCGGAAGCTGTCGGAGAGAGGGGAAGTGAGTATGAAGAGCTTTCGGCGGCCATCAGCCCGGAGAAGGCCAGCTCGCGCACCGAATGTGAGAGAGGCAGATGGAGGCTGTGGGGCGAAGAGGTCAGCGAGCAGGTCGAAGTAAATCGAGAACAGATGCACTCACCCCAGGTGAAGAGAGTTGAGAGTCCGGAGCTGTTGTAGAGGAAGTTCGAAGATGGGAGGAGAAGCGAAGTGAGAAGGGAGCAGGGAGCATGACTCGTCAGCAAAGATCTCAACGCAAGCAGACGAAGTTACCTACAGCGCGAGAAGCCAGTCGAAGACGGTTCCTCCCGAGCTGGCGAGCGAAACGTAGGCGATCTGCGAAGGGAGAGTCAGCGAGTCATCCACATCGAGCACGCCAAGGCCAGCGACTTACAGCACCCCAGGCAAGGTTGAAGAGCACAGACCACAGAGGGCGACCGGCCTTGTCGACCATGGCGAAGCACTTGGGAGCGAAGCCGGTCTCGGCGAGGGCGGTGAGGACACGGGAGCCGGCGTAGACCGAGGCCATGCCGATGGACATGACGGAGACGCAGATGGCGGCGTTCATGATGTCTGTGAATGAAGCGCAAGAGTTAGCCCAAGCGTTCCTCAGCGCTAAAGAAGGAGGCTTCGGCTCACGAGGGAGAACCTGGATACCAGCGAGGTTGACGAGGATGACGAAAGGCGAAGTCCTGGCGGTACCATCGGATCCATCGGCGAGCGCGGGGGTGTCCCAGGGGACGCAGAGGCCGATGATGAGGAGCGAGAGGATGTAGATAACGCCGATGCGCCAGAACGTTCCCTTGACGGCGGCGGGGAGAGACTTGCGAGGGTTGGGAGTCTCGGTGGCAGCGAGTCCGACGAGCTCGGTTCCAGCTGAGGGCAAAAGCGATCAGCGAGCGGCCTCAACGAAGGATTTTCCGACTTCGCTCACCGAACGAGAAGGCGGCGGTGACGAAGACGGTGCAGACTCCCTTGAACCCGTTGGCGAATGCGCCAGGCGACCTCCACAGCTCTCCACCAAGGTATCGGTCGTAGATGCCGGTGCTGGGTCCTCCACCGCAGTTCATGACCTGAGGAAGGCAGTGAAGGTGAGCGGCGGAACGGGAGGATAGCAGGGAAAGACTTACGATGCCGACGAGAATGAACATGCCGACGATGATGAGGCGGAAGATTGAGCTCCAGAACTCGGTGATGGCGCTGTGTTACAAATCGCAAGGTCAGCGCGCGAGAGGCTTCGGCGAAGATGCGGAGACTCACTATCCCCTCGTGCCGAACAAGTTGATGATCACGATGATGAGGTAGAAGATGGTGATCCATACGGCCGGGTGGACCGCCTCAGTCCAGAATGAGACGACAATTCCAGCGGCGGTGATCTCGAGGGGGAGGGTGACGAGCCATTCTGTGTTTCGGAATCAGCGTCAGTGATGGCTCGGCGTGTTAGAAAGCGACAACACTGACGGAAGCAATAGTTCCAGCCCATAGCGAGTCCAAAGGCAGGGTCGAGGAAGCTGGGGAGAGAAGTGGGTATCAGCGTACGGTCGCCAAGCGCGGCTTCAGCAGAGAAAGAGCCAACTCACCGGACAGAAAGCGTGTAGAATCCTCCCGAGACGGGGTACATGATGCACATCTCTCCAAGAGCTTGCGTAACGTTGATGAGCATCTGCAGTGAGAGGAAGTGAGATCAGCCTCGTTCGGCGATTGCTAGAAACGGGGGAGACTCACGACTCCGATGATGCACCATGCGATGAGGACTCCGGCGGGTCTATAGGTATGTCATCAGTACGCTTGTCGTTTGTCACTCTGGTCGATTCGAACGCACCCTCCGTTGCGAAGAGCTGCGTCGGAAAGCCAAGTCAGCGTTTCGCTCCGCATCTCGGCATAGCTAGGCTCAAGAAGCCTCTGAAGTACTCACCCTGACCAGTTCCGATAAAGAGACCAGTTCCGATACTTCCTGTAGGATGAGCCGACGAGGTCGCGTGAGCTGAGAGCTGGACCGAGGGGGCGGAATGGGGAACTGCCGGGCGCCGGCCTTCATGTCGGGCGGGGGGAGGTGGGAGTACTGACCTCCAACGGCAATCATGTTCAGCTGACTCGGCGTGATCTGCTGTTGGAGCATAGGGTTGTGGTCTGATGCACGAACACCGAGAAGGGCATTAGCACAGCTCCGAACGGGACTTCTGCCTCACAGCAGCTTCGGAGCGGCTTCGGAGCAGCCCTTAAGTGTTGCAGAACACTCACGGTCCTGCATAGCCTCCACCACGGCACTAGATCCCTCAATCTTGATGCCTCTGCCGGAGAAAGATGCAAATCAGCCCTCCCGCCTACCTCCCGGCGCGCCACTCGCTCATCTTCTGTAGCTCACCCAGTGGACCCCGGTGCGCGCTTGAACGACTCGAGGGTCAGTCCGAGGCGAGTCATGCGGCTCTCCTGGCTGGGATCGTAGAAGACGGGGGCGTTGGTCGTCGAGACCTTCATGTCATTGCTGTGAGACGTCGCGGCCGAACGAGTGTCCTTGTTGGCGGAGGAAGGGGCGGGGCTGACCACCTCCTTCTCAGTCTTGAATTCGTCCGACATCCTGGACGATAGGTGCTGTGTCGAGCGAGCTGACGATGGAGGACGAGTCGAAAGAGCAGCGGCGGCGACGCGACTCGAGGTTTTTCACTCCGAGGCCGTGGGAGGGGGGCCTCGATCGAGCGGATTGCCGGGGAATCAAATGCGGGTTTCAAGATAAGCCAGAGTGAAGCACGGTGGTTGGTAGCAATTCAAGTCGAGTAAGAGCGCAGTCGCCGAGCAAAGTCAGGGAGAAAGAAGAAGCAAGGATGTAGGGAAGTAGAGCCCGAGCCACGCAGCTTGGCAGAATGCGCAAAAGGTGGAGTGTATGTCCATTTTTGACCCATCTACCACAAAGGTCCTCCCTCAATCGCTGTCGGAATCGCTCGTCTCGGACTCGCTCTCACTCTCCTCGGTGCCGCTAGTGTACTCCTCCTCGCTATCCTCCTCCTCGCCGTCCCTCGGTGCACGACGGACGGATTGACCCTTCATCAGCGCCATCTGGCCGGCGATGGTGTCCTCGTCGGGCTCGGAGATGTCGTCTTCCTCGCCGACTAGCTCCTCGCCGTTCGAAGGGGGCTCAACTTGCATCTGTGGAAGCGAGAAAGGTGAGCGAGGCTCAGTGAAAGGGTCGGAGCGAAGCGAGGCCGCAGAGAGGCGACGATGGAGAGGAGAAGTGAAGCCGAGAAAGGAGAGGGGAGGCGGGACGGCAGGCGAGGGGAAGGCAGGCGACTATTGAAAGCAACGACTCACCCTCATATCTTTCTGCGCATCGGTACCGACGAAAGCATCACTCATAGCGTACACCTGGAAGGTGTACAGCCCTGGACCCGGAGGCGCCTGGAACGACATGCGAATCGTGCGAACCTGCTTGGAGCCCATGTCGGTGAACTTCTGAGGGGCGACAAAGACGCGGTTGAGCTTGTGGTCGCCAATGAAGATGGACCAGGTGGGTTTCCGGTTCTGTTTGAGTGCGGAGAAGGTCAGCACTCGAGTCGCGAGTGATGGAAGCAAGGGGGAGAGCTCACCTTGGGGAAGTAAGGAGCGTGAGCGAGAGGTGTTGGCTCTTCGCCGTCCTCGCCTGCCTTCCTCCTGCCGATGAGCTCCTCGATGCTGCTCTCCTCGCCCTCCTTCTCCTGCTCGCCGACAGTGACCGAGGTAACCTCGGGCGCAGGGCCGACCTGGCCAGGAGGGGTAAGTCGAAGCTTGATGGTGAAGGAGACGATGGCGCCCGGGGTGACGATCTTCTCGCCGACGACTGCAGTCCGAGCAGCGAGTCAGCGATGCGGAAGCGGTGGGCCGAGCACGGCGAAACTCACCCTTGAACTTGGCATCAATGACCGAGGTGACGGGCCAGTTCTTAGCGACCTCAAAGACATCCCTCTTCCTCTTCTCGGTCCATCCAACCAGCAGCTTCTCGACCTGCCCAGCCTCGAGCTTGCCGAACTGGGTAATGTTCTCGACGCCAATGGCGCGTGCGGCCTTGACGATGTCGTCGGTGACGTGAGGGAGCTGGAGGAGAGGCGAGGAGGATGAGTGAACGGCTTGGAGGAGGAATTGCTGGAGGTGAAGGATAGAGATGAGGGACGAGAGCCAGTTGTGGGAGAGGGCGATGGAGGTGAGGCCGGCGCAGAGGGGGAGGGCAATGGTGACGGTAGTGAGTTTCTCTATCGGCACGGAAGAAGGTCAGCGATCTGATTCGCTCCGAGAAGAGATTCAAACTCACCCTCGAGAAGGACCGAGTCCTTGATGGGGATCCTGAGCATGTGAGCGGCGATGAGGACCCGCGCCCTCTTCTGAGGCGCCGCCCACGTAGCGTATCCCTCCCATCCCTCCTTGCCATCAGCACTCTCCCTAACGAGGCTCGTCACGCGAGCATACTCGTCCACAGCAGGCTTGCCGAGCTGCTTGCGAATCTTGAGCAGCTTGGGGTCGATAGCGAACTCGTCGGCCGAGGCGAGGATGTCGAGCAGGAGAGGGAAGGTCGTCTCCTCTTTGAGCAAGAGGAAGAAAGTAGCGGCGGTGGTGTTGAGGACGCCATCCTTGGTAAGAGCGCGAGTCGAGTACCACCAGCGACCCTGCGAGCGCCGAGATCGGGTCAGCAAGGTTTCGCAAGAAGCTCGGGACGTCGAGAAAGCTACTCACGACAAGGAAGGGAAGCATGACACCGAGGACAAGGGCGTAGGCACCCATGACCCACCAGATGTTGTGCGATTCGATGACCCAGGACGGGAGAGCGATGCCCTGGCTGAACTCTTGCTTGCCGTCGGGGTGACCGAACATCTCAAAGTTGTGTCGGCTGACCTCGTCGGTGAGTCTGAGATTGAGGAGAGAGGTCAGCATCGCGGTCAGATGCGCAAAGCAGCTCGGCGCAGGAGGACTCACGACTTGTACGCCTTGGTGAGCTCGACGAAGATGTTGTCGGCCTCCTCCTTGGTCTGGTTGATGGCGAGAACAAGCTTGTCGGGGTGGCTAAATGGATGCACAAGACGTCGGCTTCCGGTCTGATCCTCGACGCGAGCAGGCGCTACTCACAACTTGAGCGACATCTTGCGGTAGTGCTTCTTGATCTCCTTCTCGGTGGCGCTCTGCAGTAGATGGAGGATGTTAGTCTCTACTGTCGCATGAGAACACCCAGCTTGACCTACAGTAGACACTCCCAGGATCTTGAAGGGGTCGAACGCGACGGACTCTCCCTCGATGGTGCTGGCTTTCTGGACAACGACAGCGAACGCGACCCAGCCGACAGCGAGAAGAATGTAGCTGCATAGCTCCAAGTGTCAGCCTACAGCTCTCAGGACAGCTAGCAGCTCGACGCACCGGAACGACAGCAAGCCCTTGGCTCCTCCAGCCTTGCTCTTCTTCACTTCATCGCTCTTCTGGTTCCAGCCGACGCAAGGGTATGGTACACGAGCTGCTGAGCGCTCCGAGCCGCCGCGAAGGGTGCTGTAGGTGAATGGAAGGAGGAAGCAGAGGAGGATGGTGAGGGCGAAGAAGTAGGACTGCAAGGGAGGCTGGTCAGCTGTGTGTTGGAGGCGGGAGAGCTACAGAACACGCTTACCTGTCCCGTCGAGTCGTAGGTGTAGCCGGCCACTGTACAGTAGGAAGAACACGAGGTCAGCGAGGGAGGCGGATGGAACGCGTGCGCGGGCTAGCTCACTGGGCGCTCTGCTGGCCTACAGGCGAGAGGAGAGGGGAAGAGAGGGAGAGGGAGAAGCTTTACGGAAGCCCTGCTCGACGATAGACTGCTGGCCGACGAATGCGAAGGTGGACGTCGGAGTCCAAGCCCCGAGCGGCTCGTCTTGGGCTCGACACGTCCCGAATCGCTTCTTGACCTCCTTTGACCTCGAACCATCACCTCGATTCTCGCTTCGACATCGCTAGGGGAAAGCTGTAGGAGAATCATGGCCTCCCGCCCTGCAGTCTACGCCGCTGCTCGAGCGTGATCATCTCTCGACCCTTCCTCGCGAGACGCTCGCTACCATCTTCGACTACGTACACGAGCTCAACGAGGACAAGCAGATGGTCGGAGCCATCAATCGTTCGCTGCTCCCCTACACCCGCCAGAACCAGCTCAAGAAGGTCCACATCAAGAGCTGGCGCCAACTCGAACTGCTCGTCGTGGGCGCTGCCGAGCTGGGGGACTTCATCGAGCATCTGTCGATTACCTTTGGCGCCCCACCCTCCGACTATGACTACAAGGAGCTCTCGAAAGACGACGAGGAGGACTCGCCGAGCAACGTCCGACTCGTGCCCTACTTCCGCAGCCTCGAGCGCCTTAACACTCTCCAGATCGCAAGAACGAGTCGTATCGCTGAGCTCGTACTCTCGCCCGAATTAACGGAGAGCTGCTTTCCCTCTCTCGAATGGCTTGACCTCGAAGCGACCTTCCCACGCTGGCCGAACCCCTTCGATCCCGCCCACTACCCTCTTCATCATTACCCTTCGCTTCTCGGCTTCTACTTGGAGATCAACCGCAAGAGTTCCAGCATTTATGAGGCTGCAGAGGACTCCTCGTCCGACACCGAGGACGAGGAGGATCACAGCGGCGTTGGATGGGAGCAAAGCGACACTCACGACGACGCTTCTGAAGGCAGCTCTGACTCCGACTCGTTGTCCGACGGCGACTCCGACGACTACACCCGTTCCATCCCCTGCCTGCACGTCGTAGGCCCTCTCAGCCATGTCCTCGCCCCAATATTCTCGACATCTCACCTTCTCCACGAAGCCTCACTCTGCGGACGCGATGTCCCACCGCTTCGTTTCGGCCTTTGCTTGGACGATTAGCCGATCCCGGAGCGTTGGACGGGCTCGCACTCTACAGCTACAGCGCGGGCGCGGGCGAGCCTGTAGACGACGACCTTCTCTCTTTCGTGAGTCTCGTAGACCTCACCGCAGGCACTTTCGGCCATTCGCTGTTCGACCGCGTCCTTCGCGATCCTCTCCCTCTCACCCACCTCACCTTCGGACCTTATGCTCCCGCCACTACAGAACAGCTGCTCGGCCTACTCGAAGGATCGTCTCGCCTCTCCTCGCTCAAAACGCTGACGCTCGACATCGTCGAGGAGACCAAGCGCGGGACCCGAATCAAAGAAGATGCCGGTGATGTACTCTGTACGTCGTCGGAAAATGGCGTCTACCTCGATTGGGAGGTTGCGGAATGGCGCAGGTGGTTGCCGCGTCACGGAGCCGAGCAGGTCGTTCGTTCTGGGCAGAAGGCGGGGGTCATAGTCAACGGACGAGTGGTGGAAGCTCTGCAGATTGAAGCCGAGTACGAAGCCGAGGCGGAGTACGCTCGTAGCTTGAGAAGCTGAAGGACGGTTGCTCGGCGATGATGAAATGAGCTTGCTTTGCTTTTCCTGGAGTCGACATGAAGCGGCGTCGACAGATAGAGCAAGGAGCTGCTGCTAGTACGAACTCTGCATAGCGGCCACGTCACTCGCTCAGCGAGCAACTCGCCTCACCTCACTCGACGCTCCACGCTCGGCGTTCGCCTCCCTCAGCTCTTTGATCGCAGACCCTTCTCCAGCTTAGTAACCTACCAGAAGCGGTGTATAGTACAAGAACAAGAACAGCTGCGTCTCACAAACTATCTACACCTCACGCCGCCTCCGCACCAAGCACTCCCTCCCCCCTCCTCTCCCACCCTCTCTCGTTCCACTCATGCAACGCCAAGCTGCCCGAATCCCCATCCTCTCCCCAACTGGTCGACATGATCTCCGGCCTGTAAGGGTGCCAAGCGACGTCTCGGACTGTACGGCTGTAGCCCCGAGAAGGAGGGCCGGTGGTAGAGCGCAGGTGAGGGGAGGAGGGGTCGTTGTAGTCCCCACTGGAGCGGGAGAGGAGAGGGTGGGTGTAGCGTCGGTCGAGGGTTTGAACGACTTGGCCGTCGAGGGACCAGATCTGTTGTTTGTGAATGGAGAAAGGACAGGTCAGCGCCGAGAGACGAAGCGGAGCCGAGCCAGTCCAACGCACATGGATCTTGCCGTCCGAGCTGCCCGAGTAGACGTAGCGCTGGTCGGTTGTAGCGGCGGGCGAGAAGTGGCAGCGAATGAGGGTGCGGAGGACGGCATGGCCGCGGTAGGTCATGACCGAGACGTCGTGAGGGTGCTCGAGGTAGCCTGTTGGACCAAGGGTGGGTTAGCGAGGGTTCTACCGACATCTGCGGGATTAAAGTGATGTACGTGGCTTCGAGTAGAACGATTGGCGGTAGTCCCAGCCGGCTGCGAGGAGGAAGTCAAGAGTCAGCTTCGTCTTCAATAGCAAGAGGAAGAGACGACAACTCACGAATGCCAAAGTCCAACCTGTTCAACCTCTTCTTATCAAACTCCTCATTCGATACCATCATTCTCAAATCCCACAACTTGGTCGCCTGATCCTTCCCATTGCTCAGGCAATACCTGCCATCCCCCTTCGGCTCAACGAACGTAATCCCCTCCGTATGTCCCACCAACGTGCCCGAAGCTCTCTGCCCGGAGAGCGACCTCCGATCCCAAACCTTGATGAACGAGTCGTCCGAGCCTGAGAGGAGGAGGTTCGAAGAGGAGGAATCGGCGAAAGCGACGGCGTTGACGTCGTCCGTGTGGGCGTCGACGCGCAGGATCGTGCGTTGCGATTCGAGGTCGTAGACAAACATTTGGCCGTCGTTGGCGCCGGCGACGAGCTCTTTGGCATCGTTGGAGAAGCGGACGGACCAGACCTGATGAGCGAAGGGGAGGTCAGCCGAGCTCCAGTTGGTGTCGATGGTAAAGACAGAATGGAGGACGCGAGTGCGCTTAAACTTACGCCGAAGCGGGACATGGAGCCGCGACCGTTGGTGATGTCGAGAACCGTTTGGTCGTCGTCTCCGCTCTCCCAGGCTCCGCTCTCGGTGCCCGTCTTGACGAGATGGAGGTATGGTGTGATGGAACTGCGGAAGAAGAGCGGTCAGTATTGCGCGATCCCGAGCTGCGACATCCCCTCGCTGCCTGAGCGCGACGAGGTTGCGCCGAAGCATCGCCGAGAGACTCACGAGTAGCAAAGGAACTGATTGTCCGCCGACAGCGTCGCATCGGTGATAGTCCACTGGCAGAGCGCTCGGTTGGCCTTGACGACCTTGATCGTCTTCATGCTGGTACGCTGCTGCCATGGTGTGCTGTACATCGAGTTGCCTCGAGCGGGGGTGGGAGCGTCGAGGACGGACTTATCGCCGGTACGAGGGGCGTTGCGAGTGTCGTAGATGTAGACTCGCATGGCTTGGGAGGCGGCGTAGCTGTTGTGTGGTGGAGTTGAGGAGATGAGGAGAAGGGAGAGAGCCAAGAGGGCAAGGAGGTCAGCTCCGAAGCGTCACGGGAGAGGAGAGAAATGTACAAGAAGTTGCCATCTGCACTGTATTGACCCGAGTAGACTTTGCTCTGATGCTGGGCGACCTCGACTCCAGGGGTGTTGGGGATTGCGAGCTGTGAGGGAATCGCCGAGGTCAGCGAGCTGCTTTGCCAGGCAACGAGCGGCCTCGAGCCAGCGAGACATCGAACAAAAGAAGGTCGAGAGGACTCACATGACCGAGCTGAGATTTGGGAGAGCGTAAGATGTTGAGCTCCCTCTCGCGCAGGACAGAGGGGAAGCTGGCCGAGTAGTCGGTGAACTTGCGCTCCTTTGCAATGTAGGACTTCGGTGACTGTTCGAATGAAGTGAGGCATTAGTTCGTATCTGGTGGCCCACAAAGCAACGACTTACAGGACCAAACTCGCCGCCCCTGGCCAATCGCACTCCACCTCGTTCGGCTCGGTCGGGAGGTCATACCACTGCTTCGGCTTCTTCCTTGAAACACCCCAATACGATTCCTCTTCTTCGTCATCGCTGCCCTCTTCCTCCTCTTCATCATCGTCGTTGACCTCGGCACGTCTTCGGCGGCCAGCTGCTCCCCCACCCAGCAACCCGAGCCGGTTCAGTACCATCCTCCTTAGCTGCGCGAGATTGAGAGACGATCCAGCGAGGTCTTCATCGCGCAGAGGACGCGATACGCCGGTGGCATCCACGAGCATCAGCCCCGTTGTGACCGCTGTAGCGAGAGAGCTTAGTGAGCGAGAGTGGAGGTCGGAGTGGAGAGCGCTGGGTTCTCACGATCGACGCCAATGCTGAGAGTGCCGCGAGGTTCAGCAGCAGTATCAGCTTCTGTAGGCTCTGCTCCGTCGTCGTCGGCCATCTCCAAGTCGTCCTCGTCGTCGTCGCCGTCCGAGAAGGCGATGTCGCTCTCGGGTGCGAAAGCGAAGTCCTCATCATCAGGATCAGTCTCGATGAGGTCGCTGCCCGTAGGTGTTAATCCTCCTGGTAATCCATCCTCGTAAGGCTGCTCGTCGTCGCTGTCGGAGAAGAAGGCGCCAGGAATCGAAGTCATTAGGCTGGAGGGAGAGAGCGCAACTCGTCGGCGAGTCGGGGTTTCCCTTCTGCGCTATCACCTCGTCTCTTCGTTTCGACTCGCGTTTTCGCTTAGGATGGACAGCGACTCGTCCGAAGAGCGCTACCACGATCAGTCGAACGCTGCTGGCGGAGGCTCCATCAGCTTCAACATGTTCAGCTCGACCTCGAGCAGCGGAGCTTTACCAGACCAGCCAGGGGCCTACGAAGGTACGTACAGCTCTCAGCTACATCCAACAGCTGCTTGCATGTCATTCGATGGACATCTCAGACGAGATGGCGCTCGGGCATGTTGGAGCCGGCGCGACGGAGACTTGCACGAGGACTATTTGTAACGAGGGAGCGAGGCCGAGCTTTGTTACCGAGTGCTCGGTCTTCTCTACAAAGCTTTCCCTGGCTCTCAGCACCTTGCGCTGCCACCTGAGCTTTCCCGCGACGCACCTCAGCCAGCGCCTTTGCCATGCAAGTCGCTGACTCGCCTGGCTACCGTCTTACAGACTTTGAATTTCCATCACCATTCGATTTCGAAGGTCTCTTTTCCTCGTCTGCCCTCGCCGGCCCTCCAGCAGCCTCAGGCGACCCCTTCTCCCCCTCCTCCTTTTCTCCCGCCTACCCTCACGCCCAATCACCCGCACCCCGAACCGACTCGCCCAATCCATTCCCTTTCGTCTCTCAAGCTACCCCCGCTGCACCTCCTCCTGCCCCGGTACCGACGCAGGGAGGGAGCCTCTTCGACCCCTCCGAATCGGCCCTCTTCTCCTCCTTCCTCAACACCCTCGATGTGGATCCCAACTTCCTCTTCAACCCGGTATTACCACCAGGGATCCCTTCCCCTCCGCCGGCGATCATGCCGAAAGAGGAGAGCAGAGAGAGGGAACGCTTGGGCGCCGAGGTTGGAGGGCTGAGCTTGGGCGTACCGACGGGCAGGCGGGAGGTTGGAGGGTGGAGCCAGAGTACGAGGGAGGTGGACGTCAAGCCTATCATCCCCCCTGAACCGCGGGAGCCGCTGCCGCTGGAGCCGTTCGAGGACGAGCCCTCGGATGAGGAGGAAGCCGAGGACGACACGGAAGGAGATCCCGACTTTCAGGAGGGGAGCAAGGCGCCGCTCGGTCGAGGGAGGAGGACTCGAGCCAATGCTCAGCAAGCTACCAGCGGACGAGGGAGTAAGAAGGCTCGGGTGCAGAAGGAGGAGCAGGACGGCGAGGAGACGATCGCCGAGGATGGGGATGTCGAGATGGCCGAGACAGGGGAAGAGACGACCACCTCGATGGGCCCACCTTCTTCCACCGCCACCACTCGTCGCCGTACCTCCCGCGCTCCAGCAGCCCGTCGCGGCTCCATCGGCGCCAGCACAGCTCGTCCCGCCGCCGTCCCGAAACCTCGCGCCTCCACCACCCAACGCCGCTCCCCCTCCTTCGACCCCACCGCCTCTCCTCCATCCGACCGCAAGGCCCCTCTCACCGAAACCCAAAAACGCTCCAACCACATCCAATCGGAACAAAAACGTCGCAACGCCATCCGTAACGGCTTCAAGGACCTCGTCGACATCCTCAGTGCAGGGGAGCTCGCTTCGGGGATCGTAGTCGCCCCTCCCGAGGCGGAGGATGATGTGAGTGGGACGGGGAAGAAGAAGAAGGGGAAGGGAACGGGGAGAGGGAGGGGCAGGAAGGGCGAGGTCGGCGCGGGGGCAAGTAAGAGTGTGGTGTTGAATAAGGCGGCGGAGTATATCCTTTGGCTGGACAGGGGGAACGAGGGGTTGGAGCAGGAGGTCGAGAGGGTCGAGATGGCCCTCAGGGAGGCGGGGTTGGAGGCCTAGCGAGGAGGAGGCTCGCGACTCGATTCGGCGATTGAGGTTCTCGTTTCGTTCTTCTGTGCACTATGTTACATTTCCCCGCCCGCAACCTCAGTAGTACTTTTCCATTGTTGCTATCTCTTTACTCCTTTCTACCAGCTTTACACTGCCGGCAGATTCAGCCCGGCGCGCAATGCCTTTGTGCTGTTCATCCGAACACGACTCGAGAGGGCGAGAGGGGGAGGAGGGAGACAGCTCGTCAAGCTGCTCGGATGCGGAGGGGCTCGAGAGGTATACAGAGTTGAGTAGGCTCGACGAGCGGGCATGGCTGAGGGTGGCGAACGCTGCGCCGAGTCCGCTGACCCCTGCGGCGAAGTGCTCTGCAGCGCTGGTAAGTTCAGCTTTCGTCACGCTCAGAGCTCGATCCTTCACCTCACCATTCCTGTGCCTCACCACCTCACACCAACCACCCCTCCCACTCCACCTCAGCCTTCAACCTCCAAGCCCCGGCCCTCCTCTTCGCATCTCCATCCCTCAACGCATCCCTCAGCGTCTCCCACTGCACGAAGAAGCGGTCCACTATCGGCCGGACGAGCTTGGCGGAGACGGAGAGACGACGAGTGCGGGCGAGAGACTCGATGTAGATTAGGGAGGGGGAGGGGAGAGCGAGCAGCTGTCGGACATCGGCGTTGAGAGGAGGGATGTCAGTGACAAGCCGCGGGGCGTGGAGGAAAACATGAGAGAGCCCACTCGTGGTAGGAAAGCCGAGACAGCAATCGGTACACAGCTGCCCGGTCCATTGAGAAGGATAAGGTCGGCGAAGACACGTCGGCCGTCCAGGCCAGCTTCGACAAGCAGAGTAGCGATTGAGATGTGCCACAGGCAGAAGGCGAGGGAGTAAAGTGTCGTGAACGGTGAGGTGAGGTAAGATTGATGTACTCGGCGAGCGCGAGGGATCCGAAGGAGGGTGAACTGTCCGAGAGCGCGTGTCAGCGAGTTCGGGGAGAGGTGGGAGAGCAGGAGCGTACAGATCCGCTTCCAATTTGCTTCTCAAGAGCCAGCGCCTTGCTCTCACTTAGCTGGTCGCCCGAGGAGATGATCCACACGCGCTTCGAGTAGCGCTGCCAGTCGAGCCCGCTGATCAGACGCATCATTTCTGCTGTGTGACCGCCTGTGAGTGTAATGATACGTCAGCTTACTTTCGTGAATAGGCTGGACGCTCAGAACTCACCAGAGCCGAGAAAGACAGCGAGAGAAGCAGGAGTATCGTGCTGACGGCGAGGTGGGGGTGAAGAGCGAGCATGGGTGCGGTGGATGACGAGGAGCAATCGCAGACTGAAGAGAGTGACTGCTAGAACCAGCCAGCTCAGCAGAACAAGCAGAAAGACAATCATCGCCCGACGAAGCGGACAGCAAGGAGACGGTTCGGCGCGCTTTCGAAGGTTGAACTCTGCTGAGGTGTCTCCGCTCTATGCAATCAGCCTCGAAACATCCTGCGGTAGACTCCGATTCAGGTGGCAGTCTGCGCAGCCCAGCCTGATGCTGTGCTGCAGCCGTTTCAGTAAGCTCGGCGAAGATGCGAAGCGAAGTGGAAAGGGGCAGCGCCGAGCTCTAAGAGCGAGGGAGCAGGGGCCGAGGTGCAGTTGAACAGCGTGACTTCTCTGGAAAGGCATCTATGCAACCTTCTCGCTACTCTCCAACAGCGCGAACATCTCCGGCCTCCGCACTTTGTTTCTTTTCCTCGTTCTCCAACTTCGGCTCGCTACAACCCCGCCATGCTCGAGGGCACTTCGCCAACTGCTGGCTCGTCTGAGAAGCACGACGTACAAGCTGCTACAACACGGCCAGAGCAGCTCTATGACCCGTCTAAGGAAAGTCGATGGACGCGGTTAGGATTGAGTTGGGAGTCGTTCAAGCCAGCGCCGGGGTCTACAGGGTACGTCTCAAGCTTTGAAGGACGCAGGCAAACACTCCTAGTCCTGCCCGGCTGCTCCTGAGGCTGACGGCTCCTCTGCAGTGGCCTGAAAGCCGAGGGTGGACAAGCCGATCCTTTGGCACCGAGCAGCAACCCGCTCTTACTCCAACAGCGCCTTCGCCCACGCCACCTCAATATGATAGCTATGGGGGGCTCCATAGGGACTGGCTTGTTTGTGGGTGTCGGGCAAGGTAAGTAGAGAAGTCCTCGAGCGCCGAACATTTCGCTGACCTTTCGCCCTTTCACCAGCGCTTCGTAACGGCGGGTGAGACTCTCGTTATTCGACAGTAACATCAAGACGATACTAACACATATTACAGCCCCGGCGGCGTCCTCATTGCCTGGTCTGTCATCGGCTTGGTGAGTCGAGCTTCCTCGGTCTTTCTCCGAGCATCGCTAAACGCCGTCCTCCTGGTCCACAGATGCTCTTCAACATCACTCAAGCTCTTGGAGAGATGGCTATCGTCTACCCCGTATCTGGAGGCTTCTACGCGCTCGTGACACGCATGGTCAATCCCAGTCTTGGGTGCGCACCTCGGTCTTGCTCGTCTCGTCGGCCGAGCTCACCATTCTCCTCGCAGGATCGCATTCGGCTGGAACTACGCATTGAGTTGGTGTATTGTGTTCCCCCTGGAGATCACCTCGGCGGCCATCACAGTGCAATACTGGACGAGCGCCGTTCCCACCGGCGCGTGGATCACGAGTAAGTCCTTCTAGAGACGACCTGCTGCTGTGGCTGACCTCACCGTCCTCTAGTCTTCTTCCTATTAGTGGTCGTGGTGAACGTCTTTGGCGCACTAGGCTACGCAGAGGAGGAGTTCTGGTCTTCGCTGCTCAAGATCGTGAGCGCCGAGCTCGTCCGGGCATCAGGGCTTCGCTAACACCCCTTCGCTACAGCTCGTCGTCACCATCTTCGTCATCATTGGAATTGTGAGTTGTCCGTGTATCTCGGTTGACTTGAGTTCTGACCCGCTGCTCGATACACCAGGTCATGAACTGTGGAGGAGGCCCCTCGGGCTCGCCCTACGAGTCTTATGTCGGGGGTCGCTACTTTCAAGACCCTGGGGCATTTGCCAACGGCTTCAAAGGAGTCTGCGCCGTCTTCGTGACCGCCGCCTTCTCGTTTGGTCAGCTTTACGCCGGAGAAACCATCGCTGAGCTCTTCCGCTAACCTCTCTCACTCTCAGCCGGAACCGAGCTCGTCGGAATCGCTGCTACAGAAACAGCAAACCCTCGCAAGTCGATGCCGACTGCCGTCAAGGGAACTTTCTGGCGCATCACCTGCCTGTACTTGACGTCCCTCCTCATCATCTCGCTCAACATCCCCTACGACGAGCCTCGGCTGCTTGGAGGCAGTGGAACGGGTGAGTACTCGGCCTTGCTCAAGTAGGGCTCTGCTGATGCGCTGTATCACTCGTAGGAACCTCCCCCTTCGTCATCCTCGTCGACAAGGCTCGGATGGGAGGCCTACCTCGTGAGTTCGACTCACACTGACCGAGCCCGGAGGCTGACCCGCCCGCTCTCATACAGACCTCATCAACGCTACCATCTGTATCTCGGTCCTTTCCATCGGCTTGTCTTGCGTCTACGCTGGCTCCCGAGTCCTGACTGCCCTCGCCGAGGCTGGATGCGCGCCCCGCTGCTTTACCATGATCGACAAATCCGGTCGACCGCTCTGGTCGGTCGTCTTCGTGCTCGCGTGGGGTCTTGTACGCCGTTAGCTCTCGTCTGTGCCGACAAAAGCTGACCAAGTCACTTTCAGCTCGCCTACATCAATCTGGCCAGCTCGGGCGCCGTCATCTTCACTTGGTTGACAGCCATCACGGGCCTTGCAACGCTCATCAGCTGGTGTGAGTACTCTCTCACTTCTCTTCAAGGCTTTGCGCTGACCCTCAGCTGGCTACAGTCGGTATCTGCCTCGCCCACCTCCGATTCCGAGCAGCCTGGCGCACTCAAGGCAAGAGCGTAGAGGAGCTGCCCTTCCGCGCTTTCTTTGGGGAGGTCGGATCCTGGGTCGGACTCGTCATAATCACTCTCGTCTTCATCGCACAGTTCTACATCGTACGCCTTCGTCTCTCTCTCGCGCGACCTCGAGCTCGGCGATGGCTAATCATCTTCTTGTTCACCTCGCAGGCTCTGTGGCCTCTTCACGGCCCTGCTCTCGACCCAACAGCTTTCTTCCAAGCCTACCTCACCGCACCAGTCTTCCTCGTCTGCCTGGTACTCGCCTGGGTTTGGAAGCGAGGGCCCCTGTGGCTCATTCCTGCCCACGCTATCGACCTCGATGTACGGCTGCTTTCACTTCTCGTCTCACTCGATGTACGCTGAGCCTTGACCCCACGACAGACCGGCCGGAAATCGTGGTTCACCGTGGAGGAGATGCGGACCGTAAGTCTGCCATCTCGCTTCCCTCACGCTTTCCTCCTACGCTTCAATCTTTCTCTCGGATCGCCTCTTTTCTTCCATCCTACCAACCCTTCGACTACACTTCTGACACTAGACCGACGCTGACCCGCTCCCACCGCCCTCTTGCAGTACCGCGCCGAGCGCCGAGCCGCGCCGTGGTATGTACGAGTGTACAGGATCTTGTTTACAAATTAGACAGATATAGAGACAATACTACAGCATTGATGACACTTCCCTACAGAGCTCAGCTGACAGCCGTCGACTTCGAGCTCAACCGAGGCTTGCCCCTCCGAGCTTGGCTCTGCTCTCCGCAGGTTGATCAGCTCAGCTTTCGCCGAGTGCTAGCAAGGTACAGGACATTAAGAGGGCGAGGGACCGAGCGTTGATGGAGCAGAGAGATCTAGTACAGCGCAGCACTTCGCAGACGTTCTCTCGGCGCTGGCTCTCTTCCTCGCTCTCCCTGCCCCCCTCTCAGCCAGCCGAAGCTCTAGCGCGGTTGACAAAACGCGATGCAGTGAATCAAGGGGGTACTACAAGCAAGCTAGGGACAAGGAAAGGCGAAGGGGGAAAGGGGAAAGGGGAAAGCGCGGAGCTCAGCTGCGAAGGGGTGAGCGCCGAGGCCAGCTTTCAGCGTCGACGAGGCGGTCGAGACCAGTGGTCGAAGGGCTCACTTGATGCTAGGGTAATGAGTCTACTTGTCGTGGCTCTTGGGGCTGCTGGGGTCCTTCTGCGCGGGGTGAAGGGAGGGACTGGTCAGCTCGGCGTTCGCGGTCTCCTTCGTCACCGGCGCGAGTCGAGGGGCGAGCGTTCCTTCCAAAGCCTTCGAACTTCGCGCTCCCTCACTCCTGGCTTCTGATTGGGCTTGTCAGCCTTGAGCTGCTCCCTCATCCTCTGCAAGACGGAAAGTAAGCGGATGCCGAGCGAAGGAGGGCAGAGCGAGCGAGGCGCACGGTGGAAAACTGTGTGCGGAGATGGAGCGTGTCAGCCGACTTACACGTGGATCCGAAAACCAGGACTTACCTCCTCCCAGGCGAGCATGGCGCCGCTGTGAGAGGGAGGACGCGAGCGGCGAGGGGTCAGCTTCGGCGATGGGCTGAGCTGGAGAGCGGTCAGTGGTGAGAGAGTACTGACGTGCGCTGCTTCTTGCCCTCGCCGGTAGCTGTAGAAGAGCAAAACAACGTCAGCTTCCGCTCGAAACTTGAGACGCGTCTTTATGCGGTGCAGACGACGACGACGGCGCGCTGCAGTGGGGAGAGCCGAGGACAAGGAGAGAGAGAGGTGGGGAGCAGGGTGGAGAGGGTACAAACTCACCCTTCTTGGTGCTGGAGGAAGCCATTTGCTGTAGTAGATGGTGGTGGATGAGGTGGATGAGGTAGGTGTGCTTGACGGTGATGAGCTGCAGGGAGGGAGGAAGGGGAGGAAGGGGAGGAGAGTGTGAGCTAGTCGTCTACACTGTCGAGCT
Organism: Leucosporidium creatinivorum; assembly: GCA_001600635.1. Taxonomy (NCBI): domain Eukaryota; kingdom Fungi; phylum Basidiomycota; class Microbotryomycetes; order Leucosporidiales; family Leucosporidiaceae; genus Leucosporidium; species Leucosporidium creatinivorum. The sequence goes on along the minus strand of BCKL01000006.1, from coordinate 101,871 downwards.
GTGACAAGCTACAACTCACCTTGCATTTGAGACACGAGAAGGTGAAAAGTTTCCCTTGGAGCAGTGAGTGGTAGGAAGTCAAGAGGCGAATAACGTCGACTTGGCCTTTTCCACTCGAGCGCCGAACACGTGAAGCTGCGAGGTCAACATGGTGGCGCGTCGATGGTTGACATCTGCTGCAGGTCATTGGACTTGTCCTTTCACACCTCAATTTCCATCCGCAGAGCTCTCCTTCGCTTTCACGCCGACCCGGAAGCAGGGCAGCCCTCGCGGTTAACAAGCCATCGCCGCCGAGCAGCTCAAACTAGTCACCTCGGTCTTTGTGATGCCAGGCTACCGTCTGAGCGCGACTGAGACTTTCTGAACTACATTGATACAGGACTTCAGTCCTCGCCGACCCTCATCTCGACCCAATAAGCCTCCTGCACGCTTCGCCGAGCTCGCCAGACTTTGCTCCTGCCGCCTCCAAGCAGCTCCACACCGGTTAATCGCCCATTTTGTTGAGCTTGAGCCGTAGATCCTCCAAGCACATGCCAGGGCTGCTGCCGGTCTCCGCAGTCACTGCTTCGTGCGCGTGGCCGGCCTCTGCTCAACGCCGAGCTGCTATCGCTTTCCCTTGCGGTGGCCACTTCCCCGTGATGTTTCGGTTGTGGTCTCACATATCACTCCGGAATCAAAGCGAGGTGTATCAGCGCCGACTTAGCTACATCCATCAGCCGCAGGAAAGACGCGAGGCGCAATCAGTCGCAGAGGAATCGCCGAAAACGCGATGGATTGGAGGGCAAGCGGATCTTGGACGCGCGCTGCGAGTCTGAAGCAGTTATTGCCTCCGTGCGCTTGCTGTAGATCTATCGTGAAGGTCCTCTCTGGCTGTAGAAGGGCTCCCTGGCGCGTTCGGCGCTGCTCGGCGAAGTCTACCTCGGCGGACCAGAGGATGACGAGAGGATGTGCAGCAGGTCGAGGAGCTGAAGATGCTGCATAGCTACCGACCCTGCCCCCTCATCAGTCGACCCACCGCCCCTCTCCCAGCTCGCCTCCCTCGCCCACTCTCTCCTCCCTTGACCTCCCCCCCTTCACTCGTCTCATCTCCGTCTCATCTCGTCTTCTCATCTTCACCGCCGCTACTCGACTGGAAAGCTATAAGAAACCTCGCTCGACTACCACACGCCCCTCGACCGCTGCACCGCTATACGAGCTCGACAGGACGCTGTGCTGGAAGCCGCTGAGATTGGGAGGCGCGCTCGCTGAAGATTGAAGGTGAGTTCGGGATTGCTGGGCTGTGGGACTGGGAGGCTAGGATGTAGGATGAGCTGCTGCTGCTGCTGCTGCTGAGCTCGGGCTTGGGAAGCAGCTGCTGAGCTCGGGCTTGGGAAGCAGCAGCGGGGGAGGAAGGCGCCTGTGTTGAGGGATGCTGCTCAGTCTTGTCGGGCTAAGAGCCTGCAGAGGGAACGGCTCGGACGCGAGGAGAAAAAGCAGTGTGCACCAGCTCATGAGACTCAAAGGCTAACCCCCATCACCCTCTCCCGCAGAGCTCTTCCCCATCCCCTTCCCCTCCTTCGCCGACTCTCCCTTCAAATCGCTCGCTCGCTCGACATGGCAGTCATCCAGGATCTACCGTCCGAGCTGCTGAGAAGGATCCTCGAGCTGCTAGACCGCGATTTGAGCTTCCTGCTGGACATTTACGCCGCCTCGCTGGTGGCTCGAGCTTGGAGGCACCCCTCGCAGGAGCTCCTTCGCGGCGCCACCGTGCTGTCTGCTGCATACACACCCGCACAGCGTCGCCTACCAGCCTCAGTGGAGTGCTGCGTCCTTCGCAATTTCGGGCGCTCGGCCGACGGCGCACAAGAGCTGCTGGAGCAATTGAACGTGCAGCAGGTCGCCGTCCATACGCTATGGGTAGACTCCACTCTTTGGAGTGATCTCCACATCAGCCGGATCAGCTTTGTAGTGCTTGCTGGTGAGCGGTGTAGCTTGCACCCCCTCCATTCGGCGATCTGAGCTGACCTCCCTCGTCTTCGGTAGGCATCAGGTCCCTTCAAATCGACGGGCTCTTCAGAGGCCAAATCAGCCTTCCTCCGAACAGCCAACTTCAGCTCACGCACCTCCGTCTCGCTACCGACAACCCGCCGACCTCCGCCTTCCTCGAGGCTTCTCGGCGCGGCGGCCTTCTTGACCGACCTTGAGCTCAGCAGGGGAGTCAAGGACAGCTTCCCACAGAGCTATAACAGTGCTCTACGTGCCATTGCTTCGCAGCTTGTCCATTTGACGCTGCCCGAACTATTGCACCGTCCGACATCGTTCGATATCCTCGACTTTGTCGCCTTGTGCACCTTGCTCAGATCCTTGACCCTCCACCGGGCCAGCCCGACTTTCATATACAATACTATTGCCTCTATTGACGCACCTCTAGCCCTCCTGACCACGTCTCTCAACTGGAAGTGGAATGAGGGCGGTCAAGGGTTCGCCAAGCTCATCGCCGTACTCGACTTGCCTGCCGTCGTCCAGGTCAAACGCTGGAGGCTCACCAAGCCCGCTGCGGTCTATAACTATGCGGCTTGTGGGCACACTCGTGCTGCGTGGGAAGACGCCTGCCGAGCTCGAGGAGTAGAGCCTCGCGACGACCGCCGCTTCTTTACTGGTGAGTCGCCTCCTCGTGTCTCTGAGCCCGTTCGGATCATCACTGATCTCCTCATATACTCACAGACTACCCCGCTGAGTGAATGGGGCGACGCGTGGAGAGGTGAGCACCTTCGCGGCTCACTCCCTCTCCGCCGAGCCTCGCTGACCTTCTCTCGCTTTGCAGGGTCGGTGCTTGCTTTGAGACGACGAGAGGGGGGGTACCACATACCAAGATCTTGGAGGAATCGCTTTATTCTCAATCAGCGAAAAGGACGAGCGAGCTGAGAGTGAGAGAGGAGAAGGCTGCTCGGTGCTGACGAGGAGCTGGAGTGCAGAAGGCTCGAGCTGACTCGCAGAGAAACGCGCAAAGCCTTAATCGAGCTTGCCTCAGAGCAGAAAACTGTAGCGATGTACAGCCTGAGCCCCTCTCGCGCAGCTCCCTCCCCGCCGAGGGTCGAGAGCGAACGTCGAGCCAGCGTCTCTTTCCCTCCCGCTTCTCGCTCGACTTTGCTTCTCTCGGCCCCTCAACAGCTCTCGACTCGGATAGGAAGCTCTACTACATCTCGACGACACCTCGACCCCTCCTCCCTTGGCCACTCGTCCACTCCCTCAGCTCGAAAGCTCGAAACGGACGGGCTCTGTGCTTTGAGACGAGGAAAGCTGGTCTCGCTGCTGCTGCTGGAGTAGTAGATCGCTCAAAAATGTGAGTAGTCTTATTCGGTAGCTGTTCGGTGACTCGCAGCTGCAGGAGAGCGCTGGGTGGGCAGAACAGCGGCGCCGAGGCCTGAGCGTCTGTTGTGACGAAGGCTTTCAAGATTGGGAGCAGCGGCGGGTGTTGATACGCAAAGCGGTCAGAGACCCGCTGCAGATCCATAGCTGACTCTCTTGCCCTTTCACGCAGAACGCCGCCCTCACCCTCGGCACTCACTCGCCCCCCCTCGTTATGGCAGTCATTCAGGACGTCCCTCCAGAGACGCTGTACCGCATCCTCACTCTTCTTGGAGACGGCGCAGATTTAGAGGAGCACATGGAAGATCTCTACTCGACCTCACTCGTCGCGAGTAGCTGGCGAGCGCCGTCCCAAGCCCTTCTCTGCGCCGAGGTGGACCTTCGCAACAAGCTCCTGGCGCCCAGATTCGAAGCACATCTCTGCAAGGTATGGAGATCTGCCCCACCGGCCGTCAAACGCCTCGTTGTGGACCACAGCCGCCACTACGAGCTCGTTGCGAGTCGAGCCATCAATGTTCGTTCACTCGCATTCGAGGAGGCGGTCTGGGGCGCCACCCGGGAGCCTATGGTTTTTGTTGTTAGCTCTTCACTCCTCAGTGGTGAGTCCTTGGCCCAGGTAGACGATCCCGCGACCGAGCTGACACGCCCTTCTCGGCGCAGGACTCGACACCCTCGTCCTCGCCGGTCCCTTCTCCTACCACCTCAATGTCCCACTTGGCACACCCCTTCCGCTCCAGCGTCTCCTCATAAGCTCGACGCATCCTCCCCCCCTCGACGACCTCTCGCTCCTCTTTGACTCGGCTCCGGCGCTCAGCCAACTACACCTCAACTGGGTTCGACCTACGGACCAGTCTGAGCGGCAGCCATTCGACGTCGGCCTTATGGACCTTATCGCGACTCACGCCCACCAGCTTCGTTCCCTGCACCTGAGCTCTCCCCCAGCAATCAGCGACGATCCCAAGGACCCCATCCTCAAATCGCTCGCCTCACTCCTCAAAGGCTGCACCAACCTCAAAACCTTCCACATCTTCGGCATCCACATCGACTTCCTCTCATCCTTCGTCACCCACCTCCCCGCCGAGCTTCAAGTCCTCGAGACGAGCCTCGCTTTGGACGAAAGCCGACTCGGCCGGAGCGCTTACCCCAGCTCTGTGCTCGCCAAGACGTTCAACCTTGAGCCGTTGGATAACCTGAAGAGATGGAGGGTCGAATGGACGTCGAAGGAGCCGCAGAAGAAGGGGTTGGCGAATTGGGTTGAGGCGTTGGAGGAGAGGGGGATTAAGTTGCGCGATGAAAGGAGATTCTTCACTGGTGAGCGAAGGGCATTGCAATCATGTGATACACAGAAACTGACTTTCTTCCCTAATACTCACAGACTAGCGTTCTCGAAGCGTTGTGTGCAGAGTGAGCTTCTCGCCGCCTTTTCCTCTTCGCCGAGCTGGAACTGACAGCGTGGAACAGGGCAGCTGTAACGTTAGGTGCGATGCAAGCTGCTCGCTTCCTCCCCCCGTCTCTCCCTCGCACAGCTGACCCATTCCCTACCCTTTCGCAGGAGATCAAGGGCGACGAGTGGAAGAGCAAGAAGGACTACTCGACCTACTTCAAGCCCAAGTCGGAGAAGAACTGGAAGCTCGGTGGTTCCTGTACGTCTCTTCATATCTCTACTTTCCCTCGCGCCCACGCTAACCTTGCTCTGCCCCTCCTCACAGTCTTCCTTCCCTCGGCCGAGTACAAGATCAGCTGCTCGGTCGGCGTCACTCCTACCTACTACTAGCTTTCCCCCTTAGCCCCAACAGACATTGACCCTCTTAAGCTTTCTATGTACCTTTCTTGCAACGGACCCTTGGCTCTGCCACATCTTCTTTCCACATCTCGAGGCTCTTCTTGTCGCTCGAAAGTCGCCCCTGCAAGCTCTCTCGCTCCCTGCTCCCTGCGCTCTCGCTTTGACTGCTGCTCAACTCCTGCTCGTAAACTCGGACCATACTGCTCCACGGTGAACTGGACGAAAGTCATGGGCAATCGAGCGCCAGCGATGAAGCAGTAAGCTCGGCGCTCGGCGCTCGGCGCTCGGTGCTCGGCGCTCGGCGCTCGGCGCTCTCGTCGGGGCGAAGCTGAGGGGCATTGGAGTTGCACGCGGCGCAGCAGTAAAGTGTATTGCTCCCTCGACAGCAATGGTCTAGGCTGACTGGACATGCTCCTTCACCTCAGGCAATCAGGCAAGAAGAGCTTCACCAACCAGGTCGATTCCAGGCGAGCTGACGGAGAACAGCCCCACTGGAGGCAAGCTCTCAGAAGGGCATCGATCTGAATCCTGGTTACCGAACCTTTAGGTAAGGTTCTAGCAGACATTCAGCTGCTCGCCTACCAACCTACAACTTGAACCCCCTCGCGCGCAGTTCTATCCCCGTCAAGGGTCGAGAGCGAACTTCGATCCAGCGCCTCTTTCCCTCCCACTTCTCGCTCGACTTTGCTTCTCTCGCCCCCTCAACAGCTCTCGACTCGGATAGGAAGCTCTACTACACCTCGACAACCTCTCGACTCCTCCTCCCTCGCTCCCTCGCCCACTCGCCCAGTCGCTCAGCTCGAAAGCTCGAAACGGACGGACGCTGCGCTCGAGACGAGGGAAGCTGGTTCGCTTCTGCTGTTGGTGTACTAGATCGCTCAACGAAGGTGAGTGTCACTGTCTACTCGATGAAGGGGATCTGTAGGAGAGCAGCGCGCTGGCTGCGAAGCGGCGCCGAGGGACAGTGAGGAGGGTCGAGCGTCTGTTGTGAGGGGAAGTGAGGTCGAGCTGGCGTCCAGGATAACGCGATGAGATACTGAAGCAGTAGTAGWTGCGCTATAGAGCTCCAGCTGACCCTCAAGCCCTCCCCCGCCCGCAGACCGAAGCTCCGCCTTTTCCCCATTCGCCCTCCTCCTCGTCGCTCGCTCGCTCTCCCCGCCATGGCCGTTATCCAAGACCTTCCTCCCGAGCTGCTGCTCAAGATTATGGAGCAGGGTATAGCAGCTGGTGAGGCAGGCCAGGGGTCCGCCAACACCCTCCACTTCCTTAATACATCTCTCGTCGCCCGAGCGTGGGCGAAACCCTCGCAGGAGCTGCTCCTCTATACGAGCGACCTGAGCCAGGTCGCACACTTTCTGAAGCAGCAGTCCGCCGAGCTTTCGCCCCACCGGCGCGTCCGGCGTCTCAAAGTCACCAAGGCTACCGAGCTCGATATGCTCGGCCACTCCTCGCTGCGCGTTCTGGATCTGACGCTCACCGGCGAGCCCGTCGAGGATCATGGAGGCCCAGTCGATCCAAGTATCGCAGGCGAGCCGCTCACAATTTCGGCTTCTCTACTGCGCGGTAAGCGGGCTATGGCTCCACGACCTACGCCGAGCCTCGAGCTTACTCGCCTTGCCTCCTAGCCGTGGAAGCTCTCCACGTTTACACAGACATTGCACTCGAGGACTGCGGTGACATCGAGTACAAGCTTCGATTGAGAACGTTGTCCCTCTTCTCCTGGAAAACCCCTTCCTCGGACGTTCTACACCACCTAGTCTCTCTCTCCGCCATCCTCAAAAGACTGTTGCTTGGCTACGCCCCCACCTCGTTCCCCAGCTACCTCGGCCCAATCCTCGAGGATCTGGCTCCTCGCTTGACGACTCTCGGACTGTCGAGCCCCCCCCGCTCCGAACGCGCCGGCGACCGGTTCTCTCTGGCCCACTTCCTCGCTTCCTGCACCTCACTCAGGCGGCTTCAGCTCCTCATCCGCGACAGAGGTGACATCGCACACTTCTTGAGCGCCCTCACCACCAAGCTTGCCTCCCTCTACGTGTACTCCGTAACGCCCTCGGATCGAAAGAGTGACGAAGGAGTGGACACGAGCGGCTTTGCGGCGGCACTGAGTCTTCCTGCACTTGAGCACCTTAGGGAGTGGCGAGTGAACTGCATATCCTGGACGCATGCCGCGGACCGCGAGAAATGGGAGGCCGCTTGCCGAGCTCGCGGGATCGAGGTCGCTGTGAAAGATGGTGAGCTCTCCTGTTTCGAATCGAGCAGGAGGTCGTACTGAAGCCCCTTCTCTACCTAACAGACTAGCAGCACAAGTCGGACCAGCGACGATCGCTGGGGAGGTGAGCTTTCCTTCGCGGCTCAATTGGCCGAGCCCAGACTGACCGCCTTTCGCACCTCGTAGAGAAGGTGACGTGCTTTTTGAGAAAGGTTGGGGGCTCTCCCTGATTTGTAAAGCTTTCGTGATACGCCATCACGTCGAAGAAAGCCCGCGAACGAGAGATGCGCAAACTCGGCGATGGGGACGGTTGGGAAGCCGAGCCTGAGCGTCGAACCTGCTTGGCTGCTTGGCTGCGAGAAGAGCTGCTCCTCAAGCTCACGCCCTGCTGCAGCTAGATCTCTTGTGCGCCTCAATGCTCCCAGTGCGAAAGCTCGGCGTTGGCGACTCGCAGCTCCTCGACAGCGACACGAGAAGCCCATGTATAAACAGCTTTGCCCATTCGACTACCAGAACCGAACACATCCATCTTTTGCGCTCTAGACATCTCCCTGCAAAGCGAGGCGAGAGGGTCAGCGAGACGAAACGAAGAAGAGAGAGATGAGAAGGCGGGCTCACGTCCTCGGCGTGGTACATGGAACGACGGAAGATGCCCAACCTCCTCCTCGCATCGGCGAGCTCCTTCTCTGTGTGCATGTGAAAATGCCAAGATCAGCTCTGAACTCGGCCCACGAAGGATCACGAAGGAAAATGAACTCACCGAGCGTGAGCACCTCGACCTGCACTTCCATCTCCCTAATCTTGACCTCATGCGCTCCCATGGCATTGGGATCCAACCCATCATCCTCCATCTGCTTGGCCGTAATCGCCTTGACCTGCCTGACCAGCGCCTTGCAAGCCTCGGTAACCGCCTTAGCAGCCATCTCCAACTTCTCCTGCGTGCCCGACATCAGCTCGGCCTTGACGCGCGACGCTTGGACGAGCTGAGCGGTAGCGGAAGCGACTTCATTGGAAGCGGCGATGAGGTGCTCGAGCGACTTGGTCTCGTTGATGACGCCGTCGGCCGTTTCGATGAGGGTGGTAGTCGCCGAAGCGACGGCCTTGGCGGCCGAGATGAGGCCTTCTGTCCAGCGGTTGTTGCGCTTGTAGAAGGCTTGCGAGGTGGACGACCCTTTGCCCTGCGCGACGATCTCCTGTTGCGAGTCGGTGGCAGCCTTGATGAGGCGAGCGATGGCGTTGGTGATGGCGAGAGCGGAGGAGAGGATCGCATCGTGCACTTGGAGGTCGACGGCGCTCCTCCTTCCATCTTTGGGACGAGACATGATGTCCTGCAGCCGAGCGGTAGCGGCCTCGATGGCCCTCGCGGCCGCCTGCATCTCGGACTCGACGAGATCGCCGATATCGCCGTTGGTCTTGGTGAGGGAGGTGTGCTTGGGCACGAGGGACTCGACCGTCGTGGAGAGCTTCTGGAGGGCGCCGCGCGTCTCCATGTTGTTGCGAATGACGACCTCCTTGCGAGCGGCGGGGGCGGAGGACGAGAGTCGGTAGGATTGGAGGGCGGTGAAGAACTTGAGGGCCGCCTCTCCGGGCAGCTTGCCCGACTTCATGAGCGAGTCGATGGCCGCGTCGTCGGGAGCGATCCTCTCGAGGCCCTTGGTGTTGCTGAGCACCTCGGCGATGGACTGGGCAAAGTTGTTGGCCGTCTTGATGACCTCGACGTGCTCTCCACCACGATCGCGCGAGAGGAAGAGGTTGAAGACGGTGGCGAACTCGGTGGCCGAGGTGGTGGCCTTCTCAATCATCGAGAGGGTGTACTCGGGCGTCGAGTTCTGGTTGCCGTCGTGCATGGGCGACTCGAGTTCGTAGAGCGCGTCGTCGACCTTCTGTCCTCCAGCAGCGAGGATCGAGTCGATAATCTCGTTGAACTTCTTCTCCTGGTCGAGAACGAGCGTGTCGATTTGAGCGTTGGCGGCCTCGTCGTTCTCGCCCTGCGACGTCTGCAGTTCGGACAGCCGGCGGATCGTGTCGTCCATCCCTTCCTGCATGATGAGGATCTCCTCGTCCTTCTCCTCGCGGATGCGGTCGGCCTCGCCGTCCCGTTCGTCGATCTTCGAGAGCAGGTCGTCGATTTGGATCTGCTTGGACTGTGAAGGGAGCGGAGCGCGAGTCAGCAGGCGAATCCGTTAGCTAGCTTACTCGAGCCCAAACTCACACGAAGGGATCCCTCGAGCTCCTCGAGTTGACGGTTGTACTTGGAGAGCAATCCCGAGACCTCGGATCCCTTGGAGCGCGAAGCATCGTCGGCGCGTTCCTCGGCGAAGCGCAGGTCCCTTTTGAGGCGTTCAAGCTCCTCCTTCTGGCTCTGTGTGCGTCGATCAACGAATGTCAGCTATCATTGACGAGCGTCGAGGTCGAACCACAACTCACCGACTTCATGCGATCGACATCAAACCTCGCCCTATCCCTCTCCCTTATCATATCCGCCAACTCCAGATTCTTGGCCTTAACATCCCTCTCCATCCTCTCCATCTTATCAATCGCCTCTTGCGCTGAATTAGCTTTGAGCTGCATACTCTTATACTTGCCGAGCATCTCGAGGTGCTCGTTGCGGAGCTGCGAGTAGAGCTTGGCGAGCGCCTCGTACTTGTTGCGCCAGAGCGTCACTTGGTCCTGCAGCTGGTTGATCATTTGGTCCTTGGAGGCGAGTTGCTGTTGGATGTTGCCGCTGACGTTGACGAGCTCGCCTTCGAGAGCTTTGACGCGCTGTTTGAAGCCGAAAGGCCAAGGTCAGCGCCGCCTCGGTCGACGCACGCCCACTCGAGACGAAGAGAAAACTCACATGGTCATACCTCTCCAACATCATCTGATCCCTCTCCCACTGTCCCCTCATACCCAAAATCTCCCTCTCAAGCTCGGCAATCCTCCCCTGATTCATCCCATACTGCATCTGCTGCTGCTGACTCTCGAGCTGCTCCTTCGCCTCCCTCTCCCTCTGCTGCTGCATCCTCTGCTGCTCCTGAAACTCCCTCTCCTGCTGCGCCTGCAAATCCGCCAATCGACGAGCTTCGGCTTCGCGTTGAGCGACCAGGGCCGCTTGCTTCTCCTCGTATTCCATGAGGGCGCGCTTTTGCTCTTCGAGGTCGGACCGGGGGGAAGGAGCGGCGGGTGGGGGGGTGGGGGGGGGGGGGGGGGGGGGGGGGGGGGGGGGGGGGGGGGACGGCGGGGGAGGTCGGGGGCGTCGCCTGAGTCGAGGAGGTTGGGGGGTTCCTGTAGGCGAGCGAGAGCGTCAGTGAGCGTGAGAAAAGAGATGAAGAAGGCAAGAGCCTACTTGAGGAAGCTTGGGGACGTTGATGAGCCCGGTCAAGTACTTGAGGTTGGAGCACTCGTAGTAGAACTTGCGCAGGCTGAAGTGCTGGGCGTCGTACCTCTCCCTCAGCGGCTCGAGGGCGTCCATCGAGTCGGTTCCTATTCGAGTGCAGGTCGGATCAGCTCAGCGCTGCTCTCTCTTCCCCTCCCCTCTCAGCCACCTCGCTCGAGCGCCGAGACCCGAACACTCACGTCGATGCATCGCCCTCAACATGCTCGTCGCAAAACGGTAAATCCCATAACTCTCCTTGACCTGGGGCACGAGCGCCGAGATCCTACACTCATTGTTGGCGGATCCACGGAAATGAGCAAAGATGAGCTTCTGGAACGCGTCGATGCCGTCTTGGAGGTTCATCAGGTCCATGATGGTCTCGAATCTGCTCATCCACATAGTGCGAGAAGTCAGCTCGGGCGCGAGGAGGGGGAGAAGGAAGGGAGAGAGAGAGAAGGAACGAACCCCTCGTTCGGATCGTCCACTCCGCGAAGGGAGATGTACTCCTCATATTCGAATAAGCCGTTGAAGTCGGGGTGGTTGCGGTGGAACTTGAGCTTGGCGAGGATGAGGGTCACGTAGGCGCGGATGAGGGAGCCGTAGCCTTTTCGAAGCGAGGTCGGGGTCGGGGTCAGCTCGGCGAGGAGGAGGGGAGAGGAAGGAAGGGAGAGGGAGGGGGACCAACCTCGAGAGACGTCCCCACCGACTGTCCGAGCACAAGTCTCGAGCCATCCAGTCTGGTTCTGCGCTTCCTTGAGGGTCTGCACCACGCCACGCCAACGCGGCATCAGCTCCCCATCCGCTTCTCCTCTTCTTCTCCTCGCCGACAAGACGCACCGTAGGATGTCCCTCCTGCAACACCTTATGCACCATGATCAACGCTTTAAACGTCTGCACCTCGTCGGAAAGGATGGGCTGCACGCGCAGGCCGGACCAGATGGACGCGGAGGTGCGGTAGTCCCAGGTGTAGACGATGCATTCTGTTTCGAGCGCAGCGACAAATAGCCAGTCAGCTGCTGTACGATCCCAGGATCCATCCTCCACCTCGCCCCACCGCCCCGAGTGGTGCTCTACAGCCCGAGCAGCGAAGAGCACAGCCTCCGCGCCCCCCACTCAGCAGCAGCACCCAGCAACAGCGAGAAACTCACTCCTAACATGCTTCTGTTTCGGCGCCGCCTCCTCCGCACTCGTAGCCTTCTTGATATTCAAACTCAACTCCTGCTCCGCCTTATCCCTATCGACCGGCCTGGTGGGCACATGAGCCAACCGCGAGGCTCCGCCGTCGCGGGCCAAGTCCTCATCGCGGTCGATGTAGTCGGATTCAAAGTTGCTGTTATTACCGGGGCGGGAGGAGGTCGTGTTGGAGCGGGAGCGGAAGAAGGAGGACCTGTGAGGGGGGGACAGGGTGAGCGCGGCCTGGAGGGAGAGAGAGGGAGAGAGAGAGAGAGTCACATGGTGGGAAGTGGTGGGGGGTTAGGCTGTAGGAGAGTAGGTTGTTGGTGAGCTGCAGGACGGTAGCAGCTAGCAAGACTCACAGAGACGAGCGCTCAGGTTGAGAGCTGGGCGGCGGGGGATGACGAGCCCAGTGCCAGTGGGTTGTAGCGCTGTAGCCTGTTCAGGTGTGCAGAGAGAGTTGTGTACGCCCTGTGCTGTAGGGCTTTTTTGAGGTGCGTGTGCTTGCTCCTCTGCGAGTGTTGGAGGTGAGAAGGACGAGAAGAGCTAAGTTAGAGGAGGGAGAGAGTCGCAGCGGCTCGAGCTCGGGATGGGAGGAGCAGCAGGGGCGTGAGAAGGGGGAGGTTTGAGCCTGCGGAACGTCTTGAACTGAGACTTCAGGTCATCTCTTATTGTCCTTGGCTCTCTCGCTCGAGTTGTAGCGTCTTCGCCGAAAGAGCAAGCAGCTCGGTTCTCAGCTCGCCCGCCCTGTGGCCTAGCTCGGCGCGGAGGCCGACATGGTGCTCAATAGCACGCTCTATAGCCACTCTGATCGGCCTGTTTCCATAGGTATCCTCCTCGCGGTCTCCAATACCCTGCCCCAGTGGCCGAAGCCTTCGCCGAGCCTTCGTGGCGAGCCTGCGGAGAGAACAAGGGTCAGCGGGGTTCTGGCAGCGGGCTGAGCGAAATCAATAGTTCACCTTGAATGTATCCTGATGGAGGTGGAGCAGACAGAGAGCACCCTGGATCTAGTAGACGAGCTGACGGCCAGGCTCGTCAGCTCGGAGCCCTTCTTGAGGTGCAAAGAGCGCTGTTCTTGACCTAGCGCTCAGCGGGCAACAAGGAGAGAGAGCATGTCACTCCTCCCATACCCATACTGCAAGCGGGGACAGGGTCAGCTCCATCCTCAGCCTTGAAGCGGGAAGCTCGGCTCGGCGCTCACCTTCCTTTCCCCCTCACTAATCCTCCTCAACCTTCTTCGCCGCCCCGCTGCTCCCACCCCTCTTCTTCCCCCTCACATTACTCGGCGTCGGTGCCGTGTAATAAGCCCCCTCCGTCACTTGAGCAAGCTCCAAAAGTCCCCTGCCGAACGCCGCCTCCTGCTGCTCCCACTTCTCCCTCCCCCTCGGCTGATCTTGCAGCTCGATCGCCTCTCCCCTCACTCTCGCATCGACCATCCCTCCCTCTCCTGCTTCCCCAGCATCAGCCTTCCTAATCCCCTCAATAATAGCCGCCAAAGGACCCAAATCGTCCAGCTCTTTCCACTGTTGCTCGGTGGTAGGAGGTTGCAGTGCCGAGAGACGATAGAGATGGAGGAGGGTTTGACGGGAGAGGGGAGGGGGGTTTGTAGGGAGGTAGGAGGTGAGAGAGTAGGGTGGAGAGAGGGGGATACAGAGTGAGTCGACCGGAATGGAGGGACGGGTGCTGTAGTGCTGTTGTAGGGTAGCTGGGCGCTGAGTAAGCTGTGCGATGCGAGTGATGTACTTCATCAGGGTCGAAGTGAGGAGGAAGAGAAAGAGAGCGAAACGCGCTTAGCTTCTCTCCCTCTTACGTCGCGCGTCGAATGAGCTACAGCTCTCAATGTCCGCCGAAGCAAGAGCAGCAGCAGCATCTACTATACTACAGACCATCTCACTCCCCACCTTTGACCCATCGACGCATCAACTCACTCTCACCTCAGACCACCTCATCTCCTCTCCCCTCTCCTACAGCTCATCCTTCCCCTCTTCCACCACTCTGCTCTTCACCGCCCCTCCTCTACACCCCTACCAGACACCTCCTTCTGCTCCCTCCGACCCAACAGCCCCAATCTCCCGTCGAAAACGCCGCCGACTCGCTCAACCTCAGCAAGCTACTCCCGCCGACTGGGCTCTACAGCGCGAGAAGCAGGCGAGGAAGACGAGCACGGATATCGAGGAGGAGGAACATCATAGGGGGATCGTGTTGCAGCTGGAGGGGGCGGTGGAGGCTGTGAGGGCGGGCTGGGAGCAGGCGAAGGGCGAGGGGCAGGGTTGGATGGGAGATACAGAGGGAAGGGTGACATGGGTTGAGAAAGAGGTGGAAGGGAGAGAGGAGTTGGATCTGGTGGGACTCGCGCGGGCGCACGCAGCGCAGGAAGAAGAAGAGGAGGAAAGCGCCGAGCACGAGCAACCTATCGCCGAACCCCTCCTCCTCTCCTCCTCCACCTCGGCCGACCCCCTCCCGTGGTCCACCCTCTTCAACCGCATCATCTACAACCCTTCCCCCTCCTCTCCCTTCCTCCTCCGCACTTCCAACCCCTCAGCAACTCTCCACCTCCCCCCCTCCTCCGCTTTCCTCCTCTCCGACTTTCATACCTGGGCACACCCTTCCTCTGGGATCGCCTCCTTTGGCTTGAAACACGGTGGATGGGATCTGTTACTACTCGAGTACGTTTCTTCCCCTCCTTCCCTTTCGACGAATGCTAGCTGACAAGCGAGAAACCAGCCCGCCATGGCCCAACGCCTCTGCCTCCCGAGCAGCTACGTACGACACATTCGACGCCTACGATCTATGGAACCTCTCCCTCCCTTCTCTCCTCGGGAGCAACAATCCCTGTCTCGTAGCCGTGTGGTTGACAAACAAGGTCAAGGTTCGTCTTTCTTCCCCCCCTCGGCTCTCGGCTCGAGCTGAGCTGAGCTAACAAGGGACCCCAACCGAACCGAGCAGTACCGCCGTCTTCTCATCGACAAACTGTTCCCCTCGTGGGGCATCACCAGCCCTATAGCCGAATGGTACTGGCTCAAGATCTCTTCTTCAGCCGGTGAGCCAGTGTGGAACCTGGAGAGCAGCTCGGGTCGGCGTTGCTATGAAGGTACGCTGCGCTGTTTCGTCCTCCCTCGTTTTCTGGGACCTTAGCTGACGCCCAAGAGTGCCACACAGGCTTAGTCCTGGGCTACTACAACCCCACTTCGGCGCCTCTCCCCTCCTCCCTCCCTCTCGGCAAAACCTTCCTCTCCACCCCCCTCGGTCACTCACGCAAGCCCGTCCTCACTGGTGCGTGCGCGCTTTCCCTCCTTCTCCTCCCTCCCCTCCCCTCCCCGCTGACCCACTGAAGCAAAGCAGAGCTCCTCAGACCCTACCTCCCCTCCTCCAACCCGAACGTACTGGAGCTGTTTGCGCGGACGACGCTCGCCGGTGTAGGTGTGCAGGCTACTGGGGAGGAGGGGAGGGAGGGGGAGAGAGGGGTATGGTTGGCGGTGGGGAATGAGGCGTGCAAGTTTAATGTCGTTGATCAGCGGGAGGAGGGGCTGAGGGGGTGGTTGAGGGAGAGGGAGGTGGGAGGGGGTGGGGAGGGTAGGGTAGGGAAAGAGGGGGGTGAGGGCGGAGGCGAGTAGATTTGCTTCTTGGCTCGCTGGCATGCTCATCACCGGCCGTAGCGCTACAGAAGGAGTATTAGTCGAGCTCGGTCAACTCCAAGTTTCGGAGCTCGGTGCGAGGGCTCGTCCTCGCTCGTTTCTCCTTCTTCTGGGCGCTCACCTCGTCGCTTTTCGAGCCAAGTAATAGGCCCCTGAGCCAAGTGATTCGTTGTTGGTCAAAAGGCGATTTGCACGAGACGAGGGTTGGCTTCCTAGTCGTCGTTGCTCTCGCCTCTCGTCTCTCTCGTCGCTGTCGCTGTCGCTCTCCTTCTCTCAAGATCAAGATCAGGATGTTCTCCTCCACCCTCGCCACCTGCTTGCTGGCTTCCATGGCTGCTCTCTCGTTGAGCGCTCCCATCCCCGGCATCGCCGGCGATGGAGTCGACATCAGGGTGAGTTGCTCTTCTCTCTCGCTCTCTGACTACTCACTGACTTCTCTCCATCTCTCCATCTCTACACAGTTCACCCAGCTTGAGAAGATCAACGACAATGAGTTTAAAGCGACGACCTTCAACGTAAGCTCGGCGTTCCCTTCTCCCCCTCGCCGCCGCGCTGACTCCCACTCCCTCCCTGCTGAACAGGTCCACGATCGCACCGAGCACGACAAGCATTTCGAGCAGGTTGAGGCGAAGAACAAGGATCTGCTCGAGGCGGTCGTCTTTGAGAAGGAGGATGGCGAGAGGGTGCGTTTGCTCTCTTTTCGCTCACTCTTTGCCGGACTTGAAGCTGACCCACCTGAATCCCGACAGTTCATCTCCCACAAACGCCAAGTCGCCATCGACGCGGAGACGGACCTCATCGTCGACTCGGCCTTCTCCGCCGACGCCGACAGTGACAGCTTCGAGGACCTTTCGGTCCGTCTCTCTCTCTCGCTTCCCTCCTCTCCCCGCTTTCTCCGCTGATCCACCCCCTCTGTGCTGTACTCCAACAGATCGACGACTCCTCACTCGACCTCGACTTCGAAAGCGACACCTCCCTCGGCGCCGACGTTTCCTTTGGCTTTGATTTGAACCAGAGCATTGATGTCGCTTTCTCGGATGCCGATCTCGTGCAATGCCTCTCTCTCTACTCAGGCTCTCTACCATTGCTGACCCGTCCGTCTTGTGCAACAGTTCGACGACCTCGGCTCCCTCGTCAAGCGCGGCGGCGGAGGAGATGGGGAGGATATCAGGGTGGGTCTTCGCTCACTCCTCCTCAGCGATCTGCTGACCTCCCTCTCACGCCGACAGTTCATCGAGATCAAGGCCATCACCGAGGACAAGTTCAAGAAGACCAACTTCAACGTGAGCCCTCCTCCCTGCTCTGTGCTCGGCGCGCCGCTGAATCTGAGCCTCGCTCTCCTTCAACAGGTCCACGACGCCACCGAGCACGACGCCAACTTCAACCAGGTAAAGGCCAAGGACCGCGATGTGATCAAGGTCGTCGACTTCCGCAAGGACGAGGATGATGACTTTGGGGTGCGCTTCTGCTCTCGGCTCTCCCTCCTGCGAGCTCTCTCGCTGACCTCTGCCCGCTCTCTCTCACTCACAGCACCGCCGCTTCCGTGGAGGCAAGAAGGGCGGCGATTACTACTGATCTCACCCTGTGCGTTGCTCCCCCTCTCTTTCTCCTGGCCCTTCGCTGACCCTCCTCCCATCTCTCCCTCAGCCCCACCGTGACCTTTCCTCTTTGCTTCCCCCCGTCCCGTGACAGACCCTCCCCTTTCCCTTTTCTTTCTTGTACACCCCTTGCAAGCCACCCCTTTTCTGCCTCATCTTCTCGTCGTCGCCCTTCGAGAGCTGCCTGCCATCGCGAACGCCGAGCCCGCTTCTTCTCTCCTGCCTTGACCGAGCTGCCTCCCTCTTCTCACTCGGTTCTTCTCTGTATAGCCTCCTGTGCCCCGAGCTCTCCCTCGACGTGCTGCCCCAGGTCTCAGCTCGTCTCCTCGCGCGAACAACCTGCTCCTCATCGCCGAGCAGCTTGTGTCGCGGGTTCGTCGATCCTCGCGACTCGGGAGAGATGGTGGAACGAGACTGTGACGCCAAGCTATGCTGCCAGATTAACTAGCAGCTAAGAACGGCAGCATCAAACTGAGAATCGAAGCGATCAGGCTGGAGAGGAAGCGCCGAGCGAGGTATGGAGCGAGTGGTTGTTGTCACCGGGGGGCATGCAGGCTGTACATGGTGCACAGGAAGGTCGTACATTCTCATCGTGCTACAGAGCACCCCAAAGACAGCTATACCTCGCTGCAAGCCGTTCGGCGCTGCTCGGCGAAGTCGACCTCTGCGCAAGGTTTGCTTGACGAGAGCGGTTCGCTGATCTGCAGGAAGCTGGCAAGCTGAGATTAACAGACATCTAGCCTACCCTGCTCCCTCATCAGTCGACCCACAGCCCCTCTCCCAGCTCCCTTCGCCTCGCCCTCCCCACTCTATGTAGCTCTCACCTCCCTTGCCCTCTCCCGCTTCACTCGTCTCATCTCGTCGTCTCATCTTCGCCGCCGCTACTTGACTGGAAAGCTATAAGAAACCTCGCTCGACTACCACAGGCCTCTCGACCGCTGCACCGCTACACGACATCGAGAGGACGCTGTGCTGGAAGCTGCTGAAACGGGATCGCACCTTTGCTGAAGATTGAAGGTGAGTTGGGGCTGCCGGGCGGGAACAGGGGAGTCCAGAGCTATCGGAGAGGCCGTTTCTGCTCCTGGGGCTATGCTAGAGCGCTACAGACGACGCTGGAGAGCGGGGGTTGGGTGATGCTGGAATGGGCTCTGAGAGTGCAGACGCTGTGGAACAGCAGGCGTCGGACCAGATTCAACAGCTTTTTTATAAGGCTGCTGACAACCAGTAGCTGACCCGTTGTTGTCTCCTGCAGTCTCTTGCCCCTTGTTCACTCTTCGCCGAGTCTCCTCCGACTCACTCGTCCGCTCGCTCGACATGGCAGTCATCCAGGATCTACCCGCCGAGCTACTAAGAAGGATCCTGGAACTCGTCGAAGGAGAATGGACACTGGAAAGCGACCCGGTGCTCGACATGCTCAGTAGGACTTCGCTCGTGGCGCGAGCGTGGAGACACCCGTCACAGGCGCTCCTGTTCTATAACATGGACTTCAACGACTGCAGCTCAAAGCTCTGCACCGAAAGGCTACGTTCGAACGCTGGCCGAACTCTGCAGCTCGTTCTGCTCGGCGGTGGCATCTCAAGACGGACACTGTCGACGTTGGAGGAGAACGAGATAGCCGTCGAGGCTTTGCGTCTGTTCCAGACGTGGGCGATTGAAGTCGATATGAGTACGATTAGTCTCAGGTTACTCGCCGGTGCGTGTCGCGGCTTCGAGAGAGCCACGCCGAAGGCTCGACTTACTTCTGCCCTTCGCAGGCCTCAAATCGCTACACATCGGCGGTAATCTCCAGGGGCGGCCCAAGATCCCGTCAGACATGGGTATCAGCCTCAGCCACCTGAGCTTCGACACGGAGCGCCTACAGTGTCTTCCCGTCCTCGACTCTATCATCAAGGCTGCTCCTCGCCTCACCTCGTTCGAGTTGGTTTTCGGACAGGACGAGGAATCGCTTCCTGCGGACTATACCATACAGCTACGACCTCTCGCCCAGCAGCTCCGCCACCTCACCATCTCTTTCCCATACATCTATAACGCCTATTCCCCCCGACCGTCTCTCGACGTCAGCCGCCTCGTTGCAGCCTGCACCTCCCTCAAATGTCTCGAGCTCAGCAGCTGTAGCACATCATTCATTGCGGAGGTCATTGCCGCCTCCACTGCAAGTCTTCTGGTCATCGAGACAGCGCTGGCATGGGGCTGGAACGAGGAGGGAGGCGGAGTCGCTGGACTGGTATCGGTGCTTGAGCTACCTGCGATGAGGACGCTCAGGCGCTGGAGGCTGGAAAAAGTGGACGCCCGTAGTAAACTGCTAGCAAAGGAAGATATAGCTGCATGGGAAGACGCTTGCCGAGATCGTGGAGTCGAGCCCCGTGATGACCGACGAATTTTCACCGGTGAGTCTCCCTATCCTCTCTCTGAGCTCGTTCGGATCGTCACCTACCTTTCCCTGATCTCGCAGACTACCCCGCCGAGTAGCTGATACGACGAGTCGAGAGGTGCGCTCGATTGCTGTCTCCGCCGAGCGTAGCTGACCCTTTCTCGCCTAGCAGGGAGGTCGACGGGCTTGTTTGGGAGGTGGGAGGAGGCGGGCTTGTTAAGAGATTTGTAATCGATCGTCTTGGCTTTTCATCAGCGATGAGGTGCGGGAGGCGAGCGAGAACGAGATAGCTCGAGGAAACGTTAGGCCGAGGCTTTCAGGCTCCGCTGCTGTTCTTGCAGCTTGCGCAGTATCTCATCGAGCCACGGAGAATGCGCACAAACGTGTAACACCTACTCAAACCCACTACACGACCCTCGGAGCCACTCCCTCGCTCGACGACTGAACCATCGCCGAGCACTGAGCAAGCCCTTTCCTAGTTCTTCTTGCCAAACGCCGACTTGACTCCACGCTTGATCAGTCCACCCTTCTTCTTCTTCTCGAGCTCGCGAACGACCTCCTCGTGCAGCTCGTCAGCGTCGAGCTGACCTCCCATGGCGTACCAGACGACCGTCGCCATGCCTGTCGATGCACGATCACGTTAGCATTCAAACTCGAGAGAGTATCGTACGTGATCTGAAGCAGGCCCTCGAAGAGCGATACAGCAAAGTACTCACCGAGCAGGGCGGTGAGGATGCAGCCAGCGAGAGCTCCAATTCCCTTCGGCCTCCATCCGAGGATCTGGGGGTAGGGCCCACGAACGGCGCCAGGGAACTCGGTGAGCGACATCTTGCCGACCGAGTTGCCGGTGATGGGGACGCCGAGGGCGGCGCACTGGTCCTTCATGACCTGAGGAATCGCGAGCTCGGTCTGCATCTCGTTGGGAGCCTCGATGAAGACGACGGCGAGTCCGGCTTCAAGATGCTTTTGGTTGAAGAAGGGAGACGGTCAGCGAGGTCCAAGGGGATAAGATGCATGGCGTCTGCGACCCACCCATTCGATGTGGCCTAAGGGGAAGAGCGAGGTCAGCTGGCGTTCTGCGCGATGCGATCCATCGGATAGACGTACAATGGAAGATCCATGCTCCTGGGTTGTCGGCAACGAAACGGATGTCTGCGAGACGGAGCAACAGGTGAGCCTCGCGCCTCAAAATGATCGCCGAGGCAACTCGGTACGTACTGACGGCTCCACCAGCGGGCACGATGATGGTATCCCTGCGCATGGGGTTCTCGGCGCCCTCGGTATGAGGAGGGTTGAGCTCGGTGTCGTTCGAGGAAACGTCCTGAGCAACGCGGACGATCTGATACTCTGCGAAACGCCGAGAACAGCTTCGTTAGCTCGCTCTTCAGTCGTCGAAGTGTTATAGGCTTCTAGAAGAGCTTACTGTGACCGTGAAGATGGAAGGGGTGGGAGTTGGCGTCCCAGTTGATGACCTGGGAAGGGAGCCGAGGCGTCAGCGAAACTCGGCGAAGCGGTCGAAGCTGGAAAGCGAAGACTGACCTGGAGATCGACGACCTCGCCCTTCTCGAGGGTGTAGGCGTGGGTCTGAGGACCATATGCGACGGGGTTGTTCGAGTCGTTACCCATCGACATGGCGGTGAAGATTGATGGGACCTCGGGGAACTCTGCGAAGGTGAGGTCGTCCAGAGTCAGCGCGGTGCGTCAGCGAGGGCTATAGCAAATCGATCCGAGACGCACGGTAGGTGATGTTATTGAAGGCAGCACGGTTCACTCCGTCGTCGAAGGTGTCGAAGTAGACGCCGAGCTCGATGAAGCGGTCAGCCTCCTGCTGCGCTTCGACCAGGGAGGGTACGAGGAGCCAATCGGGGGTCATGTCGAGGACCTCGCGAGTCTCCTCTTCAGCGGTGACAGCCGCGCCGTAGGAGACGGTTGTGGTGAAGTCTGTAGAGGGCGAGGTCAGCACTCTGCATCTCGAACGCGCTTAAAGGGGGACTCGCTGAGCTGGAGATCATCGGGAACAGTGTCAAACATGGACGAATCAAAGTTGGCGTGGAAGAGGAAGTTGCTGTTGGTGTCGTTGCGAGCAGTGACAAGGACCGAGTAGCGCTGGGCGACCGAAAGCGAGACATGTTCGACGGGGTAGGCCTCAGTGTCGGTTCCGTCGGCCTCAATGACGCTCATGTCGTGTCCATCGAGCCAGACGTAGAACATGGCGAAGGCGGCTGTGTAGTGGACGAGGTTAGCGAGCCGCTCGGCGAATATGAAGAGGCTCGAGGCGTACACTGGTTGATGATGCGGAGACGGTAGGTCTTGCCGGCCTCGAAAGGGATGGTTACATTCTCGTTGAATCCGCTGAGATACTTTCCGTTGGAATCGGCGACGTAGATGGCGGCCGAGTCTAAATGAGAGGTAGGTCAGTTCGGGCGCGCAGCGAAGATGGCCCTCCTGGGACTCACTGGGGACGGGCTCGGCTCCAGTGGGGTTGTAGATGTTCATGAACTCCTTAATGAGCTTCGAGTGTTGTTCATTGTACCTACGAGATGGCGTAGAGGTCAGCGAGTGGAACCTCGGCGAAGAAACGAGGCAGGCTCACCAGTCCGAAACGACGATGATAAATTCGTCGTCGTAAGCGTGGACCTCCTTCTCGGCCTTGATGATGAAGGGAGCCCTCAGTCCGTCTACGTATTGCGCTCCCACGTGCGAGTGCCACCTGAGTGAGAATCGGAAGGTCAGCGCCGAACGCGAAACGAGCGTCGCAGGCCGCCGAGGCCCAGCTTAGAGCGCGGTAACGCACCAGTAGGTTCCCCACTACATCAAGGTGAAAGCGAAGAGCGCGACGGTGGTCAGCACCCGAGGTCAATCGCATCTGGCTCGAAGCGAACCCCGCGCCGAACTCACCTGAGTGTCGACGGGGATCTCGTAGGTCAGAGTCTCTCCAGCAGGGATACCGCACTGTGTAACACCTGGTGCTCCATCATAGTAGCTCTGGAGAGGTATAGGTCAGCGTGTGAGCAGCGAGACAACTTCGGCGGAAGCGCAACGGCAACTCACGGTCTTGTTAAAGTACATGCCGTGGTGATGCAGAGCAGTCACTTCATCTCCAAGCCCATTGTGAGCGTGTACTCGTACAGTGTCGTTGTAGTTGACGACCAAGGGCGGAGGAGGCCTGCAGAGGAGAGCTGTTTGAGCCTCTTGTGCGTGGAACAGTGAGATGTTCGGAGGCTCACCAAGTGCCGTTGACGCCGACTACTGTCCTCTCGTACAGACCAGAGGGGTTGGCGAGGGCGTGGGAGATGTTGTAGCTGCACAGGAGCAAAGGGAGAGTTAGCACTTTTCTTCCTGCAAGTGCGGGAGTGTTAGGGAGAGATCGGGGACGTACTAGACCTCATGCACAGCAGCAGCAGCGGAGGAGAGAACGGAGAAAGCTGCGAGCGATGGGGCGAGTGCACGAACCATCACAAGAGGGGCAAGGGGAGCAAAGAGACGAGAGGGCGGGAAGGGAAGAAGGGAGGGCGGTATCTGATCTCGAGAGATGTGAGACGAGCACCCACGAAAATACCTTTTTGGGCCCAGCCGAATTGCCGCCGAACGCGGAGAGAAATCGAGGGGGAGGGCGAAATTCAACCTCGGTGAAGCTTGCTGTAGGGCGTTGCTTTGCTTCGATTTTGAGCTAGATAGTTCTGTACAAGAGTACTTTTCAAGCTCTACAACCCTGGCTGGCTCCCGATGCTGCAGCTAATCAAATGGCCGCCTCAACCTCGATTTTCTTGCGAACAAGGCACTCTCGGTGGGGAGACTCCGAGCGCTCGTTCTGCTGCTGTACGGCGCTCACAGCACTTGTGTATCTCTTCAAGACTGCAACGCATCTGCGAGTGCTGAGTCGACCTGCAATATCAGCGAAAATCGTCAGCTCGCCCGGCCCTCGGTGTCTCTTTGGTTGCCTTGCGCCCGGCGAGCTGAGCAGCTACAAGAGTGCAGATGTGAGATCGAGGTGCTCAGTAGCTCGTAGCATCTATATGATATCTTCTCTCTGTAATCTTACAGCTCGATGGTTCGCAAAATGACTTCCCCTCGCTGGGACGTGGCGGTCTCGGAGATGGCCAGGAGGGGCGAGGGGACTGCTCCGATACAGCGGGAAGTGGCAGATCTATGCGAGAGTGGTCTCGAGTATCTATAGAATACGCCTCTGCTCTCCTACACGAGGCCGTGAAATCCAGCTCCGAGGCTGGGCAAAGTCGGGCTCAGGCGCGACCGGCGGCTCTCCTCCTTCGCCCACCATCTCCTCGTTCACGGTTTCTCGCTCCCTCGTCTCGCGATGCCACCAAAAGCCATTGCGCCAGCACGGCCAATAGCTCTGGCCCCGCTCGTCGCTGCTGGTGGTCCAGGAGGAGGTCCTTCAAGCCGTACAGAAGCTCGCCCGGCGTTGAAGACCTCAAAAGAATGGGTCGTCCCGCCGCGCCCCAAGCCTGGCCGCAAGCCGGCGCAAGCAGCAGAGCCCGAGTCGGTAGGTCATCGCCGCCTAGTTGACTGCAGATCCAAGCTGACGAGCGCGTTGCCACCGGCGAGCAGTCGCGAAAGGTGCTCAACCGTGCCTCTCAGCGAGCGGTTAGGGAGCGACGGCAAGAGTATGTAGGCGAGTTGGAGGAGAAGGTGCGGGCGTTGGAAGCGGGCGAGGGCGACAAGCTCGTCTTCTATCAAGGTCAGGCGATCCAGGCCAAGGAGGAAGCGACAGCCCTTCGCGCTGAGAACGCTGCCTTGCGCGCGCTGGTGCTCGAGCTGCGGACAGAGCTGGCGGCTGAGCAGGGGAGCTATGGTGGAGCTTTAGGGGAGGGAGAGGGTCCAAGGGATCTACCGATGGGATACGAGGACGCTGGACCCCCGACGAAGCGACCGAGGAGGACTTCGACCCGCTCGGCGGTCAGCCATCATCTCTTGGACGAGGTGCACTCGTACGAACCGACCTACCACGAATCACCGCCTTCGCCTCAGACCTCTTCTGCCGCCATCTCCCCACCACACGACCATGCTCTCGCCCTCCAACAGCACCAATTGTGTGGCTTTTGTCAATCGAACGGCGACTGCTTCTGCGCCAACATTAGCTACGAGCAGCAGCACGCCCAGCAGCACTCGCCCTCGCTCGCCATCCCTCACATCAAGCTCGAGGAGGATCTCGACATGCCCATGTACCAGCCCGCCGTGCCCCTTCGTCTGCGCAAGGCTTCGGGCATCAAGGCCGCCTCGGTCTGGAAGATCGAGCCGACTCCTTCCACCTCGGTAGCGGCGCCCAAACCCGCGCTTTGCAACGGCGACCCTTCCAACTGTCCAGCGTGCTCGGACGATCCGTATGTTCCTCCACTTGCCACTCCTCGAGCGCGCCACTGACCTCTCGAGATCGGCTTTAGATTCGGCAAGGCCTTCTGCGAGTCGCTCTCCCAGTCCGTCTGCTCCAACCAACCTTGCAGCGGCTGCCCCTCGCACCTCAACTCCTCCGCCACCACTAACAACAACAAAAAGATCCCTACTCCTCCCCCTGAGATCGACATGGACGCCGCGGCCGAAGCCTCCCTCTTTGAATCCCTCACCGACTTGCCCTGCTGCGGCGATCCTGCGCTGTGTGGGTCGCTGACGTGTGGACCGAAGGAGGATGGAACGGTCGGAGCATTGGAGACGCTGCCGAAGAGCGTACCGACCGGAGTGAGGACCGTCGATACGGTGCCCTGTAACGAGGCTTGGACGACGCTCAAGAATCACCCGAATATCGCTTTCGCCGGTTGGTTTCTGCTGTCTCTCTTCTCTCCTACTACCTCTCACTGACATTCTCCCTTCTTGCAGACCTCCAAATGCTCGCCGACGTCGTCGCCAAACGCACCCACTGCGACGGTCCCGTCCTCGCCCTCGCGCCTTCCCCGCCTCCTCCCATCGCCTCCTCCTCGCACTCCACCAGGTTGACCAATCTCTCCTCCCATCCCACCAGCAACGAGCAGGCCTCCTCCATCACCTCCCTCCCCAAAATGGAGCTCGTCCCCCAAACTCTCCTCTGCGCCGTTGACGCCGGGCAGAGGAAGAGGCTTACCGTCGAGCGCGGTGCTGTGAACGAGGCGTTGGAGCTGCTGGATCGAGCGGTAGGGAGGGGTGGGCCGCTGAGACGTTGATTGTCGTTCGCTTTCCGCCGCCGTCGTGCTTGTAGCTGTACCCCTCCTTCCGCTTTAGACCTTTCCTCGTCCGTGTGCATACGTCCCCTTCTTCCTTCTTCTTTCGTTCAATAGTAGTATACACATCTCGAGCTGTGCAAAGAGCTGTTTCGTTCACAAGCTAACTTTCGCCGAGCGCCGAGCGAGAGGCTCGCGAGAAGGGACAGCGAGCAGCGAGACAGCAAGCACAACAGAGTGGCACATAAATGAACAGCTCGAATTCGAAGCGCAGACCCTGCAGCACCCTCACTCACTCCGACTCCTCAGCGCTCCCCTCCTCGCTCTCCTCCCTCGCCTTCCCCTTCCCCTTTCCCTTCTTCCTCCCACCATCTCCACTCGACTCAACAGCCTTCCTCTTCCTCCCCTTGTCCGCATCTCCTCCCGATCCCGACCCACCGATACCGTCGAGGACAGACTGCAGCTCCCTATCGAGCCCGAGTCGGCGGCCATGCGTTTGGAGGCGGTTCTTGGGGGTGAGGACGCGTTGTCTGTTTGGACGTTCGTTCGTACCCAGAAATTTGTGCAGCGGGGGGTGGTGCAGGGGGAGGGAGGGGCAAAAAGATAGAGCAGGGAGAAGGCAAATGAGCGCCGAGCTCGAGCTTAAGAAGGAGAGGGGCGTACCGCGTCAGAAGCATCACCAAGTCCTGTTCATTGACGAGGTGTTTCCTCCCCGCGTGTCGAGCGTAGGCCGAAGCGTCCTTCATCAGCTGGGCAAAGAATTCTTGGGATCTGCTCGGCGTCCACTCGGGGTCAGCTCGGCTCTGATTTTCCCTCGGAATCTCCCCACGAGACTCGGCAGAAGTGACAGACCGCAGAGAAAGGAAGAAGACATACGCATCCATCACCTCCTCCATTCCCTGCTCGTCGATCCGCACGTTCGGGCCGAGAAAGTGTTGCAGAAGGGCTTTTTGGCGGTGGAGGGGTAGGTCGGGGACGGGCTGGCCGGTCGGGGTGTAGCTGATTTGTTGAGAGTCGTCGATCGAGTTGATGGGGGAGCGTAATGAAGGAGGCGGAGGGAGGGAGCAGGGAGGAAGGGAGGTAGCGGGAGAAGAGGATCAGCTTTGGCGCCGAGGACGGAGAAGGGGGAAAGGAGATGAGAGACGGAAACGTACCGTTGCGTCTTCTTCTTCTTACTCTTCACACCAGCAGCAGAACCGAGACCCGCCCTCTTCTTGCGATTGGCAGCGACCTTGGCGAGGGGAGGTGCGGGGGGAAGGCGTTGTTGGGAGGTGCTGTTTAGTTCAGTTCGGTGAGAGGCTGGGTCAGTTCAGCGCTAGATAAAGGAGAAGGAGGGAGGAGAGAACAGGAGACGTACAGAGATGCCGCCACTTCGCCCGCCTCATCCTCCTCGGCGCTATCATACTGCTGCCCCTCCACTTCCTGCTGCCACCCACTCTCCATCTCCTCCTCCTCCTCGTCGCCTACAGCACCGTACTCCGCCTCAGGCTCAAACTCCGAAGCCCTCCCCTTCCCTTTACTCTCCCACGGGATCCTCTCGCCTTCCTGCTCCTCGCCTCCTCCACCCATCTCCTCCTCCATCCTCCACTCTTCTCCCTCCCCATTCCCATCACCGAATTCGAACTGCTCTGCCTCGTCCTGCTCGTCGTCCTCGCCGACAGCGGTGGAAGGAGCAAACGAAGGTCGTCCGCCGAGGGTTGAGCCGAAGGAGGATCTGCAGGGCGAGTAGGCGAGAGGGTCAGCTCCGAGTCGAAGAGGGAGCGCAAAAAGATGAAAAACCTACCGAGCGCCACCCTTCTCGCTCCCCATCCCACTAACAGCACTGAACCTCCTCCCCCCTTCACCCTCCTCCTCCTCGCCCATCTCACTCTCCCCAAACTCGCTCATCCTTCCCCGCCCTCCAGCAGGCGACCCGCCAAGTCCACTACTCACGCGACTGACCCTCCTAGCCCTCTCAACAGAAGCAGCCGACTCTGCGCCGAGCGAAGCAGCCCTCGATCTTTGGGAGTGGGAGAGGAGGGAGGCGGCGACGTCGGAACCTGAGGAGGGGGCGTCGCCATCCTCCTCTTGTTCTTCCTCCTCGAATTTCTGGTCTCGTTGGCCATTGTACTCCTCCTCCTCGGCGAAAGCGTTGAACCCAGCCTGTGGAGGATCCATTTGGAACGCAGGAGTGTAAGCTCGGCCGAGGGAGGTGGTGAAGAAGCTTTGCCTCGGGGCTTTCTTCCCTGTCCCTTGAGGTGGAGGCTTGCGCGCCGAGCTGGAGGGAGCGGAGGAGGAGGAGAGGTCTTGCTCGGACCCTTCGCCGAGAGGTTCGGGGAGCGGTTGGCCGAGGATCGAGTCGCGCAGTGGATTTCGAGTGTCGTCGGGGTCGGAGGAAGGGAGGTCTCGAGGTGCGTTGGGGTCGGCTTCGAGTTCCTCGGGAGTGGGAGGGGGAAGGTCGGGCACTGCTCGGCGACGAAGCGGCGCGGGTCAGTCGTCTCTCCTCGAGCAGGGAAGGAAGCAGCAGGGAGCTCACTCCTACTCAACGCCCTAATCAGTCCTCCGGGCGTCTCCTCCCCTCTCCCCTGCTGTCCACCCAAGAGCGCCGCTAACCCCCCTCCTCCGCTCCTCCTGCTCTGTTTCCCCCCGCTAAGCCTCGCTTTCCTCGCACTTAGCAACGCAGTGACCTGTCTCGGTGTCCTATCTTTCGTCGACTTCCTCCTTGAAGTGGAAGGAGCGCCGGGTGTCTGAGGGAGGGGTTGCGAGAGGGACGCGTCGCGTAGCTGTTTGTGGAAGGTTAGCGGGAGCGAGAAGAGCAGGCGAGAGGATGTAAGCCTACAGAGGAAGATTGGAGGACTCTGCGTGAGTTGCCGGGCGATTTGAAGGGCGGTAATGAGGCCATTGCAGGCGGGAGAGTCGGAGAGGCGACAAACAAGCGAAGAGGCGGCGGCGGAGGTCTGTAGGGGAGTAGATCGCTGTGCAGCTGCTTAGCAGTCGATTTGGGGTGTAACCAAGAGCAACTAGAAAATGGTAAGAGAGAGAAACGAAAAGGAGGTCGATTTTGGACTTGGTTCGATTCGCCCGACTCAGCGCTCAGCTCTGGTTCGCTCTGCCCCTCACTCGCTGCCAATGGCTTTCCTCAACGTCAGCTCTAGCCTTTCTCTGTAGCCTTCTAGCTCTCACTAACGCTCTCTCCTACCTAACAGCGCGCCCCTCGCACCTCATTGCGCACTCTCGCCACTCAAGCCGCTCCCCCAAGCGCAACTGCATCCGCCTCCGCCTCCGCTTCAACTCCTCGTCGACCACGGCTGGAAGCACTCCGAGCAGACAACCGACCCATCGACGAATTCCTCGGAGACGCTCACAAGCCAGACCGAGTCTTGTTCACCAAATCCAAGTCGTTAGTCCCGCTCTCCGTCGGCTCGCGAGCGCCTTGCCTTTTGGATCAAGCTCGCTCATTTTGCACTGCCTTTTGCGACCTACTCCTCTCCTCTTACATCGAAACAGAGAGCGCCTGCCGTCCTACTTGAAGACCGAGATTCCCACTTCAGCGTCCTACAACCAGATCAAAAAGGACTTGAGGGGGTTGGGCTTGCATACCGTTTGTGAGGAGGCGCGGTGCCCTAATATTGGACAGTGCTGGGGTGGGGATAAGGGGGATGCCACGGCTACTATTATGGTGAGTCTTTCGGTGCTTTGTCTTGAGTGCACGGGCGCTCGGCGATGATGGAGGAGCTCGTGCGGCCTCGCTGACTCTCTTGCTTTCGCCCTCCTCCCTATGTACCTCGCCATCTACCGACCTTGCGCTCACGCAACAGCTCATGGGAGACACGTGCACCCGAGGCTGCCGTTTTTGCGCTATCAAGACCTCCAAGGCTCCCCCTCCTCTCGATGTTCATGAGCCGGAAAACACCGCCGAGGCCATCTCCAGGTGGGGCGTTGGGTATATCGTGATGACTAGCGTGGACAGGGATGGTAAGTCCCGCTTCTCTCGTCTTGATGAGCTAGGGAAGGAGGGGAGGAGAGACGAAAGGGAGCGCCGAGCATGGAACCCCGAGCTGACTTTCGCTCTCGCTCAACAGACCTCCCCGACGGCGGCGCGTCTCATTTCGCCGAGACGATCCGCAAGACGAAAGCCAAGTACGCCCTCCTCCCTCTTCTCCCCTCGCTCCATCACTAAACCCCCCCTCGTCCTCGCAGAGCACCGCACATCCTCATCGAAGCCCTCACCGGCGACTTCCAACTCGACATCCCCTCGATCCATCTCGTCGCCCAATCTGGTCTAGATGTCTACGCCCACAACATGGAGACCGTGGAATCGAGGACGCCGTTCGTCCGAGACCCGAGGGCCAAATATCGGCAGAGCCTGGAGGTGCTGAGGCAGGTCAAGGTCGCCAAGCCTGAGATGATTACCAAGACGAGTATTATGCTCGGTGTGGGGGAGACGGATGAGGAGGTGCTGCAGACGCTGAAGGGTGAGTGGTTGGGTTCGGGCGATGGAGCCGAGCCGAGCGAGACAACCCGCTGACGTTCTCTTGCTGTTCTCCCTCTTCCTTCGCCCTCTTCTCCTCCCTCTCTCTCTCTTACCTCGCCCCTCCTCGCTCTCCGCTCGCCCTCCCCCACCTCAGACCTCCGCGCCTCCAACGTCGACGTCGTCACCTTCGGGCAATACATGCGTCCCACCAAACGGCACATGAAAGTCTCGGCCTACATCACTCCCGACAAATTCGACTACTGGGCGCAACAAGCCGAGGCGCACGGTTTCCTCTACTGGGCGAGTGGGCCGCTCGTGAGGAGCTCGTTCCAGGCTAATAAGTTGATGAAGAGCGTTGCGGGGAGACGGTTGTTGAAGGGCCTCGGACGGGAGGTGGGCGAGGTGGATGTTGTTGGAGAGGGAGGAGAGAGGACCAAGTTGGAGGGGGTTAGGGCGTAGATTCGTAAGAAGAGGGAATCGTATTGGGATGGACACCATGGGCTGTCGCGGAGAGGCGAGACCGAGAGAGCGCGGAGGAGCAGGAGAAGCGGTCAGCGGCGCCTGCCTTTCATCCGAGCTCGGCGCTGAGGCTTTCGCAGCTCTCCTTCGCAGGGATGAGGTGGGGCATACAAAGCGTTTACAAAGCGTTCAAAGCAAAGAAAGATATCCCTGTCTCAACATCCAGCGTCGACTTTACTGCGCTGCGCGAAACGGGTCAGCGTGAGCTCGGCGCAAGGATGGCCGAAGATGGCGCACCTCTTGTCCTCGTCTCTGGTCGACCTCCGGCGCTGCGCCGCTAGTCTATGGGCGTCAGGTAGAGGTCAGCTTTCGTCTGATGACTGGTGCAAGAGTGAAACTCACCGGTGAAGAAGCGTCGTTCATCGCGAGGTTCAATTCCGCGAGCTCGGCAAGCTATCTCCCAGCTCTCACGGTCCGCGTCGCCCTTCCAGCATCTACTATGAACTCTCCACCGCTTGCAGCGCTCGAGCGCCGAAAGCTTGAGCGCGTCCAAGAAGATCTCCAGTCCAATGAAGTCGCCGCTCGAGTTGGGCCGGAACGACACCGTGAACAGCTCGAGCGCGGACTTGACCCGCTTCAGTATGAAGAGGATATCCTCTCCCCTGCCAGTGTTGATCTCCAGCTCACATAACGCGGTGCAGCAAGTCAAGAAGCTGCTCAGCGCGAATCCCCCGGGCTCATCCTCAAAGTTGGAGCAAAGCGCCGAAGGTGGCGAGAGATCGACCAGCTTCATACCCTTCAAGGTGGGTGCTTTCTCTTCTAGAACTTGATTGAGGTAACCGGGGAAGGGGAAAGAGTTTCGACTGCGAGCGAGAAGGAGGGCGCCGGTGGGCGCGGCGGCTCGGAGGAAAGAGAGGGGAGGAGTGTATTGAGAGTAGATGAGGAGCTCTTCGAGGGCGTAGTCGATGCCGGAATCGCTATCAATGTCTTCTAAGGAGACAGAAGCATTAACCGTAAGGTATTGAAGAGCTGGAGAAGTGCGCGGTCAGTCAGTCTTCGGCGATGGACAGGATGGACGAAACGCGGCTGACAGCTTAGCAGACGATCCGGTACCTTGAGCGGGAGTGGAACCTGTCATGAAGACTGTGCCGGAGAGGTAGGCTGAATCGTGAGCTGCGTCACTTGCAAGTGCGAGCGGCCAATGAGTTCGAGCTCGGCGCGATCTGCAGCTCGGGCACAAAGGCACTGCACCAGCGAATATGGCGGTGGGCGAACCGAGTATTGGTGCAAAAACTTGACAGCCTGGAACAGCGTACTGGTGAAGAGCAAGAGCTCTTGGGAGAACCTCCTCCACGCTCGGGCGACGAGTGAGGTGTTGCGGAAGTCGATAGCTTTAGTCTGATCGTGTTGTCGAGTTCGTGGGCCAAGGACTCCAAGCCTTGAGATCTTGAGCAGCAGCTCGAGAGGAAGGTCTTGGATGACGGCCTTGGCGAGGAGAGCGAGCGAGCGACGAGGAGGAGGCTCGGAGGGCGGAAGGTGGAGGGGGAGCTTCGGTCTGCGATAGAGTGAGGCCAGCAGGGTCAGGTGGAGTTCTATAGCGCATCTACTACTGCTTCAGTATCTCATCGCGTTATCCTGGACCCCAGCTCGACCTCACCTCCCCTCACAACAGACGCTCGACCCTCCTCGCTGTCCCTTGGCGCCGCTTCGCAGCCAGCCCAGCGCTCCCCTACAGCTTCCAGCTTCAACATAGGGACCAGGAAGCACTCCGCACCTTCTCTGAGCGATCTATCGCACCCAGCAGCAGCAGCAGCAGCGAGACCAGCTTCCCTCGTCTCAGAGCACAGCGTCCGTCCGTTTCGAGCTTTCGAGCTTTTGAGCTGGGCGACTGGGTGAGTGAGCGAGGAAGGAGTGGTCGAGAGGTAGTCGAGGTGTAGTACAGTAGACCTTCCTATCCGAGTCACGGGCTGTCGAACGGGCGAGAGAAGCAAATTCGAGCGAGGAGCGGAGGGAGAGAGACGCTCGCTTCAAGTTCGCTCTCGACCCTCGGGGCTTCACCGGCGTGAGAGGGGGGGGGGGGGGGGCGGGGGGGGGGGGGGGGGGGAGGGGCGGGGGGGGGGGGGGGGGGGGGGGGGTCGAGTTGTAGGCCGACAGGCGATCAGGTGCCACAGCGTATTGACATAGAGGTATAGATAGATGCCTCGTCGCCGACTTGAACTCAGCAGAACTTCCACTGAACTCGGTCGGCATGAGGGCCTCATCGCCGAAGCTAAACCTGTCTGTACGCCAGGCGCTCTGCGAGCAGGTGAGCGTGTCAAGGCACTCTTTTCAAGGACCATACGGCGATTGCGGTGTACTGCTGTACCCTTGCTCGCTCCAGTTCCCCACAGCTCCGCCCCGACCAGAGCGCCGAGCGCCGAGCTTACTGCTTCATCGCTGGCGCTCGATTGCCCACGACTCTCGTCYAGCTCACCGCGGAGCAATTTTGCCCGAGTTGACGAGCAGGAGTTGAGCAGCAGTCAGAGCGAGAGCGMAGGGAGCAGGGAGCSAGAGAGCTTGCAGGGGCGAGTTTCGAGCGAGAAGAAGAGCTTCAAGCGAGAAGAAGAGCCTCGAGATGTCGAAAGATGATGTGGCAGAACAAAGGGTCCGTTGCAAGAGAGTGACATAGAAAGGTGAAGAGTGTCAATGTCTATTGGGGCCAAGGGGGGAAAGCTAGTAGTAGGTAGGAGTGACGCCGACCGAGCAGGTGATCTTATACTCGGCCGAGGGGAGGAAGACTGTGGCGAGGGGCAGAGTGAGGTCAGCGTGGGTGCGAGGGGAAGTAGAGATATGAAGAGACGTACAGGAGCCACCGAGCTTCTAGATCTTGTAAGAGTGGTCCTGGCGAGGAGGAGGAAGGACGTTAGTCGAGCGTGAGTCTCACGCTCGAGTAAGTGAACTCACCTGCTCGACGTGAGAGTAGTCGGAATTGTATTGCTTAGGCTCGTAGTGCTTGGGCTCGTAGTGCTTGGGCTCGTAGTGCTTGGGCTCATAGTGAGAATCCTTGGCCGGCTTCTGCGCGAGGAAGGGACCGAGGCAGGGAGGTCAGCATAGGGAAAGCGAGGAGAGCGTGAGAGCGTGAGAGAAATACCTTTCCGTTCTTGACGCGGTCGTGCTTTCCGTCCTCGTGCTTGCTGTGCTTTCCGCCCTCGTTTTTCTTGCCGTCGTGGTTCTGGAGAGAGACGGAGGGGGAGAGGGTCAGCCCACGAAGAGGGGAGAGGGGCAGCAGAGGCCGAGCTGTAGCAAAGAGCTCACCTTGCCATCCTTGGCGTGGTACATCTTCCAGAAGACATCCTGCACGGGAGGAGAAAGCCGAGTTAGCCAGCGCCGAAGGAAGGTGAGGAAAGGTCAGCAATGTACCTTGCACTTGGAATCCATGTCCTTATACTCGGGACCGGAGTTGCGAGCGTAGATCTGTGTGAGATGGGAGGTCAGCGACTAGCGAGCAAGGCAAGAGATGGGAGAGCGAAGCGCACCTTATCGTGCTCTTTGTCGTGCTTGCGCTTGAGGCAGACCTTCTTGAGATCCTCGTACTCCTTGGTCTTGGGATTCATGTATTTGTGAGGCTCCTGCGCGAAGGGGAGAGGAGGAAGCCAGGTCAGCGAGGGGAAGGAAGACCGAGGGCGGGAAGCGGAAGAGAGACGTACCGGGTAGGGCTTGTAGACGTCTTTCTCCTTGCTGTACGAAGGCGTGTACTCCTGGAGAGAAGCTGTCAGTAAGAGAACGAGAAGGAGGATCGTGAGCACGAGAGAGAAGACTGACCTTGCCTCCGTTCGGCGCAGGCGAAGCGACGACCATGGCAGCGAGCGAGGCGACGACGGTGAGGGCGAGGGTACGAGTGAGCATCCTGAGAAGTGGAAGTGAGGTGGTGGTGACTTGGGAGGGTGGGAGATGGAGAGCGAGTGAGGTGAAGGAAGGTAACCTTGGGAAGCGCTCGCCAGTCGGTTTTGGGCTCGTCGCTCTGTGCGACGGCCCTCGTCAAGCTCGGACCACATAATACACTCGATCGCTAGCCAAGAGGTCAGCCAAGCAATTGAGTATACTCCTCGCCTGGCGGCTCGCACGAAAGAGGAGGTGGGAAAGCCGGAGGGTCCGGCGAGCGGGAGAGGCGACGATGAGGAGTGTTGTACATGGATGAGGGAGCGGAGGCGTTGTTGGCGAATTGTGTGCAGACGTGGTGAGCTCTATCCCCCGGTAGGAGCGCGGAACCCGCGAAAGCCCAGCTTCGGCGATGCCTTCCCCCTTCGAGTTGAGCTGTATCGATCTGGTTCGAAGCAAGGGCCCGGAACTCAACACATCGGGTCCCGCGGAGCGTTGTACTCACTTGTCGAAAGCACCGCTGCACCACTGGACCTCACGATCCCGAACCAAGCCAGTCCCTCGGCGCTCGCTTTCCCCTCCGCCCCCCGGCAACGGCGACTTTTACACCGTCCTACACATTACACCACTCGAGGAAGTCCTCCTCCTGCTTCTCGCCCTGTTACTGAGCATAAGGCGAGTTGTTCTGCCTCGGTGCAGGCGGCGAGGGGTTGGCGATTCGGCCCTCCTTCAGGAAGCGTAGCCGTGCTTCATCAAGCCGCTTCTCGGTCATCCTATGGTGAAAGAGGTCAGCTCAGAGGATCTCTGACAGAGGAATAATGCCTGCCGGCCTTGAGCAGAGCTGGGAGATGGGAGGAGAGATCCGCCGAAACTCACTGAGTTGCCATGCACGCCTGCATTGCCTTGAACTCTTTCCGGCAGAACACTGCTACTGATACTGTCCGTCCTTCGGCGCAGGATGAGAAGGCTGCACGATGGCCGAGGTCGAAAGGGAGAGCGGAGGGCGAAGACAAGATCAGCGACGTCGCAGGGTCCAGAGCAAGTGAAAGCACGTACCAGCAGTCTCAATCTCGCACACCCGCAGAGCATCCAGCTTGGCCTGCGCCAACACCTTGTCGTCCTCCGAGCGCGAGAGAGCGAAGCGCGAGTCCATTCAAGCGGAGGGCGACGCGAAAAGGTGGAACGAAGTGTAGCGAAGTAGGGAGGGCTGGAGCACTACAGGAAAGGTACAAGATAGCTGTTGCGGTGGAGTAACGAGAGACGAGCGAAGTTGCAGGAAGCAAAGAGCCGAACTCGCGAGCGCTCCGCTCCTTCCTCTCTCGCGCTATTCCTCGTCTGCTATCTCGGCTTCAGCTTTCGCACACGCTACAGCACAGTGAGTACAGCTACAATCATTCGATTCGCCCAGGCTTACCCTCTTACCACCAGCTGCGTCACCCGTCTCGGGCGCCAGAAATTCCTCCGCCGCGTCGTGTGTGCGCTCCTGCAGCAGACTAGAAGGAGCAGCAGCGACTCGGATACCCAGCGCAGGCGCCCATGTTTCCTCTGCGCAGCCTAGCAGCGACTACACCCCGGCAACTGGAGCAACTCGTCGCCTGCACGCCCGCTTTCCTCCTCCCATCCTTCGCTTCGACACCCGCGTCTCTTCCAAAGGCTCGCGCATCAAGAGGAAGGCAGAGCAGCTCGCTAGCAACAAGCTCAAAGCATGCTTGGGGCAAGCGACCGTCGGCGGAGGTACTCGCTGTGCTGAGAGAGCAGATGGGAGACGACGCGCTCGGAGAGGGTCCGAGCAGCCGATTGCGGACATCGAAACGAGCGGGGGGAGACATGAGGATGGCGCATTCGTCTGCCGCTTTCCTGCGACGACCGCCACCAGATGAGGAGATGGAGGAAGTCGACGTCGGCGCGACGAGAAGGGAGGGGAAGGGCGTCGCGGTAGAGCAGAGTGATGTGGTAGATGAGGCCGAGCTGAGCCGGCGTGCGGTGCTGTCTAGCGAGGAGCTGTTTCGGAAGATGGCCAAAGCACCGAGGGACCCGCCGCCGCCGCTGCTGCCGCCGAGAATCTATCGACCGACCTCCTCCTCCTCCTCGCGCCTTTCCAACCACGATCCATCGACAACCAGCATCACGACGTCCTCATTACCTCCATCGCTGTCCCCCTCTCCGTCGAGCTCGATCCCTCTCATCTCCGACCCTCCAGCAACCCGCGCTGAGCTGATGCAGCTGCTCGCTCGCACACCCTCCGATGTCTCCCTCCCCTACCTCCTCGCTCTGCAAGACCTCATTCGCAAGGACGGCTACCTCGACGACTCGGCACCTGTCACCCGGCTCGCATCCATCGCCATCAAGGCCTCCCCTCCTCAGCTCTCCTTCGCCGAGCGACTCCTCAAGCAAGCGCTCAACCACATGTGCGCCCCCTCCCTCCCCCGCAACAACCTCGCTCGAGTCCTCGAACAGCCCGTCAAGCACCTCGTCCAACGATGTCTCTGGGAGGAGGTCGTTGCCTTCACCAACATAGCCGTCTGGAAGCAGGTCAACTCGCTGCGACTCATCGAGTGGCGACTCCAAGCCCTGTACGAGTTGAGGAGGTACCCCGAGACGGTCGAGGCATTCTCGCTATTCAAGCAGCATCGATTGCAGCCGACCGGAGACGCCTACGACGACCTCGTCGGCGCCCAGCTGCTCAACGCCAACCTCGGAGCGGCGCAGGCAGCTCTTGCCGACAAGGCAGAGCGAGGCTTCGCCACCACCGTCAAGACGTGCCTCGCCCTTCTCGACGGCATGTGGATGTTTGGAGGTAACCGAGTGATGGAGCAGAGGGTGTTGGAGGAGCAGAACGAGCAGGCGCTCAAGCGGATGAAGGCGACGTGCCAGGACGTCAAGGTACTCAACCGCATCATGAGCGTCAGAGCGTCTCGCGGGGATCAAGAAGACGCCTTCGCTGTACTCGACCACTTCAACCTCGACAAGATGCCCCGGCTCGGTTTCGCACTCCGTCGGTTCACCTCCGCCCTCTCCTCCTCGCAGTCCTCTCCTCCGAGTTCCTCCCCCTCGCCCCATCCCTACTTTCGCCCACCTCCCGATATCGCTACCATCGTTATCCTCACCGGTATCTTCCTCCGCCTCCGTCGAACCGACCTCGCCTCTGCGCTCTTCGTCGAGTCCCAGATCGCCGGTCTCGGGCTCAACGAGTACCTCGTCGCCGCTGTCGTCCGCACGTATCTCGCGCAAGAAGATCTCGAAGGAGCAGAGACATTCGTCTTCGCTGTCGGTCAAGGAGAGGCTACCGTCGCCAAGCCGATCTCGAGCGCAGAGCGCAAAGCCGGATTCCACGCCCCATTGGACACTTCAAAGATCATTCTCGCCCCATTCGAACTTACGCCCAAGATTTACGAGGTGCTGCTCGGCGGTGTCCTGCGCTACCGAGGCCTGCGGGGTGCGGCAGAGCTGTTGGAGCGGATGGCGCAGGGGCAGAAGCAGTCGGTCGAGGTCACGGAAGGCATGGTCGCCGCATTGGTGGATTACGTCGCAATCGAGCGTGGAGAGGAGCCGAGGACGAATGCCGAGCTCATCGTCAGGATGTACGAGCTCACGGCGAGGAAGCGCAAGCCGACGGTCGCCAACCTCAACCAGCTGCTGGAGGCCGCGTGGAAGAGGGAGAGGTGGTCCGGACCCAGCAGCCCTGGCAAGAAGCCTTGGGCAGCGCGGAGGGAGCAGCGGAAGCGGGAGATGAGGGAGAGGCTGCTGCCGGCAGCCTTCCTCGAGCCAGCGCTCGGCATGTCGGAGGACCCCGTCGCCGCTCCCACTCATCTTCCATCAACCACCACCAACAACTCGACTACCTCCTCTTCACCCCTTCCTACACCCATCACCCGCATTCACTCCTCCCTCCTCGATCGACGAACTCAGCCTGGCACCTCCACCACCGGTCACCATCTTCGCGCTTCGTCCTCAGTCAACTCAATGTGGGACTACCTACAGACCTCGCTCATCGACCGCGGTATCCGCCCTACCCACAGCCACCTCGCCATCATCCTCCGCGCCTACATTCGCCTCGGCAACCCCGCCGGCGCTCACGAGACCCTTCAGCGCGCTTTCGACCACTTTGGCGTCCAACCACACGTCTCGCTCTACTCGGTCCTCGTCGGTGGACTCGCCAAGCTCGGCATGTGGGACCAGGCGATGAGCGTGTATCGGGAGATGAGGGAGCGGGGGCTGGAGCCGGATCGGACCATGTTCGCAACGCTGGCGATGGCGGCGTCGCGGAGAAGGGACGTCGATGGCGTGAGGGCCGTATGGGATGAAGCGGCGAACCGCTTCGCCCCTACTTCGAGCGCCGAGGTCGGGCACGAGCTGCAGGGAGCGGGAGGCGAGGACGTTGGACTCGACGCCGTTTTCGTCTCGATCATGTACCGCACCCTCGCGCAGACTGGACGACTACTGGAGGCGCAAGAGCTGATGTCGAGCAAGCTGGCGGGAGGGATGAAGCCGGACGAGGCAGTATACTACGCCCTTCAGCGGACGAGAAGATGGCTCAAGTGGCAGGGCAACAAGATCGCTTCGACAACACCCTCTTCCGGCTCCCCTTCTTCATCGACCCACCGACCATCCGCGATCCCCAAACTCGCCAGCTCGAGGACCGAAGAGCATTCGCGCGCCGTCCAGCTCAACCTCGCCAACATCCGTCAAGTCCGAAGCGCGGTGAGACGAGAGAGGCCAGAGGGGCGGGGAGGGTTGAGGGATTTGCAGAGATTGGAGCCCTTCTTAGCTGGGAAGGGAAAGAGGGTAGGAGTGACGAGGTTCGCCGGAAGGGGGAAGCGAGTAGGGAGGGCGCCGAGACCGAAGGAGGTAGCTGCGGAGGACGTCTAATGCAGCACAACATGGGCGCCGCACTATGTACGAGAGACGGACAGAACGCTGGCCGTGAGTTTGGAGAGCCAAGCTTGACGAGGGCCGTCGCACAGAGCGACGAGCCCAAAACCGACTGGCGAGCGCTTCCCAAGGTTACCTTCCTTCACCTCACTCGCTCTCCATCTCCCACCCTCCCAAGTCACCACCACCTCACTTCCACTTCTCAGGATGCTCACTCGTACCCTCGCCCTCACCGTCGTCGCCTCGCTCGCTGCCATGGTCGTCGCTTCGCCTGCGCCGAACGGAGGCAAGGTCAGTCTTCTCTCTCGTGCTCACGATCCTCCTTCTCGTTCTCTTACTGACAGCTTCTCTCCAGGAGTACACGCCTTCGTACAGCAAGGAGAAAGACGTCTACAAGCCCTACCCGGTACGTCTCTCTTCCGCTTCCCGCCCTCGGTCTTCCTTCCCCTCGCTGACCTGGCTTCCTCCTCTCCCCTTCGCGCAGGAGCCTCACAAATACATGAATCCCAAGACCAAGGAGTACGAGGATCTCAAGAAGGTCTGCCTCAAGCGCAAGCACGACAAAGAGCACGATAAGGTGCGCTTCGCTCTCCCATCTCTTGCCTTGCTCGCTAGTCGCTGACCTCCCATCTCACACAGATCTACGCTCGCAACTCCGGTCCCGAGTATAAGGACATGGATTTCAAGTGCAAGGTACATTGCTGACCTTTCCTCACCTTCCTTCGGCGCTGGCTAACTCGGCTTTCTCCTCCCGTGCAGGATGTCTTCTGGAAGATGTACCACGCCAAGGATGGCAAGGTGAGCTCTTTGCTACAGCTCGGCCTCTGCTGCCCCTCTCCCCTCTTCGTGGGCTGATCCTCTCCCCCTCCGTCTCTCTCCAGAACCACGACGGCAAGAAAAACGAGGGCGGAAAGCACAGCAAGCACGAGGACGGAAAGCACGACCGCGTCAAGAACGGAAAGGTATTTCTCTCACGCTCTCACGCTCTCCTCGCTTTCCCTATGCTGACCTCCCTGCCTCGGTCCCTTCCTCGCGCAGAAGCCGGCCAAGGATTCTCACTATGAGCCCAAGCACTACGAGCCCAAGCACTACGAGCCCAAGCACTACGAGCCTAAGCAATACAATTCCGACTACTCTCACGTCGAGCAGGTGAGTTCACTTACTCGAGCGTGAGACTCACGCTCGACTAACGTCCTTCCTCCTCCTCGCCAGGACCACTCTTACAAGATCTAGAAGCTCGGTGGCTCCTGTACGTCTCTTCATATCTCTACTTCCCCTCGCACCCACGCTGACCTCACTCTGCCCCTCGCCACAGTCTTCCTCCCCTCGGCCGAGTATAAGATCACCTGCTCGGTCGGCGTCACTCCTACCTACTACTAGCTTTCCCCCCTTGGCCCCAATAGACATTGACACTCTTCACCTTTCTATGTCACTCTCTTGCAACGGACCCTTTGTTCTGCCACATCATCTTTCGACATCTCGAGGCTCTTCTTCTCGCTTGAAGCTCTTCTTCTCGCTCGAAACTCGCCCCTGCAAGCTCTCTSGCTCCCTGCTCCCTKCGCTCTCGCTCTGACTGCTGCTCAACTCCTGCTCGTCAACTCGGGCAAAATTGCTCCGCGGTGAGCTRGACGAGAGTCGTGGGCAATCGAGCGCCAGCGATGAAGCAGTAAGCTCGGCGCTCGGCGCTCTGGTCGGGGCGGAGCTGTGGGGAACTGGAGCGAGCAAGGGTACAGCAGTACACCGCAATCGCCGTATGGTCCTTGAAAAGAGTGCCTTGACACGCTCACCTGCTCGCAGAGCGCCTGGCGTACAGACAGGTTTAGCTTCGGCGATGAGGCCCTCATGCCAACCGAGTTCAGTGGGAGTTCTGCTGAGTTCAAGTCGGCGACGAGGCATCTATCTATACCTCTATGTCAATACGCTGTGGCACCTGATCGCCTGTCGACCTACAACTCGACCCCCCCCCCCCCCCCCCCCCCCCCCCCCCCCCCCC
>BCKL01000006.1:0-60412 GCA_001600635.1 Leucosporidium creatinivorum | reverse complement strand
TCACTGTCTACTCGATGAAGGGGATCTGTAGGAGAGCAGCGCGCTGGCTGCGAAGCGGCGCCGAGGGACAGTGAGGAGGGTCGAGCGTCTGTTGTGAGGGGAAGTGAGGTCGAGCTGGCGTCCAGGATAACGCGATGAGATACTGAAGCAGTAGTAGATGCGCTATAGAGCTCCAGCTGACCCTCAAGCCCTCCCCCGCCCGCAGACCGAAGCTCCGCCTTTTCCCCATTCGCCCTCCTCCTCGTCGCTCGCTCGCTCTCCTCGCCAAGGCCGTCATCCAAGACCTTCCTCCCGAGCTGCTGCTCAAGATTATGGAGCAGGGTATAGCAGCTGGTGAGGCATGCCAGGGGTCCGCCAACACCCTCCACTTCCTTAATACATCCCTCGTCCCCCGAGCGTGGGCCAAACCCTCGCAGGAGCTGCTCCTCTATACGAGCGACCTGAGCCAGGTCGCACACTTCCTGAGGCAGCAATCCTCCAGCTCCCCTCACGTCTCCCGAGTCCGACGCTTGAAAATCATCAATCGACACGGCGACGAGCTGAAACTCATCGGCGAGGCTTCGGTGGTAATCGAGGAGTTGTTCTTAACGAATGATCTACACGGCCGCCGCACAAACCAGACCTTGCAACCGATCGTCCTCCCGAATCGTCTCTGGAACAGTAAGCTTTGATTCCGCTTCTTGCTCGAAACTCCCCACCGACTGACCCTCGCGTGCGTTCATAGCGGTCCAGGGCCTCACCGTCGACGCTCACCTCGAGCTCGAATATCCTAGCAAGATCTACGACGGCAGACTTGCCTTCATCCGACTTACCCTCATCGCCTGGTATACTCCCCCCTTCGACTTGCTACGCCCACTCGCCTCTCTCGCTCAGAACCTCACCACGATCACCCTCGTGTATGCCAAGACAGACTTCCCTGAGTATCTCAATGTCGTTCTCGGGCCACTTGCCCCGCAACTGAAGGCCCTCGCGCTGTTCAACCCGACTCGCCGTGGCGCCGAGTCCGACTCCGAGTCGAACGCTTCGGCCTACTTCTCCTTGACCACCTTCCTCAATTCCTGCACCTCGCTCCAGCGCATCTTTCTCGTCATCTCGGACGGTAGCAGCATATGCGACATGTTGAATTCCCTGAACGCTAAGCTGGTAACCCTTGCGGTCGGTACGGACAGTCTCGGCGCCACCGTCGCTGAGCCTGGGGCGGCGGAGTGGACACGAGCGACTGGTTGGACGCGCTGAAGCTGCCCGTATTATCAGAACTTGAGCTTTGGGCGGTGTTGCGCCCATGCTGGGAGGGATCGGCGGCTGGGGATCTTGAGAGATGGAAAGCTGCGTGCCAAGCTCGCGGCATCTTCGCTGCCGCCTAGGTCAAAGGTAGCTCTTTGACTCTCACGAGATGTACTGCCACGCTGACGAGCTACCACTGCAGACTGAAGGCGTGATCGGGCGCTGAACGTAGCCTGCAAGGTCAGCTCATCCTCGTTACGTCCTCTCGCCGAGAACCAAGCTGAACATCATTTGCCCCAACAGCCACCGTCACATTACTCGCTGGACGATACTACGCACGCTTTCTTCTCTGCAACTCGCTCGATGTACCCAAAGCGCCCGAACTCGTCGCTCGCGAAAGCCGAGACAGCCCCTCGCCGAGAATCGTCTCCTCTCGCTCCACCTGCTCAGCTCCTCGCTCGCTCGCTTGACCTCGCTCAACGTGTGCAGCTCACTCCCTCAAGCACTGCGCCCTCATCTCTCCCTCGCTCGATGCAAATCCTCGGCCTTCTCTCGCTGCTCCCTCGCTCTCTTCTTCGCGCTCTCTCCATGCAAATGAGACGACTCGTGATGTAAAACGGCTTTTGTCGTGAAAGGAAGCAACTTGGAAAGGTTTGGGACGCCCAAAGGCAGATAACAGCGGGTGCGAGAAGGGGGGTTTTTACCGAGGGAGGAGGGCAAAGACAACGACCACGACGACAGCGATGACGAGGAGGGCAGGAAGTGAGACGAGGGTAGCGAGCGCTTAGAAGCACTTGCGGTGGACGATTGAAGGTCCCGACTCGTCGTACTCTGTGGACGTCGGATCGAGCGATGAGGGAGAGGGAGAGGAAGGAAGAATATCGAGGTCAGCGACTGAGCGAACAACAGAGAAAGAGGAAGAGCAAGAGGAGAAAGAGCGCACCCTGCTTCGAGATCCACATCTGCTGGAAGGTGGAGAGGGAGGCGAGAATCGAACCTCCGATCCAGACTATTCGGCACGAGCGAGCGAGAGCGAGGGGGTCAGCGATTTGTTCTCGCACATAGGAGGGAGAAGGAAGAGGAAACACACCGGAGTACTTGCGCTCGGGGGGAGCGACAATCTTGACCTTCATCGACGAGGGCGCGAGGGCGGTGATCTCCTTCTGCATGCGGTCCGAGATTCCAGCGTACCTATTATCGCCAACACACCAATCGTTAGCCCACATCCTCGCTCAACTCGGCGAGAGGGAGAGTAAGAAAACGTACATGGTGGTTCCTCCCGACATGACAATGTTGCCGTAGAGGTCCTTGCGGATGTCGAGGTCGCACTTCATGATCGAGTTGTAGGTCGTCTCATGGATACCCGAAGCCTCGAGGCCGAGGAGCGACGGCTGGAAGAGGGCCTCGGGGGCGCGGAAGCTGTTCAATCATCGACCTCATCAGCTTCTCGCTCGGTGCTCGGCGCAAGGGGAAGGGAGGGAGAAGACGAACCGCTCGTTTCCAATAGTGATGACCTGTCCATCAGGAAGCTCGTACGACTTCTCGAGAGCGGACGACTGGGCGGCAGTCTGCATCTCCTGCTCAAAGTCGAGGGCAACGTAGCAGAGCTTCTCCTTGATGTCGCGAACGATCTCGCGCTCGGCGGTGGTGGTGAAGGTGTAGCCACGCTCCATGAGGATCTTGATGAGGTAGTCCTGTTCATCGTATAACCAGCGAAGGTTAGCGAGCGCACAAGAAGGAGCGAGAGAGAGAGCCGAGACGAACGGTAAGATCACGACCGGCAAGATCAAGACGAAGGATAGCGTGGGGGAGGGCGTATCCCTCGTAGATAGGGACAGTGTGGGTGACACCATCTCCCGAATCGAGGACGATACCGGTGGTACGTCCCGAAGCGTAGAGGGAGAGGACGGCCTGGATGGCAACGTAGAAGGCGGGGGCGTTGAAGGTCTCAAACATGATTTGAGTCATCTTCTCGCGGTTGACCTTGGGGTTGAGGGGAGCCTCGGTGAGCAGGACGGGGTGCTCCTCGGGCGCGACACGGAGCTCGTTGTAAAACTAGAGGGTAGTGGGTGGGGGTTAGCGATAGCTGAAGGGAGGGAGAGGAGGGATGGAGACGAACGGTGTGGTGCCAGATCTTCTCCATGTCGTCCCAGTTGGTGACGATACCGTGCTCAATGGGGTCTGTAGGTGAGATAGAGCATCGAGGACGAGGGGTGCGTGGGGCAGGTTGGATGAAGCGAGCGGGTCAGCTCTCTCGCTCGCTACAAGGGCGCAAATAAGAGATTACGAGCTC
Source organism: Leucosporidium creatinivorum (assembly GCA_001600635.1). NCBI lineage: Eukaryota > Fungi > Basidiomycota > Microbotryomycetes > Leucosporidiales > Leucosporidiaceae > Leucosporidium > Leucosporidium creatinivorum. The sequence goes on along the minus strand of BCKL01000006.1, from coordinate 56,895 downwards.
ACACTTGAGGGTAAGGATACCACGCTTGGACTGAGCCTCGTCTCCAACGTACGAGTCCTTCTGTCCCATGCCGACCATCACGCCCTGGTGACGAGGGCGACCGACAATCGAGGGGAAGACCTGATGGAGTGGTAGCGGTTCGCATTAGTTTCTGTATCCTTCGTTGGCCATGCTGAAGTGTGGAGCGAGCTGTAGGGAGGTCGACACGACCGGTGGAAGCTGTTCGAACCGAGAGAGGCGGCCGGGCCCTCCACGCGCTGTTGCCCTCCCAGCCCTGCCCGTCGCTCCCCACTGCTCCCTATACTGGACTGCAATCAAACAGACCACTCACAGCACGGGGAGCGTCATCTCCAGCGAATCCAGCCTTGCACATTCCTGGTAAACAGCAGCGAGAAGACGTCAGCCAACCGTTCGTCTTCTAGCCCGAGCATTGAGCCCTGCAGAGAGGTAATGGAAGGAGGACTCACCGGATCCGTTGTCGATAACGAGGGCGGCGACCTCTGTAGGCGAGCAGAGACGGGGAGCGGGTCAGTTGAACTGTTGAAGAGCGAGGCGGTGCGTGCGGGCCCTCTATAGCCACTCGATGCGACTGCTGGAAAGCCTGTAAAGGTGCAGGAGTAGCACTCACCATCTATAATAGAGTGAAAGAAGCGGTAGGAGGTAAAGAGGGAGTAGGGGGAGGTGATGAAGGGGTACAACAGAGTGGTTAGTTGAGCTCGACGTGTCCCAGCCCTCGTTTCAAGCTGCTGTTGCCCGTCGCGAGAGCTGTAGCAGAGCAGGTAATAGGATGGCTTACCTTCCATTTTTGCTGTAGTGAGTAAGGGGGGTTGAAAGGGGGGTGAAAGAGAGAGCGAGCGAGACGGGTGAGGAGGGAGAGGGCAACCTCAGCGATTCGCTCCAAGCGGCCAAGTCCACAGCTCGGCCAAGGGGCTCGTGCTCCTTTGTAGCTCGAGTAGTATTTTCATTCACTCACTCTCAATAGATGCAGTTGACTCGACCTCGCTACATCTGACTCGTTCTGTACTAGAGCACATCCCACAGCTTCGGGCTGGGCTGGGCACCTCCTGCGCTTCGAAAGGTGCTGCGAAGTCGAGTCGTCCTTCCACCGAGCGAAGAGTCAGCAGGCAACGTCGAGCTCCGAGAATTGCAGGCTGTACAGAAACCCCATCGCTCTACGTAGCAGAATTGCCGAAGCGAGGCAGTCCCAGCCAGACCAGCTCCTCGCCGAACTCGCACCCCTGGAGCTCGGCGTTGCTTCAAATGACCATGGCAAGGCTTGCTGGAGAGCGTCGACCTTTTCTCACGCTCTGTTAGTCCACCACTGCTCTGATCAAGCTCAGCTCGGCGTTGGAAGCTAGATCTCCTGGTCCAGTCGCGTGCGGAGCTCTCGACTTCACCGAGATCAGCTCGTAGAGAGTAGTGGTTTTGCAGAGAGGTAGTGAATATAGCCTGGAAAGTCAAGAGCTGACCAAAAGTGCCACCAAGCCGACCTCAGCGCTCGGCTTGGACCGCTGAGCTCCCCTTGTCGACTCGTCGCCCGCCGCCCGCTCTCTCCTTCCTCCCTCATCGAGCCCTTTGGGTGAGTCTCGTCACTATCAGCCCCAGCACATCTACTTCGCTTCGAGCGGTCGTACAATCAGTCTACACTGCTACAGCTAGCATGTAGTCCTACATACCACCGCTGGCTCTCAGAAGCCAGAGCGCCTACCCGCTTCCACCTCTCCCTCCCTTGCTCGCCGCTCGCTCGCTCGTCGTCGCCTCAAGGCCGCCCTGTACTCACCTAATTGTCTTGTTCTTCTCAGCTACAACTAGTCGACTACATCTTACATACTCCTCTTCCTCGTCCGCCGACCTAACTACAGCGCAGCACAGCGCCCATCCCAAAGCACGCGAGCTCTCACCGCCTCGTCTCGCCATGTCCTCGCTCCCTCCTCATCCTCCTCCTCCCACTCGGCGTTCTCTCTCCCCTCGCCGAGGCGGCAACGGCTACTCCAACGGCGGCCCTCCTCCTCCCCATCGCCAGTTCGATGGCCCTCCTCGAGGAGAGCGTGACTACCGCGACAGGGATGATCGTGGACCACCGCGAGGAGGAAGGGATGATAGGGATAGAAGGGGACCTCCTGGACCTGGACCGATGTATGATGATAGGAGGGAGATGGGCCCGCCTGGTGGTGGTGGGAGGGGGTTCGACAGGGATGAGAGGAGGGGGCCGCCTGGTCCGAATGGTCCGCCAGGGAGGGGAGGATATGAGAGGAGGAGCAGGAGTCCTGAGGGTATGTTCTGAAGCGTTGGTGGTGCTCAGGGGACGGAGCCGAGCTGACCCATTCGCGCCCGAGCAGACAGGCGAGGCGGCAAGCGTCGCAGATCGTCCCTTTCGCCCCCTCCTGGTGGTCGAAGGAATAGCTTCCGTGGTGATGGTCCCCGTGGTGCGTTTCCGGCAATCGTGCGCTGAGCTCGACGATCAAGAGCTGACCTGGATTCACAACGCGACGCAGGCCCTCCTCGAGGCGATTACCCTCCTCCTCGCGAGGAGCGCGAGTTTGCTGGTCCTCGATTCGCCCCTATCGCTCGCGAAGGTCCTCCTCCGTACGTCAACTCCTTCCTGTTCGCCGCCTCCGAGCTCAGCTTAAAGACGCACCCGCTAACCTCTCCTGCTCTCCCTCCACAGCCCACCCGACGTGCTCGACCCCCCCTCCTCTCTCGATTACCAAGTAACCTTCCGCTACTTCACCGACTACCACACACGCAACACTCCCTCGCTCGCCTCCGACCCCATCGCCCTCGAAGCCTCCTGGCAGCAATATCTCATCGACTTCAAGCGGAGGGGAGTAGTGGGCTTCTTCGACGAGATGAAGGATCAGAGTTGGTTCAAGGAGAAGTATGAGCCTAGTAAGGAGATGAGTGGGTTGAGGGAGAGGTTGAAGAGGAAGGGAAGGGAGGGGGGGATGCAGAGGTTCTTGAACGAGTTGGAGGCGGGCAATTTGGATGCCATTTCGTACGACTATCGTGCGTGCTTCCCTCCTCCTCTGCCTCGAGCGCCACGCTTACTCCTTTCGAAACCAACAGCCGAAGGTCGAAAGTTCTCGGCCGAAGTTCCGACCGCCGATGGGGACGTCAAGATGGAGGACGGAGAAGCTCCCGCTGCTGCTACTACTGCCGACGGTTCTACGTCGAACGGTTCTCCCAAGCTTTCGAGGACGTCCAACCCCGACTTGGTCACCATCGAGCCGAACGATCGTCAATTGTTCATCAAGACGATTACGCCCGATGTTTCGAGGGAGGAGTTGGAGGCTGTGCGTGTTCTACCTCTTCATTTCTCTCGGGTCGTCTTTGTGCTGACAGAGCGACTTGGATATAGCACTGCTCCCGCGTTTCGGGCTTCGACTACCTCGCTCTCTCCGAGCCGATCCAGAACAAACGCTGGCACCGCGTCGGATGGGTAGCCTTCAAAAGCGCCAACGACATTCCCGCCGCCATGTCTGTGCTGTGCGAATCGACTGTACGTCTTCTCCTCCCACTCCCTCTCCTCCCCGCCCGCCTCGCCTCGCTGACCCTGCCCGCACGCCCGCCCCCAGCTCGCCGATTTCACCCTGCACATGTCGCCGCTGGACAAACTCTTCACCGTGCGCATCAAAGCCGCCCCGGGGATCATGAACACCTCGGAGCGGTTGAGGAAGGATTTGGAGCAGATCCGCTTTGTCGCGGCTGGGTTTGAGAAGGACGAGGGGGACTCGAGGGGGAGTGTGGGGATTGAGGAGAGGTACAGTAGGGGCGTTGAAGAGGTCGAGAGGATCAAGGAGGAGGGTGGGGAGGATGTAGAGGAGAGGGTGGAGGAGCGGGCGGAAAAGTTGGTGAGTCGCGCGGCTGAGCGCCGAGCCGAAGGGAGCTGACCCCAGAAGTGCTGCGCTACAGACCAAGAAGACCCTCGATCTCTATCTTCACTACCTTCGCTCCGTCTTCCACACTTGCTACTACTGCCTCGCGACGTTCCATTTCGCCGAGGAGCTGGAGCGCAAGTGTCCGACTCATCTCAGGAGGGAGGCCAAGGCTGATGTCGTCAACTCGAGGGCGCCTGGTGCGTTCAAGCTTCTCACACCTTGATGTTTCACGCTGAACCCCCGCTACTCGACGCAGAACTCGCCTGGCTTCGCTCATTCGAGGAGAGGCTGCCCCTCCTCACTAGCCGCGAGTCGATCGACCCTCGCGAGTTCGGAGGCGACAGCTACGAGGAGTGAGCTCCGCCTTTCTTCGTTCCCGCTGTACCGACTGCTGACCGCCCTCTCGTTTACAGGGAGCTCCACCGCCTCTGCCCCGCGCACATGAAGGAGGAGGAGGAGGGCAAGTTCCGCTGCAAAGAGTGCAACAAGCTCTTCAGCGCTCTCAAGTTCATCGAGAAGCATATCGCTACCAAGCATTATGCCAAGCTCGGCCCTACGCTCGACAAGGTCGGTCCCTTTCCTCCTCCCTTCCCCTCGTCGAGCGCCAAAACTGATCTCTCGCTCCTACCAACAGCTCAAGTACCTCAACAACTACGTCCTCGACCCCTCGTACCTCCCCCTCTCCGACCGTCTCGACAATTTCACCGCCTCCTCCCTTCGCGAGCAACACGCTCTCAACTCGTCCGCTCCGGCGGGGGCTCACTCGGCGCTTGCTGGGCGATCCCTCGCCGACCGTATCGGGGATCGTCTACCTGATGATGCTCATCTCCAGCGAGGTGGGAGCGTGAAGAGGAGGACGAGGACCCAGGATGAAGCGATGATGAGGACGGGACCGCCGCCGCCGCCGCCAGAGGGAGCACTGTTGGATCCGAGGGCGGCGAGGGGCGCTAGCTCTTATGCTGATTTGGTGAGTCTTGCGCTTTATATCTCTCCCGAGCGTTGGCTGATTAGACGACTTGGCTCGAACAGGATAACGCCCCGAGCGGAGCGACCGCCGACATTGTCTTGCAGTACTAGGGTGGACATGAGCGAGGGGCAATTGCAGAAGGGATCAAAAAGGGAAAGCTATAGCGGTACAATACATCCAGGATTACTACAGATCGCCCGTCTTGTCTCCTTCCTCGGCGGCGAAGCGAAGGCGACTCGAGGCCCGCCGACTCTGTGTTCTGCTCTGAATGCTACTGTCGCAAGAGAGCGTTTCGAGACGTTCATGCTGGGTCGCCTTGCGATGTCTTGTAGCTGAGGCGAGCGAGCGCTGAGCGTGACGATCGCGACCTCGGCGCTGCCATCGGCTTGACGAGAGGGGCGCGTGTGGACCCTGCCGCGCGAGTAGTCAGCACAGGAAAGCCGAGCGAGACGACGGCAGCTTCAACTCACCTCTGGCGGCGCCAGTCGAATAACGGGAGCCGGACCTCGGGTTCGAGCTCTTCTCGTCTCCTCCTCTCCCTGTCGACTCGGCTCACTCCTCCATCCTCACACCCGCCTCTCCATTCACTCCTCCAGCTTCAGCAGGACTCGTCGTCTCTCCATTCGTCGCCGTTCCGCCAGGCAAGTCCTTGAGATACTCGGCGAGCTCGGGGAACGCCTCGCCCAGCTCGGAGTGAAGGATGTCGCGGTAGTCCTGTTGTCGGAAGGAGTAGAGAAAATGCTCAGCAAGCTGTCGGGAGAAGGAGAGGAGGTTGGGATGACCTACAGACACAGCAGAGAGGATGCCGTTGGTGTACATGTTCTCGCCGGCTACGCGCTCGATAAACTCGCGAGTGTAGGTGTGAGGGTTCTTGCCTTGGTCGACGTAGCTGTAGGAAGGTAGTCCGGTCAGTTGGATCGCCCTACAGAGCAGCAGAGCGGGCGCGAAACGCACTTGATCACGTCCAGCGGGATGCGCACGTCCGCTACGGTGTCCTTGAGAGCGTACAGTTCGGCCAAGTGGTCCACCGTTTGCGCTCTGTAGTAAGCGAACGTAGCATGTCAGCTCGGCGGCCCACGGACGCGCTGAACGAGAGAGAGACGCACGCCTTCCTCCCTATCAAGCCTCCAGGGTATCCGCTCGCAGCTCCGCCGACAGAGGTCTCGAGTGCAGATTCTTGTACGTCCGATGCGCCTGCGGAGGTGGTCAGCGATGAGCTGCAGACCCGAGGAGCGCCAGACTCACAGATGCCCATCTCGAGTAGCGACTGCAGGAGCTGTTCTAGGCGACCTTCGAGAGCAGCCTGAGGTGTAGACGGTAGAGCAGACGGGTGTTGAGGTAGCGGAGCGGTCATGGTGAGATGAGAGCGGAGCGAGGCGAAGCGGTCGGAGCCAAGCCGAGCGCTGGCCTGCGCAGAGAGGCCAGGAGGTCTTACTGTACCAGACTGTACCTTCGCAAATCTCTCCGCCGATGCGGTTCACTACAGCACTTCGATGCTTGCGAGTCAAATTTCTGTACAATGTCCCTCAAGCCCGTTGACCGCTCGGCGCCCTTCTCGGCGAAGTCTCTACTTCCTCCGACTCTCTAATCGTGCCACTCGAGGCCGAGCGATTGCGCGACAAAGCCGTACTTCTCGGCGGCCTCGACAATCTTTGCCTGGGTGGACTTGCCAGCGCCGTGGCCGGCCTTGAAGTCGACACGGAGCAGGAGGGGATGAGGGTTGTTGGGCAGGCAATGCTGGAGCTCGGCGGCGTGCTTGAATGAGTGGAGAGGGACGACGCGGTCGTCGTGGTCGGCGGTGAGGAGCATGGTGGGAGGGTAGACCTTGGTCGAGTCGACGTTGTGCAGAGGCGAGTACTCGATGAGGTAGTCGAAGCCTTCGGGCTCGTCGGCGCTGCCGTAGTCTGTTCGCCGATGAAAGTAAGCGACGGCTCAGCAAGTAGCGAGAGATGTGCTCACCCGAAGTCCAAGCGCGACCGATTGTGAATCGGTGGAAGCGAAGCATGTCGAGTACTCCGACGTCGGCGATGGCTGCTCCGAAGAGCTCGGGCGCCTGGTTGACGCAGGCGGCGACGAGGAGACCGCCGTTGGATCCTCCCGAGATGGCGACCTTGTCCTTGGCGGCAATCTTCTCGGAGTGAAGGTACTTGGCGGCGTACTGGAAGTCATCAAAGACGTTCTGCTTTTTCTCCTTGGTTCCGGCCAAGTGCCACGTTTCGCCGTACTCGGCTCCTCCGCGGATGTTGGCGACGCTGTGGGTCGGAGAGAGCGATTAGCGAGGCAGTCGGGGGAGAAGGACGAGGTTGAGCTCGGCTCGAGAGCGGAAGGTGAGACTTACGCGAGGACACCCTTGTAGTGCTTAATCCACGTCAGAAGCGACGGCGAGAAGAAGGGAGTCATGGAGTGCGAGAATCCACCGTAGCCGTACAGGATGGCAGGCGCCGTGCCGTTGTTCTTGACGTCGGCGGGCTTGGTGATGAACATAGGGACCCGAGTACCGTCCTTGGAAGTGTAGAAGACTGCGCGAGGGCGATTGTCAGCTCAGAGAACAAGTTCAACTCAAGCAAATCGACTCACCCTGCTCCGAAACGAACTGCTCGGGGTCGATGCCAGCGACCTTGGCGACACGGTAGATGCTCTCCTCCTGGTTTTCGGCAGCCTTAAAGTCGTAGCGGTACACGGTACCGGGTGTAGTGAAGCTGGTGACCGAGTACCAGAACTCGTCGTGCTCGCGACGTCCAGCGATTTGGTCGATGGAGCCGATGAGACCCTCGGCGAGGCGCTTGACACGCTTGCCCGACTTGAGCTCGTGGAGGTAGAGCTCGTCCTTGACATCGACCGAGTAGAGGAGGATGAGGGCGTCGTTGTTGGCGATGTGGACGGAGGAGAGGAGGGCGTCGGGGTTGTGAGGGATGAGGTCGGTGAAGCCCTGGTGGAGACTGAGAGTCAGCCGCCGAAGGGCAAGTCTCTTCACGGAACAGCTCACCTTCTCGGGGTGCTCCAAGTCGTAGGTCACAATCTTGTAGTTGGGCGAGTCGTTGGCGCTGAGGTAGGGAACGATCGGGTCAGCGCGCGCGAAGACTTAGTGTAAGCGGGAAGTGCGCACTTGGTGAAGAAGTAGAACAGCGAGCCGTCGTTTCCAATGTCCGCCCAGTAATCTCCCCACTCGTTGATGACCTTGTTCCACTTCATCTCCGAACCGATCTTGGACTCCTCGAGATCGGCAATCCAGAGCAAGTTGGAGCGGCCAGTGTCCTTGGAAGAGGAGAGGGTAACGTAGCGACCGCTGTAAGAAAGGTGTCAGCTGCCTTATGCTGCGAGAGAGGCGAGATGCCGACTCACTCATCGGTTCCGCCAGCGCCGAACATCCACTCTGGGTGCTCTGCGTCCTTGAGCACGAGGATGTCCTGCTCCTGCTTGGTACCAACTCGGTGGTAGTAGACCATGGCGTTGAGATCGGCGTCGGTCTCCGTGCCGGCCTTGTCGTCCTCCTCGCCTCCGTGCTCCTTACGCTCGGCGAAACGTTGGTAGAAAAACCCTGATGAATCCTTAGTCCAACCGATACCTGTCGCAAATAATTTCAGCAAGGTTGAAGACTGTACCGAGCGTGCACTACGCACCAGTGAACTTGAGGAAGCGCAGGACGTCGGTCTCGAGCTTGCCCTCGTCCTTGCCAACAGTCTGATCGGGCCTGTGGGGAGCATCCGTCGGGCGCACGTAGCAGGTCATCCAGTCCGATCCCGAGCGCGAAAGGGCGTAGGCAAAGTATTTGCCGTCGTCGGAGAAGGAGGAGGTGGAGCGCGAGACCGAGCCATCTTCGCTGAGGAGGTTAGGCTGTTGGAGCGCCGAGGTCAGCTTGATAGGCTCGGTTGCAGGGGAGCGGATCACTCACATCAAAGAAAAGCTCTCCGCCAATCTCGCCGTCCTTGACGAGCTTGGTCGCATCCTCCTTGGGGAAGCGATAGATGGCCGACTGAGCTTGCAGGCCCGAGTTGTACTGCGAAGGAAGAGTCAGCGAAGCAGGAGCGGTATCGGTAGACCTCCGCTCACAGTGAAGTAGTAGTTGCCATCTCCCTTGAGTGCAGGAGCCGAGACTGTACAGCCAGACGCGTCAGCTCTCGAGCGCGCCCTCTCCACCGTGAGACGTACATCGCGCGTAGCTGTAGTTGTCGGTGATCTCCTTCTTGAGCTTGTCTCCATCCTTGTACTGCTGTAGGTAGGCTCGTGCGTGGTCTCCCTGCTCCTGCACGAAGCGCTTCGTCTCCTCCGAATCCGGCTCGTGTAACCACGAATATGGGTCTTTGACCTGAACCTCGCCCTTCTTGGCACTCTTGAAGGTCTCTACAAAGTCTCCACGGCGCACGGTGGGGTAGGGAGTCGCCTTGGGATCCCAGGGAGTTGGCGCCATTGCGTGAGCTGAGGAGGAGAAGCGAGCGGCGATGCTGGTGTAAGGGAGAGAGAGTCGAGTAGTCGATATGAGCAAGAGTTGTGCTGCAGGGGACTTCAAACGACTGAGCATTGGGCGGGAGAGCAAGGAGGGCGGGCTGAACTTCGGGCGGGGGTCGAATCGCCGCTGGGGCCTCCTCTTGGGTGCAAGTAGCTTTTTCGTACCTGCTAGCTCTCAGGCAATGCATCAGAATGCTCTCTGAGCCTCAGGCGCTGATCTAGCTCGCCCCCAAGTCGAACTCGGCGTTGCCTCCTTCGCCGATCTCGAGCCCCTCGACGAGAGCTGTACTGCAGGCTCGTTAATGCCCCATAGCTTCATTAACCAAGACGACCAACTGCTACTGCTACCGATGCGAACACCTCACGAAGCCAGACCCGCCGCTTTCAACCTATTCCAAGCTAGCGCCGGAGTCGACGAGCTGCTCGTTGCCGCCCACACCTTCCCCAGAAGCGCACTCGTCCCATCGTCCAGCACCTGCGCTCCTATCTGCTCCGCACCCAGCGCCCACCGCACGTCACTTGTCGCGTTGACGGCCCACGAGCGGAAGATCGACCCCGCCGAGGTGCCGAAGAGGAGGGCGGAGCCTGCTGAGTCGGTGGAGAGGGAAGAGATGGTGGAGGTGACGGAGGAAGGGTATGAAGATGAGGAGAGCCCTCCCCAGAGCTGTACTTCGAGGATGGGAAGAGAGTTGATGAGGGAGGAGGTCGACGAGGGAGGCGACGAAGTGGAGGAGAGGACGAAGGAGACCAGCTCGGTGGCTTGCTCCGGGCTGAGAAGATTGAGATATGCGAGGAGTACATGGTCGAGGTTGGCGAAGGTGCCGAATTGGTCTGCCGATGCGGAGGAAGAGGAAGCCGAAGGAGGACCGGCGAGCGTACCGAACAAGGTCTCGCCGCCGTGTATGGTGCAGCCAGCTTTGGCGTCGGACGAAAGGGCCACGGCCTGAGATGGTAGATGGGTGCGATTGCCGGAGGAAGCGAAGGGGAGGCGGAGGTTGAGGAGGTTGACGATGCCGTAGAGGGGACGATCCTGCTCGAGGAAAGCGGTCAGCGCCGGACTCGACCATACACCAGCAGCAATATCTGGACTTGCCAAGCATGACGAAGCGTTGAATGACCCTGCAAACTGCACCGACGCCAAGCCGAAAGCCTTCTGCTCGATCTCGTTCACCCTGCTCACCACGTCGCCGCTCAACCCGGCCATGCATCCTACTCCCACGGGAAACGAGCTCGAGTTGCTCAAACCCTGCGCCAGACTCATCATCGTCTCGCCAGTAGGCAGGCTGCTCGTCGCCTGGAACGGAATGAGCACCTCGGCGTTCTGCACCGCCGTCTTGAACGTCGCGAGGTCGGCGTCGGCGAATCCCAGCTCGCTCCAGAGGTGTTGGAGAGCAATCGTGCGTCCTTTGGATCCCGCAACGGCGTATGCGTTCATGCGATCGAGGGTGGCGGAGGCGCTGGACGAGACGAGAGCGACTTGCTCGGCCGAGGGGGAAGCTTTCGAAACCCAGGAAACGGAGGGGACGGACGAGGTCATTTGGGCGAGGTCGAAGGTGAGTCCAGCGACGATCATCTGAAAGTTGCTGTTGGGTACGGTCGACGCGTCGTCGCCGAATGGGGCAAAGTTGAGCGCCGAGGCGAAGGTGCGAAGGCCGGTCTTGGCTTCCGAGACGCCCCAGCCCCAGGCTACGGCGGCTTCCGTCCAGGCGAGACGGACTGGGTAGGACGACATGGGGAGGTTGGGAAGGGTGATGAGGTCGAGTTGCGATTGGCAGGTCTTCTTGGAGGAAGGCGTGCCGCCGAGGTAGGTGTTGACAATGAGGGGAAGACGAGAGACGTCGAAGGAAGGGGAGAAGAGGTTGTTGGCGGCAGCGGCGACATCGAGGAGTCCTTGAGCGATGGGAAGGGAGCGGTCGCCGGCGCAGGTGGCGTTCAGATGGCAGCTCGTGCCTCCCCATGCGCTCGGGCATGAGCACTCGCAGCTGCCTCCGCTCGTGCTCTTGACGGTCCCTCCGTTCCGACATACGCACTCCCCGAGCGAAGACGATCCGCTGCTACGTTTCGAGAGGACGGCGCCGAGGATGCTGATGAGGAGGACGAGGGCGACGAGGCCGCCGGCGAGCCATCGGAACCGGGTTGAGGCGAGGAGGGGCTTCCACGTATCTCCTCCTCCTCCGAACCACTTCCGCTTCCCACTCGTCGCTTCGGTAGTCGTCGACAGCCAATCTTGAGTCTTCCTCCTCGCCTCCCTGACTTTCCTCCGCTCTCTCTCCAGCCGCCGTTCTTCGGCCGTCCTTGCCCCTCCCCTCGAGCTCTCTTCTCCCAACGTCGACCACCCCTCAGCCGCGCTAGACGACCGCTTGGCCGAGGGTGCCCTCCCTCCTCCTTCCACGCCGAACATCCACCACCGGCTCGCCTGCGACTCGCTCCGCCCATGCGCCAGTCCACGAGGGTAGTCCTTCCTCCTACTCGGCGACGCCTTCTCTCCCGCTACTCCATCATCCAACAGGCGTGACTCGACCTTCTCCGCCCTCCTGACTAAATCCTCTAACTCGACCTCGATTCCTCTGCTCCTTCGGCTCGACGAATCCTCGGCCTGAGCAACTCGCTGCCTCATGTTGGCTCCTCGCGGCGGACTGATAAGCGATGACCTTGTCGGACTCATCGAGCCTGTCTCGCCCATACCGAGCACTTCTGCTCGACTCGGCCGAGCGCTCGTCTTTGCTGGCGAGTCTTCGGCGGGGGCGACGAAGAGGGAGACGAAAGGTGGCATCTGAGGAGCTGAGGCTTGGGGCGGGGGCGTTGGAGGAGGAGGAAGAAGGGCTCGGGTGGATGAGGAGGGAGCGGAGGGAGCGGAGGACCAAGGGGAGGGCATGGCGGAAGAAGAAGAGGAGGGAGTGAAGGTCGACGCCGAAGTGGGAGTAGGAGTCGGTGCGGCAGAGATGGAAGGGCAGGCAGGGTAGTGAGAATACTGAGGGGAAGCCTGGGCGAGAGAGCCTCGTCGAGCGGTCGCCAGGGGCTGCTGCAGCGTTGACGGGAGGTTCCGCCGAGCAGCGAGGCCGAGCCCACCGTCCGGGATCGAGTGCGAGCGAGGAGGTGCCGTTCGAGGCGGAACCTGCTCGACGTATGCTCTCGAGATCCATGTCGGCTCTTCGTCGACGTCCGACATGCCTCCTCGGCTCCTCGGTCGTTCGTCGTAAGAAGGGGAGTGAGAGCGCGGTGGGTAGGAGGGAAGGTCGACCAGAGGCGGAGTGAGAGGTTTGTAGGTCGATGGGAACGTCGCCGAGCTCGGAATGGAAGATGGAGGAGCGATCGGGTGCAGGAGGGCGTGTTCGAAAGAGGGCTCCGTGTTCGAGCGAGAGGGTTGAGTCGTCTGGCGAGGCGAGACAGAGGGTCGAGGAGGGGTGGTGCCGAGTGCGGAGGAAGCGGTGACGTTATAGGTGTCCCAGTATCCTGACGAACTCTTTGCTGTGCGCGAGGACTCGGCGAGGGAGACGAGACCGGCCGATTTTGTTGAGCCGAGGATGCTCTTCTTGCGCGGCGAGGTTGCAGCAGGCTCGACGACGATGGAAAAAGGGTCGGCCATGGGCGGTGCAGCTGGTAGAGGTCGTCCGAAGATGTCGAAGACGGCAGCTTGCGGCGGAGCTCGTCTCGGCGGCGTCGAGGTCCATGGAGCTTGGAGCTGGCTAGACCGCCGCTTCGCCGCCCGAGCCTCTTCCTCCTGAGCGACCTCCTTGACCATCATCGGATCCATGAACGAGTCCTCGCCACTTGTACCAGACAAGCCCTCGCTCAAGAACGAGGTCCGCTCCCCGCTCGGGCTGAGCAAGCCGGGGCTGCCTGCAGGGGTGGGCATTCCTCTGAACTCGGCTGACGGTGGGCTGGGAGTCTGCTCTGGGCTGAGAGGGAGCTCTGGCGGCGGGTTCGGCTCATGGTCCTCTGGTACACCCTCAAACTCGAAGCCGCTTTGAAAGCTGAAGCTCGGCGAAGAGGTGAAGGCGGGTGAGAGGCCGTGTATAGAGAGGGTGAGGTCGGGCGATGGAGCGGCCCAGAAGTCGTCCTCTGTAGTAGGCTTGGCGGCATAGTCGAATCCACCAGCTGTCAAGTCTGGCGTCTCGGGAAACGGGACTCCCTCGGCGGGGCCGATTTGGCTGTACGGGAAGGGCTCGTCAGCGCTTGCAATCGCTTCAGAGGGAACCCAGACTCACCTGGCCATGTCCTGCAGCTCTTCACAACGCGTCGCCGGGACCCTCTGAGCCTAAATCCCAATGAGGGTAGATGCGCTCTTCAAGGAGAAGTGGTCAGCTTGTTGTCCGAGTTGTTTGAAGGAAGTTGTGTTCGAGTGTAGCACAGTAGCTGAAGCTTTGAGTGTCTGCCTGCGCTCGCCCAGCGCCCGATGGGCTGCACTGCGAAAGCTGCAGCTCAAGAGGCCCCTCCTCAGACGCGACTCGAGCAAGCTCAGCGAGGAGCACACAAGGGATGCAGGCTTACCTCGATATTGCTTCGTATGTAGCTGAATTCTATCCTCCTGCTGTAGCGAAGCGACACGAGCGAAGAGAAGCGAGCAAAAGATGAGGCGAGAGGGCAAGGAGCCAGCGCCGAGAAGCTTGAGAAGGTCGGTTCCTACATACACTTTGGTGCAGCTGTTGGGAAAAGGGTTTAGAGGTGACTTAAGCGCTGTATTTCACGCTTCTGCAGCTCAATCGACCGCTCTTGGCAGGCCTCCTCCTTCTCTCACAAAGGAGGGATCGCCGCCAAGTCATGCTCGAGCGCTCGCGACGGCTCTCTTGCTCCTACATCTCACCTCGTCTCGCATCACCTTACAGCAGCGACTTGTACAGGACTTCAGAAATCCACAGCGTACTCTCAGAAGACCCTACACGAACATGAGCTCGTTCAAACGGCGCGTAACGACGACTCCGCTGCCCGGCTCCCGCCCATCTCCCTACAACTCGCTCCCTCTCCTCTCTACCGGTCTCTCTTCCCTCGACGACCTGCTCGGCGGTGGTCTCCCGCTCTCCTCCTCCCTCCTCATTCAATCCGACGCTCTCACTTCCTACGCCGACCTTTTGCTCAAGTTCTGGGTGGCTCAAGGACTCGAGGCAAAGCAGGAGATCGTAGTCATTGGCAGTGCGCTGGACGGCGACGGACCTCAGGGGCTCGTTGAGAGCTTGATGGAGGTGGATGGAGGGCAGGTGCTGGGAGACGAGGAAGATGAGGAGGAGAACAAGGAAGCAAAGGAGGAGAAGCTCAAGATTGCGTTCCGCTACGAAGGGATGAAACAGCATGCCACGACGGTCTCTGCTCCTACTCGTAAGCAGTTGCCAGTCCTGCTGAGGTCCGCTGCGAGCAGAAGAGCTGACCTTCGCAACCCTCCACAGCGCCAAGGGGAGCAGAGTCCGACGTCTACTGCAGCTTGTTCGACTTGACTACTACCAAGCAGCTTCGCGCAGCCGACCGAGCTCGCCTGACCGTAGTGGACTTCGACGAGCTGGCAGAGCGGCCGACGGAGGTGTACGAAGCGCTGTACGAGCGATTGCAGTCCATCATCACCGAGAAGGGGTATCTGTGAGTGCTTCCGCTTCGTAACATGTCTGCTTGCCCGCTGACTCGCTTCATTCCAGATTGCCTGAAGACGGAACAAAGCCGAGCAAGGCTCTGCGGATAGCCATCTCCTCCTTCGGCTCGCCCTCTTGGGGTCCATCATCCTCAGCGGTACGTTCAGAGCACATCTCTCCCTGGTCGAACTGTCGCTGACCTACCTTAACCCCACAGGCCCTCTACTCCTTCCTCCATCGCCTTCGTCCCCTCCTTCGGCGCTCCGCCTGCACCCTTGTCTCAACTTTCCCTCTCCCTTTGCACGCCTCCTCACCGACTCTCCTCACCCGCCTCTCCCACGCCTCCGACGCCGTCACTTCCCTCACCTCCTTCGCCTCTTCGCCTCTCTCCATCTCGCAATTCCCTCGGCATCACGGCCTGCTGAGCATACCCAAGCTGCCATCTCTCGGCAGTCTCGTACCACCAAGCGCCAAGCTCAGTGTACTACGAGGACTAGGTGGAGGAGGAGAGGGGCGAGAGAACAACCTCGGCTTCAGGGTCAAGAGGAGGAGGTTCGTCGTCGAGACGGTCAATGCGGATGAGCCGATGGGGCCAGAGGTCGAGAAGAAGAAGGTCGAGAAGAAGGTGGAGGAGAAGAAGGTGGAGAAGAAGGTTGAGGAGCGAATTGTGGAGAGGGAGACGAAGGTCAGGTTTGCGGGAGAGAAGGAGGCGTCGAAGGAGCAGCCTAGGAAGAGCGTGTCTGCCGTGATACACAAGCAGCCTGAGCTGTACGAGTTCTGATGTATGTGCGCAATCACGATGCATGCTGTCCAGCGTCGACTCTCGTTCGCGGCGAACGATTCGCGGTCACTCGGCTAGAGGATCTCCACCCTCAACTCTCGGCACTCGGCAGTCGTTTCGAAAGCACAGCGAAACATCACAGCTTGATCCGCCCAGCTAGTCCAACGCTACGAATGCTACTCTGCAGCCTCTAATCCCTCTTTGAGTTGTAGCTCGGCGGCCGCTCCCTTCCTCCTCCACCGAGATTCGTAATGTCTCCCTCATCGTCCGAGTCCGCCAACCGCAACGCCCGTCCTTCACCCTCCTCGCCACTTTCCTCACTACTCCTATGGTTCTTTGTGACCCTCCCCAACTCCCTCGCATCATCATCCTCATCATCCGACCCCACGTCAAACACCACCGAGTCCTGACCGACTCCCCCACTCCTCGCATTCCGCAGAGGGATACTCTCCCCCTTTCCTTCTCCATCATCCTCCTCCTCATCCTCCTCGCCCGTCGTCATCCCCGCAACATCATACATCCTCGCCCTCTCGCCCCTCTCCGCCTCCTCCTCATCCTGCGGCAACTCATCCGAAAGCGCCAGCATCCTGTTCTCCCCTGTAGGTCGCCAAAGCCAAGCGATCGAGGCGAAGACAACGAGGTAAAGGACGCCGAGCCAGCCGTCGAGTAGGATCCAGCGAGTTTGCCAGGTCGAAGGGCCGAAGGAGGTGGATTCACGAGCGGAGAAGGAGAGCGTCGAGATGACGAAGAAGGCGAGGATGAGGAGGGTGGCGAGGAGAAGGATGCGGTAGAGCTTGGTGAACACTGTAGCGAAATGTGGTTAGCGATACAGCAAGGAGCGAGACGGTTTGCGACTCACTCGACTTTTTATAGGTCTGGCGACGAGCTCCGAGGTCGGCGATGGTGGAGTTGAGGGACCACATGGTCCACATCAAAAACGCCGTGAGCGTGAGGGAGAGAGGGAAGACGAAGAAGAGGACGAAGAAGCCGGATGATTCGAGAGGGATCAAGACCGTGCCAAGCGAGTAGCTGCGAGCGAAGTAGAAGGTCAGCTTGTCGTCACTTGAACAGTAGAGCTAGATCTGCGTAGACTTGCAGGACGCCAAACACGAAATGAATGATCGACAGCAGCCTGACCTTGAGCATGACGGCTCCTAGGCTCGGCCGAACGACTCCATAGCCCATGCTCGTGATGAGGAGCATGAAGAAGCTCAGCGAGTTCCTCCCAGCGTTGAGGATGGCAACGAGGACGAGTAGAGCTCCCGCGACTCCGGGGTGTCCGACGTTGTTGAGGTAGGCGTAATATCGCCAGACGGTGAGCATCTCGAAGACGAGGAAGACGATCGTGCCGGTAATGTAGCTTTGGATGGGGAGGAGCTCGCGGCGATGCCGGTAGGTGAGGTAGAGCCAGCCGAGGCCGAGGGTGAGGTAGATGAGGAAGAGGACGAAGTAGAACTGGAGAGGTGAGAGTCAGCTTCGGCGCTGATTGCTCGGAGCTCGACCGCAACTCACGAAGACCTTGGGGTACTCGGAGGCAGGTAGATGTCCCGCAAATACGTTCTCAAAGTCCACTACGCCCTCGTAGCTCGTGTTCCTCGATGCTCCCTCCAGAACGACCGGGACGTGCCCAACGCAATAATAGCCCTTCTTCTTGACCTCGTAGCGGTAGGGACCGGTTCCCAGCGCCTTGTCCTCGGTGTTCTGAGGCGCGGAGGCTACAGAGTCGAAGCGAACCGACGCAGTGAAGATGGAGGAGTTAGAGGTGGAGAAGGCGGCGGGAGTGGTGATGAAGCGTCCGAGGTCGGCCTGGGTGCAGAGTCCAGCCGAGAGAGCGTCCAGAGTACAGATGTAGATGCGCTGTTGGATCGCTGAGGGGTTAGCACGAGTCTAGCGCTCAGCAGAGCCGCTTCGGCGCTCGAGGATAAGGTTGAGCGAGCAGACTCACATCGTTGCTCCACTCGTTCTCTGTACTTTGGCCATTCTGATCCACGCCGAGATGAGAAGCATCGTTCCACTCGAAGATGACGAGAGCGAGTTGTCCCCTTGATGAGGGGGAGAAGATGACTGCGCGTTGTGGAGCGGGAGGCGTGTCGGTGAGTGGGTGCTGCTCCCTCGAGCTGACTTTGCAGAGCTACAGCGACTGTACTAGACTACACAACTCACCTTCGATGAAAGCATCCTGCTTGCCCTTGCCCCACATGCCACTGCAGACCTGGCGCACCTCATCCTGCGAGCCCACCAGAACTTGATAGCCTGCTGCCTGCGCGACGAGTTGCGAGAAGGCGGCGAGTGCGAGAAATGCTGCAGATAGGAAAGAGAACGACGAGCGCTGTAGGGCGACCATGTTGAGGCGCAAAAGAGCGAGCCCGCTGTGCCAAGGTTGGGAGCTGCGAGCGCGTCGGTCTTGAGTTGTAGCGAGTTTGCTCGGTTGCCTAGAGTCTGTAGGGTGCTAGCAGTCCGTCTGCTGCTGTCCTGTAGCCTGTTGACTGAGGTCGGTCGACACTCGACGATGTAGCGGGAGCGCAAAGGGCGAGCCGGCCGAATTCCGAAAGCTCGCTTGCCTTCGTCTCATTCACTCGTCTCGGCTTCTCGGCACCACGAAGGAACAGCTCAGTGGGGTACAGCTCGACAGCTCACCCACTCGCCTACGCCAGCAGTCAAAGGGAAACCGCTCGCAGCCGCCGTCCGCGTGCTTTCCGTCTCTTGCGCCTTTGCGCTGTCCCTTCACCTCAAGCAGAAGCTGCAGCTGAGCAGCGCAGCTCACCACAACTCCCAAGCGACATGCTCGCCAGCCTCCGCCGCACCAAGCTCGCCAGCATCTTGCTCGGCCCCCCTCCCCTACCAGCCGAAGAGGCAGCGCCTCTGCTACAACGTCGACGACCGTCCATCACTCCTCTGCCAGCCAAGCAAATCTGGGTACTCTGTCTATGTCGTTTCGGCGAGCCCATCGCCTTTAGCTTGGTCAGTCTCCCCATATTTGACTCGCCCGAGCTTTCCGGACAGCTGACTTCGCTACACCTGCAGATATTTCCTTTTATCAGCCAGCAATTATGGGATATGGGAGTCACCGACAAGCAGGAGAAGCTGGGCTACTACGCTGGAGTCATCGTTCGTGTTCTCTGCTCGCTTCGGCGCTGCCAACCATAAGCTGACCCTCGGACGGCTTCACAGGAATCGCTCTTCGCCTTCTGTACATTCTCGACCGTCCTAGGATGGGGACGACTGAGTGACAGGATCGGGAGGAAACCGGTACTGCAGATCGGCCTCTGCGGTGTCGCGCTGTCAATTTCGGCATTCGGCCTAAGCAAGCAGTTCTGGGGGCTGGTAGTCTCGCGCTGCCTCGGTGGGGCGCTCAATGGGAACGTGGCGTAGGTTCACTCTTCTGTGCTCCGCCCATGACGCCTACGACGCTGACCCCGTACCGTCGGCTATCCCCTCCTCGCCTCTCCCTTCCCTTCGCTTCCCCTCTCGCAGTGTCATCAAGAGTATGCTCGGCGAGCTTACCGATGAGACAAACCAAGGCAAAGCGTTCTCATACCTACCGCTCGCATGGTCGATCGGCTCGGTCGTAGGGTCAGCTCGGCTTACTACTCGGCGGAGGCTCGGCAGTTGACTTCGCTCTTCTCGCAGACCAATGCTCGGCGGCTACCTTTCAAATCCCGTCAAGCACTACCCTGATATCTTTGGCGGTAGTGAGCATTCCACTCACGCTCAACAGCAAGGCAGCTCGCTGACCTCTGCCCCTCGCAGTCCGCTTCTTCGAAGAGTACCCCTACGCCCTCCCCTGCTTCGTGGGCGCCCTCTTCCCCGCCGCAGGCGCCCTCGTCGCCTTCCTCTTCCTCGAAGAGACCCTCACGCCCCGGACTCCCGCCCCAACCACCACCGTGCCCCTCCCTCAGCAACCCGCTCTCTCGGCCCTTCGTGGTCGCTCGAAATATGGCGCTCAGGTCTCGAGTACGGTCCCTATATCGGAGGAGGACATTCCGAGCGGGACTAGTACGCCCGGGACGGTGACGCCTGCGAGGAGGGAGGAGAGCGTCGGTGGAGATGTGGCTGAGGGAGGTAACTCGGAGGTCAGGAAACCGCCGCCGGTGAAGGCGCTGTTCAAGTCGAAAAGGGTGGTCGCTGCTTTAATCGTATATGTGAGTATTGGTCCTTCTCTCGTGGCGGGATGATTGCTGACCTGTCTCCCCACAGGCCTGCCTCGCCCTCGAGACCGTCGCCCTCGACGTCAGTCAGCTTCCTTCCATCGTTCCCCTCCTTCCACTAACCTCTCCTCGCACTCAAAAAGGCAATCTTCATCCTCTTCTGCTACACCTCCACCACCCTCGGCGGTCTCTCATTCCGGGAAAGCCAAATCGGGCAAGCCCTGGCCCTCGGCGGAGTCTTCACCGTCACTTTCCAACTCGTCATCTTCCCTCCACTACAAGCGAGGTTCGGCACCGTCAAGCTGTATCGGGCCTTGATGAGCTTGTATCCGCTGGTGTTTATCATGTTCCCGCTGATGAGTACGGCGGCGAGGTGGGATGAGGTCGGCGAGGGAAGGCGGTGGAGGACTTGGGGGATGATGGTGCTATTTCTGGTCATCAAG
Source organism: Leucosporidium creatinivorum (assembly GCA_001600635.1). Lineage (NCBI taxonomy): Eukaryota > Fungi > Basidiomycota > Microbotryomycetes > Leucosporidiales > Leucosporidiaceae > Leucosporidium > Leucosporidium creatinivorum. The sequence continues at coordinate 36,674 of BCKL01000006.1, read as the reverse complement.
AGCATGTGAGTGGTACTCCTGTTTCCTCTTCTACAGCCCTCTAGCCTTTCTGCGGCCCTCCTTCCGCCGCAGAGCTGCGCCGAGCTGCGCCGAGCTGACTCTCGCTCTCTCCTTTCTACCTTGTCCCGTACTCAACCCCTCCCTTCGCCTCGCCCTCCCCACTCACAGCGCCAACTGCTCCTACGCCTGCAACATGCTCGCCATAACGGACGCCTCCCCCTCGCGCCGCCTCCTCGGCACACTAAACGGCGTCGCGCAAATGTGCTCCTCCCTCTGTCGTTCAATAGGTCCAATGGCCGCTTCCTCCCTCTTTGCGTTCTCCAAAGAGCGGCGCTGGGTCAGCGGTAATTTTGTTTGGCTTGTTATGGGATGCGTGGCGCTGGCGAGTGCGGGAGCGACGGGGCTGTTGGTGGATAGACCGGCGGATTGGAGGGAGGTGAAGGAGGTGCAGAGGGAGGGGGAGGAGGAGAGGGAATAGAAGGTGTGAGGTGTATATAGGGAAGAGCAATACCATATAGATCCAGCCGGCGCTTGAGGAACGTGCGAAGAGAGGTCGGCGCCGAGGTTGCTTTTCGCTCTCGAGAGGACACTGCTCATACCGACGGTCGCGGTGCAGTCAGCTAAGCCGGAGAGCTGAGGGCTGCAGGGTGAAGTCGGCAATCTTGGGTCAGGCTAAGCTCCACGAACGCTTCTCGGCGTTCAGCTCTTTTTCTCGCAAACGCGAGACGGCTAAGTTGTACAAGAGGCTGCATTCAGAGACTAGCCTACTTTTGTTGGTGGTGGCGATGGGGGGAATCCTGCGAAGAAATGCTATCACAAAACACTACACGATCCAGTCCTTCCTCCTTCCTGCTCGGCGCTCGTCCATCGGCGCTGAGTCCTTGCTCCTCCTCCGCTCCTCCCTCCCTCCCTCCCTGATCGCCTGTGCGTTGAGCCGAATACTAAAGCCCGCACTTTTCCAACTCCCTGCTCCACTTCTTGCCCTCGACGCTCCCTTCCCCCGTCAGGCGCGGTACTTGGGTCCCTCGAACCTCGACGACGTGGGAATCGAGGACGCCGAGGGTGAGGGCGTCGAGATGGCTCCTCCACAGCAGTCGGGGACGTGTCGAGCGGCCCTGTGATACAACAAGGAGTCAGCGAGCTGTTGGTCACCAGACCGAACGGCGGTGAAACGCACCCTCCGCTCGTCGAGCTCAAAGTCCTCGTCAAAGTAGCCTTGCTCCTCGTCGTCGTACTCCTGAGCATAGTGCGAATCGTGTTTTCCTTTGCCCTTGTGCTGCTTGTGCCCTCCGTAGCCGTGGCTCGTCGTCGTCGTTTGGTAGAGAGCAGGAGGCGCCTGGACCGCGTCGTGCTGTTGCTGCTTCTCGGACCACTGGATCGGCGCTGCTGGGGCTGTAGTCGAGGTGGAAGTAGATGCTAGACCTTTAGCTTTTGCTTTGGCCTTGGCCTGTAAGAGTGCAGACCCGTTAGCGCTCGCCCTCGACAAGCTTTGCAGCGGATCGCCCTCAAGCGCTGCTTGCTCACCTTGCCCTGCTTCTTGACGGGAGGCTTTTTGCCCATGTAGGCGAGGTGCTCTACAGCAGCAGGGCCGACGTGCTGCTCCTCCGAATGTAGCTTTGAGTGATGTTCGGGCGGCGGCGAGAGTTCGAGGGTGGAGAGGAAAGGGAGAGAGACGTCTTGCGGGGCAGAGAGTCCGGGGACGGTGTGGAGGCTTTGTCGAGGGAAAGTAAAGGCGCCTGTACTGCTACTGCTGCCGTTGTGAGGAGGAGATTGGGGCGGAGTAGAAAAGACCAAAGGTGCAGAAAGGCGGAGCGAAGAGGTGGGCGAAGGGAGAGGAGAGGTCGATGCTGAATGGGATTGACCGACCGCTGCTCGTGGAGGGTGTAGAGCGTACAGCGGCGGAGGGCTGGACGGCGTACTGGACACCGAGTGCTTCGAGCGGCTGCTCTGCGCTAGAATCCTCGACATCGTCCGGCGCTGGGAGAGAAGCGGGGGAGGGGGGAGGGAGGAAAGCAACCCGGACAGCGACCAGCCAAGCGAGCTGTGCCCGTTCGTAGCGACATTGTACCATGTCGGCCGGTTCTCAAATACCACGGACTAAGTACCGACTATTGTACTGCAGCCTTCTGACTACTCTCTGCTCCTGCCGGCGCTCCCGCTGCTCCTCCATAGCGCAACCGAACTTTCAAACGCCGAGCAGGTCACCTGGCGCCCAAGTTGCCGATCTTCTCAAGTTTCCAAATGACGATTATGGTGCCCTTTTGACCTCGATTGACACGTAAGTACAGCGCAGTTTTGTTTTGTAGTGCAACAGCTGCGCCTCGGCCTTTTCTGCTCTCTTGGACTTTCTCTCGGCGCAGGCGGACCAGTTCGCTGCTCTCCTCTCCCTCGCCCTCGCCGAGATGTCGAGTATGGGAATCTCACTAGCAGTAAAGCACGAAAAGAAGAGAGGGAGGCAACGACGCCGCTACGAAAACAAGGGTGTAGGGCGGGCTCGGACCCCATCTGGGTGGCCGAGCTGGCGAGCTGTGAGAGGGGTAGGGGGGTAGTTACTAGAGGTTGTAGACTGATAGAGTGAGGGGTGTAGGAAGTATCTGGAGGGAGAAAAGCAAAAGCAAAAGCGACGACCGACGACGAGCGTACCCTCCTCCTGCTCGGCCTCCTCCGCCGAGCCCGTCCATCCCCTCCTCCTCTCTCGTCTTGCTCCTAGTCGTCCTGTGAGTGTTGGTACATGTCGTTCGAGAGTCGTGGAAGGGCGAAAGCGAGGGAGGGTAGCGAAGGCGACCCAACGCGAGGGGGGGGGGAGAGCCGAAAGTCGAGGGACCGAGCGAAAGAAACGAGGTGGACCGGTTGGTGATCCTCCTCGGCTGGACCGACATCAACTTGCTGGGGGGATGTGATGGTACAGGGGAACAGAAAGGGGGGGGGGGGGGGGGGGGGGGGGGGGGGGGAGGGGCGAGAATTCGGAGGCCGAAGCCGATAATGCCGAGTCGAGGTGTTGAAGCTCGAATGCGACGTAGAGGTGGTTAAGGGGGGAAGGGGGGGAAGTCGAGCACGCGCACGCGAGGGTCGGTCGTTGAAGGCCGATATTAGGGGTGAAGGGGGGATTGGATGTGCGCGAGTCGATGGGGAAGGGGGGTTTCCGAGGCGGTTGACCGAGTCGAGAACCTCGCTCCTCCTTGGTCCTTCGACGACGACGAGCCCGAGTGATCCAGTCCAACAACCCGAGTCGCGCTACAAAAGACGAGCGAGTCGGGAGACGGGGGAGGAGTGAGGGTCGAGTTGTGCGAAGGTGGGGAGTTGACGAGACGAAAGGGGACAGGCGAGCCGAGGAAGATGGGGAGGAAGGGTGCGAGGGGATCTTGATGAGGTCGTGAGGCGTGAGAAGAGTCGAAGAGGAGGAGGAATGGCGAAGGAAGCTGGTGCGAGGCGAGTAGTCGAGGAGGGGTGCTGACCGAGTTTACGAATCGGTCTAAACCCATCCTCTCCCACTGCTGTCTGTCCAACCCTCGCTCCATCTCTCCATCTCCATCGAATCGCTCCACCGCCCGCCATCGATAATGCTAGAGTCCACCACTACCGCCGCCGCCGCCGAGAAAGGGTTGTCGAATGAAGGTCGACGAGTTGAGAGGGGGAGACCGAGAACCGAGGAAGGTCGTAGGGCGCTTAGTACCACTCGCCGTTGGTGCGAAGAGGCCTCTGAGCGTCAACGCCGGCCTGAGGAGCAGCGCGAGTCTGACTGCGGAGCCTGTGAAGGGGCATCGAGAGGGTCAGCGATGTGCTCGCGGCGGCGGAGAAGCTCGAGAAGCACGACGAGCAACTCACATCCTCTGGTCGCTCTGAGGCTCGACCTCTCCGGGCTGCAGGACCCTCCTCTTGGGAGGAGCAGCAGCGACGCCAGCGGGCTTGGCAGCCGCCTCGGCCGCCTTGCTCGCCTCATCCGTACGCTGCTGGACGCTCCAGTCGAAGACGTAATCGTACTGGAAGCCCTCGCGGACGAAGAGGTCGCGGAAGAGCTTGCGGAGGTACGAGTAGTCGGGCTTGTCGTCGAACCGGAGCGAGCGGCAGTAGTTGAGGTAGATGGCGAACTCGTTGGGGAAGCCGCGGCAGAGGTACTCGGTCGGGGTCGTCATCTTCTTCTCCATGATGCGGTCGTACTTTTGCTTCTTGGTCGCCGCCTTGAGGCCTTGCCAGGGGAGCGAGCCGCGGAGGAAGTACATGAGGACGTAGCCAAGCGACTCCATGTCGTCGCGACGGGATTGCTCTGTAGTACGAGAGCGAGAGATGTGGGTCAGTGGACTGTACGGAGAACAAGCGACCAAGCGCCGAGCTGCCAACTCACCGACTCCGAGATGAGTGTTGATGGAGGTGTAGCGAGCGGTTCCCGTGAGGTTCTTGTTCTCCCTGTAGGGGATGTGGAGGTGGGTCTTGGGGTCGCGGTACTTCTTGGCGAGTCCAAAGTCGATCACGTTGACCTGGTTGCCGCGCTTTCCGATTCCCATGAGGAAGTTGTCGGGCTTGATGTCGCGGTGGATGAAGTTGCGCGAGTGAGTGTACTCGATGCGGGAGATCTGTGTGGGTCGTCGGGGGGTCAGCACGTGAGCGAAAGGCGCAGAGAAGTCAAGCCGAGAGCTTACGAGCTGGTCGGCGAGGAGAAGGACGGTCTTGAGGGTGAACTTGCGGTTGCAGAAGTTGAAGAGGTCTTCGAGCGAGGGCCCGAGCAGATCGAGCACCATGGCGTTGTAGTCGCACTCCACTCCGAACCACCTCACGAACGGCACTCCCACCCCACCGGCGAGCGTCTTGTAGACCTTGGCCTCGTACTCGAGTTGAGGGTGCTTGGCCTTGACCGACTCGAGCTTGATGGCGACCTCCTCGCCCGAGATGATGTTGACACCGAGGTAGATGTCACCTGTAGTGCGGGATTGGAAAGCTCGGTCAGCTTCGTGCTCGCTCCTAGGACGCCGACACCCCTTCAAACGCCCCGAGCGCTCCCGTTCTCGCAAGGCAGCGCCCCATCGACCGAGAAAAGAGAGCCAGCTCACCGAACTGTAGAAGAGCAGGCGCGCAGAGTCAGCAAAGGAAGGCTCCGAGAAGCCACTTCGTCAGAGAGGCGATAGCGCCGCGAAAATGCAACTCACAGATCCACTGCCGATCTTCTTGCCGATGCTGTAGAGGAGCAGCAAGGTAGAAACGAAGGTCAGCTTTCTGTACTGCAGCGCCAACCCCTCGACCCAGGTCCTACGCGGCCAAGAGCCCTCAAGATGGGAGGCCACGATCGAACGACGCTCCGTTGCTCTTGCCACGAACCCAGAGACGTAAGACTCACCGGTACTTGCCGCCTACGCGCAGATCCATAGCTGACGACGTTGTGAGAGATGAGAAGTCAAGCTCGGGGAAGCTTGAGCGAAAGGAAGGGGAGAAAGAGGTTGGGAGACTGCAGACGAAGGGGAAACAAAGACGTCAGCTCGTTGACCTCTCTAGCACAGTAGCGCTTGAGTTGTGGAGTAATCAGTGCAGTTGAGACAGCCAGAGAGCTCCACTTCAAGCTGTGTACAGCTGCAGCCCGCCTCTGAGCGCCGAGAGAGACCGATGCCAGCCAGACGAGCTCCCGTGACTGCGCGAGCACGGGGCGCGACCTCGACCCTCCCTAGCTTCGCTACAGGGCTCCTGCGAGCAGTGTGCTGCTCGTGCACTGTAGTCGACCACTATCTGAAGCACTCTTAGGCTGCAGTCGACCGGCCGAGCCGAGGGAGGCCGTGGAGCGACGAGTGTGATGGACGACGGGAGGCGGTGTGCCTCGAGGTAAGACGAGGACGTAAAGCCGAGTGTGTAGGGTGGTAGAGGTAGGTAACTTACGCCTTGGGGTGATAAGGCTGTAAAGATTGTTGGCCGAGGAAGCGAGCGAGAAAGCGAGTCGAGAGTGGGAGAGCTGAGAGAGGGACGGGTTGGAGGAGGCTTCCTGCAAGAGTCAGAGCAAGGTGGCGGAGAGCGAGAGGGTCAGCTGGGGTGTAGGAGGGTACAGCTTAGTGCTGTAGCGAACTCACCCTGTCGAGGCGTGTGTGAAGACGGGGAGCGAAGCGATGTGGAGGAGGGAGAGTCAGGCCTCGCCAGCCTGGCGAGAGGTCTCTTGCACCGCGGAAAAGCGGGTTAGCGCATTTCCTTACTCTCCCTTTCAACCTCCTTCTGCTGCCTGTGCTCGTTTATCGCGTCTCATGTTCAGCTACAGGATGTGCTGCTGCTTTGCACAAATTTACCAGCGACTCGGTCTACTCAAGTACAGCCTCAATTGCCCTCTACCTCGGTCGAACCATCGCCGAGGGCAGTTCGCTTCAAGAGCCACCTCCCACTCCTGTACAACTCTGACCTCTACTCTCCTATGTCAGGAGGAGCTCGATACTACCATCTGCTCGCTGGGGCCCTGTACCGACAGGCTCTTGCGCCAGTCCGACGTCCGCTCGGTCGGCGCAGGCCTCGTCGCCGAACCTCGCCTGCAACAACCACCGAGCTTCGCTCCGGGAGTCCCTCTATCGCTGGGGTGTCTTTCCTGATGGCCACCTGTCACTTGGGCTTATCTACAAGGGGCAAGGCAGCAAGGGAAGCGGCCAGTCGGGAGGGAACGATGAAAAGGCCAGGCTCGCCGAGAAAGGGAGATCGACCTCAGGCCCTCCCTTTCTTTCCGTCTTGGAGCCGATTTAATTTTGGGGCGAGCGAGACACTCGCCTGACGCTTGGGCGCGGGCATGTTTGGCGTTGCCCCTTCCTCCCCTCCCCTTCGACCCGTCCCGTCTCCCTTTCTCGCCTCCTCCCCCCTCTTAAAGTCGCCTCTTGCCTCTCTCCAAGCCACACCCGCCAGCTCCACACCACCGGGAGCATTGCGACATGTTCCTCCAGAAGCTCTTCCATCGTCCGACGCCTGTTGCGACCCTCCTGCAACAGCAAGAGGCTCTTGCGGAAGTGGAGCGCGCTCGTCTTGCTGCTGGTGAGCAGTCCTTGAAGCCGTGTACACGTCTCGGGGTACCCGCTGACGCTTGACTACTATCTCACAGAAGCAGAGGCCGAGTTGGACGCCCTCCTCGTTAATGTTCAGGCATTCAATCGCATCGGCCTGGTGACCCCAGGCAGTGGACCGCCGGACAGCCTCACCAGCACTTAGAGTGAGTCTCTAACACCTCGGTATAGTCCCTAAAGATGCTGACTTGACCCCCAGCAGGCTCCATCCCCTCTGACGCGCGGTTTGGAGCCATTCCATGTACAGGGCCACCTTCGCAGGGGGAGGGTCAACGCTCGGTGCTGTTTTGTTGCGACGAGTAGATGTATATAGGGCTCTCTAGGGTCTATAATGCTTGTTGTAACTTTTTGTGCTACTTTTCACACTGCACCAAGCCCGAGAAAGCAGAACAGCTCCTCGGCGGGAGGAGACGGCGCCTCCAGCTCTCTTCGCGCGAACCAGGTTGGCCTTCGCTCCCTACCTCTTACGCCGCCGTCTCTCCCTTCTCGTGAGTGGCAGCTAAGGCCGATTAATCCTGTACATTCCGCTGTAGCTAACTAGCTTCCCTACTGCTCCCCTGCTTGCCTTGCTCACGCGCCGTTGCGCCCAACCTCTCAGCTCTCTCTTCTCTCCCCCAACTCTCTCATCGGCATGCTTCGCACTCTCGTCCAGCAGCGCGCTCGCGCTTGCGCTCGTCCCGCTGGCATCTCGGCTCGCCGTAAGTCCCAGCTCTGTAGCTCTACAGCTCCTCCTCTACACGCCACGAAACTCGACCCCAATCGATGCGGCAGCTGTCTAACGCATCCTCCTCGCCCGCAGAGTTCCATGCTTCGCGCTCCTCGGCTGCTCTCACCAAGTTCTTGTTCCCTGCCATGTCCCCTACGATGACCGAGGGAGGAATCTCGAGCTGGAAGTTCAAGGAGGGAGAGTCGTTCGCTCCTGGCGATGTGTTGCTCGAGATGGTGCGCTTTCGCCCTTTTCTGTGCTCTCTCGGGCCTCGGAGCCTTGCGCGCGGGCGGGAGCTAATGTAGATGAACTTGCAGGAGACCGACAAGGCTTCCATGGACGTCGAGGCCCAGGATGAGGGTATCCTCGTCAAGATTGTCGTGCGTATTTTTGAGAACGGAGGGCGGCATCAGCTCCGCTGCTGGTGCTGCTGGGTAGAAGAGAAGCGGAGGCTGATCACTTTTTTCTCCTGCGCCTCTTGTTCGCGTGATATAGATTGGTGATGGAGCCAAGGAGGTCAAGGTCGGATCGGTCGCCGCCATCCTCGGTGAGGAGGGAGACGACGTCTCGGCCGAGGCTATCGAGGCGCTCCTCAAGGAGGGTGGAGAGGAGAAGGCCGCCGCACCCGAGGCCAAGACTGAGGAGAAGCCCTCGAGCGAGAAGCCCCAGGAGAAGGAGGCCTCCAAGCCCGCCGCACCCAAGGAGGAGTCCAAGTCCTCCGAGAAGTCCCTCTCCCCTTCCGCCGACCGCGCCATCATCTTCGCCTCGCCCATCGCCAAGCGCATCGCCCTCGAGCAGGGCATCCCCCTTTCCCAGATCAAGGGAACCGGCCCCGAGGGTCGCATCCTCAAGGCCGACGTCGAGAAGTACAAGCCCTCGGCCGCCTCCCCTTCCTCCTCCTCCTCCTCCTCCGCGTCTGCCCCCGCTGGCGCCTCCTCCGCTTCCTCCGCCTCCACCTACACCGATACCCCCGTCTCCAACATGCGCCGCACCATCGCCGCCCGCCTGACCGAGTCCAAGACCGGCGCTCCCCACTACTACCTGACGGCGGAGATCAACATGGACCGCGTCAACAAGCTTCGCGAGGTCTTCAACGCCGCGGCCAAGTCGGCCGAGGCTGCTGGAAGCCTCAAGGACGGAGTCAAGAGCGGAACGAAGCTCTCGGTTAACGACTTCATCGTCAAGGCTTCGGCCCTGGCGCTGCAGGACGTTCCCGAGGTCAACTCGGGATGGCACGGAGACTTTGTCAGGCAGTGAGTTTTGGCAGAGTCGGGCGCTGATGTCTGGAGATGGGGAGCTGACTGTCTCGCCTTTCGTCGACCGTAGATACCACAAGGCCGACATCTCGATCGCCGTCGCCACCCCTAACGGCCTCATCACCCCCATCATCACCGACGTCGGAGCCAAGGGCCTCGCCTCCGTTTCCGCTCAGACCAAGGCCCTCGCCGCCAAGGCTCGCGACGGCAAGCTCAAGCCCGAGGAGTACCAGGGAGGATCCTTCACCATCTCCAACCTCGGCATGTTTGGCGTCGAGTCCTTCACCGCCATCATCAATCCCCCGCAGTCGTGCATTTTGGCTATCGGAGCCGCCGAGAAGAAGCTGGTGTTGGATGCCGAGTCGGAGAAGGGCTTCAAGGAGGTTAGCGTGATGAAGGCGACGATCTCATGTGACCACAGGGTGGTCGACGGGGCTGTTGGAGCCAAGTGGCTCAAGGCCTTCAAGTCGTACCTGGAGGTGAGTCCCAGCGCCTGCTTTCGCCGTTCTCCATCCTCGCCGAGAAGCACTCGTGCTGACTTTTCTGCTCCCTCTCAACAGTCGCCTCTTTCATTCATGCTCTGATTTTACTACCCCTCCCCCCTTTTGTGTCCCCACTCCCTCACTTAGCAGGTAATGGAAAAATGCCTTAGACGTTCGCTCGGCGGAGGCGATTGAGAAGAAACGGCGAGCAGGAGCGACAAGAGCGATGATGTGCTCGTTTGCTGAGCCGCAGCCAGGTGTCGACGAAGGCTGGATGTGACTCGCTAACAACCCTGGCCCATACCACTTCCTCCTCGCCGAGCTTCGCCCGTCGAGTCCTCGGCGCACTGATCGCTTCGAAGGTGACCTCACTCTCCCGCTTCAGCGCTTCACCCTATCCATTTTGACGTGCGCTGCTCCTCCATCGTCTCCTCACCAGTATAGCAGGGCGAACGGCCAGCAAGAGCAATCGGTCGAGTCGACGAGGCAGCCAAAGCGGGGGAAGCTGCCTTGACCTTAGTTCATTCGCTCGAAACCCGAACACAACACTACAAAATTCCGGAGGACGTCGTCTTAGGTCAACTGCAACCTCCACGTCGGCACCATCACGCGCATGATGAACCTTAGCCCGCGCCTGATCGACTCGAGCTCTTCATCTCGCTGCTCTCTCTCGAGTTCTCTGGCCTCTCAGCAAGTCTCAAACATCTCCCAGTGTATCAGTGTAAATATAAGGCTTCTCTCCACAGAGGAAGGCGCCCTCGAAAACGGTGTGATCTAGCAGAAAAGCCTGCCGACGACGGCAGCCGAGGTCAGCTGCTTCCGGAGTCCCGTTTGAGTCGTGGATCTGCAGGCTAAGTCGCTAGCGCCCGACGGTCACCGAGCTTTTCCTAACGAAGCCGCCTACTGCGCTTCGACTCGCTGGTATCGCACTCCGCACTCAGCCTTCTCTCACTCCACATCCTCCGCACTCTTGCTTCTCTACCTCGCTATCTGCCCACAGGATGGACGACCACCAAAAGTCCCAGCATGCGACTGATGAGATGGAGAAGGCTCAAGCCCACGGAGGCATCCGTGTAGTTACGCAAGCGGCAAAGCCGACCGAAACTCTCTACGATCCGTCGCAAGAGACGCTCGCTACTCGCTGGGGACTGAGCTTCGAGTCTTTCAGGCGTGCTCCTGGATCTACAGGGTGAGCTTAGCGCTCCAGCTTGTCTCGACGACCCGCTGACATGCTCTATAGAGGCATCAAAGCCGTCGGCGAGCAAGCCGACTCCCTTGACCCGCTTACTGCAGCATCCAATCCTCTCCTCCAACAGCAGCTCAAGCCTCGTCACGTCAAGCTCATTGCTGTTGGCGGCTCCATTGGCACGGGACTCTTCATCGGGACTGGTCAGGGTGAGTGCGAAGCGTCAGCGCCAGGGCCGAAGCGCTGACCTCTGACTCCGACAGCTCTTCGCAACGGAGGGTGAGTAAAAGCTGCTCCGTCTAAACCACCGGTCTAATTGATCTCCCCCACAGCCCCGGAGGAATCCTCATCGCTTGGCTAATCGTCGGTGTCGTAAGTCGGCATCGGTTGACGCGATCGCCGACCTCGGCTGACTCGCTCGTGCTCCCGCCACAGATGCTCATCAACGTCACGCAAGCTCTTGGAGAGATGTGCATCATGTACCCCGTCTCGGGAGGCTTCTACACCCTTTCTGTCCGGTAAGTCGCCTCGTTCTTTGCTGAAGCACCGCTCGGCGACCTTGGGCTGACTTTGACTGCTCTCCCAGCTTCATCGATCCGGGATTCGGCGTGGCTATGGGCGCAAACTACCTCTTTCGTGAGGCTTATCCGTTGACAACACGCCGAGTCTCGACTAATCTTGTCTCTGAAACAGAATGGCTCGTTACCCTGCCTCTCGAGCGTGAGGCGGGTTCTCATCGTACACAAGGTCTCGAGCTGATCGTCCTCATCCCCTGCAGTCACCGCTGCTGCTTTGACTATGAGCTATTGGACAGACGCCGTCTCTCCAGGCGTTTGGATCACGAGTAAGCAGCAGCCTCGGCCGAGTCTGATCCCAAGCTAAGCTCTCCTTCTCACCTGCAGTCTTTTGGGGCATTGTCATCATCGTCAACGTAGTCGGTACTCGGGCTTTCGCAGAAGAGGAGATGTGGTCTGCCATCATCAAGCTGGTAAGTCCTGCTCGGCGGCTGGAGCCATCGCCGAGCGGCGCGCTGATCTTTGCTCAACGCCTCGCAGATTGTGATCGCCGCCTTCATCATCTTCGGAGTTGTATGCGCTCTCTCTTGGCACTGAGAGTCTCTTGAGCACCACCGAGCTGACTTCCTGGTCCCGACAGGTCATGAATTGCGGAGGAGGACCTGCTGGCTCGCCCTTCGACTCGTATGTTGGCGGGGAGCTGTGGAGATCACCGGGAGCATTCGCCAACGGATTCAAGGGTGTCTGCACCGTGTTTGTGACCGCCGCCTTCTCGTTTGGTGAGCTCAGCGCCGAGGTGCCCTTCTCCGAGGTGCAGTCGACGAGCAGCTTCTCGGGCTCTTCACTGACTCTACTCATCCTCAGCCGGTACCGAGCTCGTCGGACTTGCTGCCACCGAAACGCCCAACCCTCGCAAGACCTTGCCGAGCGCGGTCAAAGGGACTTTTTGGCGTCTCAGTCTCTTCTTCATGTCCTCGCTCCTTGTCATCGGTCTATGCGTGCCCTACGACACTCCCCGGCTCGCTGACGACTCGGGTACAGCACGAGCAAGTCCCTTCGTCATCCTGGTGGATCTCGCCGGCGTCAAGGGGCTGCCTGGTGAGCGATTTCTTACTCTGCAAGCCTGGGAGGCCTTGGGCTCTCAGCCGTCAGCGCCGCATACTGACCTACTACGGCGCTACAGATCTCATGAACGCTACTATTTGCATCTCTATCCTCTCCATCGCCCTCGCCTCGGTCTACGCCGGCTCCCGTGTCCTGACCGCCCTCGCCGAGACGGGCTTTGCTCCTCGGTGCTTCGCCTACGTCGACAAGGCTGGTCGTCCTCTCTGGTCCGTCGTTTTCAATCTTGCATGGGGCTCTGTGAGTGTTCTTCACCTCTCTCGTCGAGCTGGCGGCTTGCTGACTACCCTGTCCGGCCTCGGCGCTCGTAGATTGCATACGTTTCGCTCGCTAGTGGAGGGGCTATTGCCTTCGACTGGATGCTCGCCATGTAAGCGAAGCGTTTATGTCTGACTCACTGAGGGACTGCCCGCGTTCATCGGCTCACCTTGATCCGCCCGCGCGCTTGCAACACTCCCGCCCATCTACATCATCCCTGGTTCGACTTGATGCTGACACCACCTCGTATCCACCTTGTCTGTGCTGTGTCAAACCTTCATCAGCTCTGGCCTCAGCACCCTCTTCACCTTCCTCGGGATCTGCCTCTCTCACATTCGGTAACGGGTCTTCTCGGCGATGGCTCGTCCAGCGCTGATCCTTACTCTCCCTGTAGCTTCCGCATGGCCTGGAAGCATCAAGGTATCCCGTCTTGAGACTATCGAGCTGTCGAGGTCTCTGCGCTGATCGTTCACTCACTCACCTCTTGCAGGTCATTCGGTCGAGGAGCTTCCCTTCCGCGCCATGGGAGGCATCTATGGCTCTATCCTCGGCTCCATCATCATCATCCTTATTCTTATCGCACAGTTCTGGGTGGTGAGCTACTTTCCACACTTCTCCCCGCCCTGCTACTTCAAGCTGACCTGAGCGCTCGGCGCAGGCTATCTCACCCATCGGACTCGACCCCTCCACGCCCATGTCGGACCGAGTTGTCTCCTTCTTCCAAGTGATGCTGGCTCTGCCCGTGCTTCTGCTCTTCTGGGCGGGCGTATACCTCTGGAAGGGCTTCGCTTGGCCACTCCCCGTTTCAGCGATTGACCTCGACGTACGTTCCGCTTCCTCATTGACGGGTCCTCGACGGTGCAGAAAGATACTAACTCCGATTCCGAACTTGTCCCCCTTCAGACTGGTCGCAAGTCCTGGCTCACGGTCCAGGAAATGCGCGCGGTGAGTTTCTCGGCGCTGCTTCTGAGGCTGCCGCCGCTTCCTCTGCCAAGCTCTTCGAAGCCATGCCAGATCGGCTCGTCTCTCAAGTCGCTTCTCGAAGGACAATTTGCATCGATCTGGTGTCGCCGTCCTGTGAGAGCTGCACTGACTCTCCCTCTGCCTTCTTCAGTACCGCGCCGAAAGGAAGGCAGCTCCTTGGCATATCAGGGCCTACAGGATGCTCTTCAGCAACTAGAGATTTACACCAAAGTAGGATTGTACTCTTCCTGAGGCCGAATGAAACCAGCAGCAAGTTCGAGTTCGCCAGAAGCAACTTCGAGATCATCGCCGAAGTGCTCGGCGAGCAGGGCGACGAAGCTGCGACGACTTAACCAGCCCCACAGCTTTACACGCCGAGTCATGCACGTTTTCACCGCTTCTCTTGCCTTCGGACGTTCGGGGTGATGCCCGTAGTCCTCTACACGCCGGCAGAGCGCTTCCGTTCTCTCGGCGAAGGAAAGCGAGGCGGTCCGCGTGGAAACTTGAGAGCTCGATGAACGCTGTAAATACCTACTCGGGTAGTCTGGATGAATTCTGCACCCAGACCGAGCGAAAGCAGGACCTTCGCAAACGACGAAGTTGGAGCGGCGCGTCCAGCTGGCTTGCCTCCCACTCCAACTCTCGTCTCACACCATGTCAGCTTCGGGATCTGGAGCATCTGTCGCACCACTCTTTGGAGGATCATCGGCCAAGGGCAAGGGTCCCGCTACTGCTGCAGCTGAGCCTGCCGCTGCCTACGAGCTGCCTTGGTGAGCGCTCTCTCATCTCTGCTCGCGGAGAGTTCTGCTGACTCTGGCGCTGCTCTACAGGGTCGAGAAGGTGTGCTCTATATTACTGATTGCTCGATAAGGGCTCTACTGACCCACGCGCTCGCCTGCAGCACCGACCAAAAACGCTCGCCGACATTGTGGGGAACGTCGAGACGATTGAGCGCTTGAAGGTCATTGCTAGGGATGGAAACTGCCCGCATATCATCATCTCGGTGAGTACACGGCCGTAGGATCAGCGAGAAGAGCTTGAACTGACGCGACAAGCTGGCAGGGCGCGCCCGGTATCGGGAAGACAACCAGTATCCTGGCGCTGGCGAGGGTGATGCTGGGAGACAACTACAAGGAGGGTGTACTGGAGCTCAACGCGTCCGACGAGCGGTGAGTAGAGCCCTCCTTCCTGCGATGGCCTAGCGCTCACAGACGCGTCGCTCGCTCTCTCTCCCAGCGGAATCGACGTCGTCCGCAACCGCATCAAGACGTTCGCGCAGAAGAAGGTCACCCTACCACAAGGTCGCCACAAGCTCGTCATCCTTGATGAGGCCGACTCGATGACCACCGGAGCTCAGCAGGCGCTTCGCCGCACGATGGAGATCTACTCGAACACCACCCGCTTCGCCTTCGCCTGCAACCAGAGCAACAAGATCATCGAGCCCATCCAGAGTCGTTGCGCCATCCTCCGCTACGCCAGGCTGAGCGACTCGGAGCTGCTCAAGCGTTTGATGGAGATCTGCGAGCTCGAGCAGGTGAGCTCTCCCCCTTCTTGCCTGCCTCGGCTCACGCTGACTCTTTGCTACACCAGGTTCCTCACAATCAAGAAGGTCTCACTGCCCTCATCTTCACCTCGGAAGGCGACATGCGTCAAGCCGTGAACAACCTGCAGTCGACCTACTCGGGCTTCAACTTCGTCGGCGCCGAGGAGGTCTTCAAGGTCTGCGACCAGCCTCACCCCGTCAAGGTGCAGGTCCTCATTCAGAGCTGCGTCAAGGGCGACATCGACGAGGCCATGGCCAAGCTCGAGGAGCTTTGGGTGCAAGGGTACGCCGCCGTCGACATCGTCAGCACCTTGTTCCGCGTTGTCAAGGGGATGGATGCGCTCGCCGAGTACATCAAGCTCGAGTTCATCAAGGTCAGTCCGAGCTCGCTCGCTCTGACGCCCCCAGATCTTCATACTGACCTCCCATCGTCGCTTCTCGGCTCGCAGGAGATCGGCTTTACCCACATGCGCATTCTCGAGGGAGTGAGCACCGTCGTGCAGCTCGGTATGTCTTCTCGTGGACACAGGAATGCTCATCGCTCATCGTTCTCTCTCGCAGGCGGTCTTCTCGCGCGCTTGTGCAAGGTCTCGATGAAGCCCGAGCAGTTCAAGATCTAGGGATGTCGTTCGTTCGTTTGAAGCTCGCAACTGATACCCTTTCGCTTGTACCGCACTTGTTGAGTGGAGAGGTCAGACGCGTGCTCTCATCGAGATCCTCCTGCTGCCCGGCTCTCCCGACCTCGCCGAGCTTCCCACGACGAGTTTCGAATTCCGGCTGGGGCAGGGGATGGCACGTGAGAGGGCAGGAGAGTAGACTGGAAGTGTGAGGGAAGAGGGGGGTTTGAGGGACAAGGGAGGAAGACGAACGGACGTCAGCTCAGGCGCTGCTCGGCGAGGATGGAGAACGGCGAAAGCAGGCGCTGGGACTCACCTCCAGGTACGACTTGAAGGCCTTGAGCCACTTGGCTCCAACAGCCCCGTCGACCACCCTGTGGTCACATGAGATCGTCGCCTTCATCACGCTGACCTCCTTGAAGCCCTTCTCCGACTCGGCGTCGAAACTGGTTCGCGAATCGAGGCATGGGCGAAGAGCGATGTGGTCGTCAATGAGACCTAGTAGCATATATGAGGGTGGAGAGGGAGAGACGCTCTGTTCATTGACTGCCTGTGTTGACATAACTATCTCGTGGATCGCATTTCGCAGCTGAGCAGGGGAAGGCGAAGTGAACGCCGACGGGGAGCCTTGTTTCGGCCTCCTTGATATTGTTGGGCACTGCTAGTATTGCTCATATGTACTACTTATCATTCTAATTCGTCAAGGGTTGGGACTCAAGCCATGCCGGCTGTAGAAGACGAGCGTCAGCAACCGCTCGGCGCCGAGCAGCGAACCCTCAACTGGACTCACCATCATTCTGGGCGACCTCCTCAACCTTGGCGTCGAGATCATCGTCTCCAGTAAAGCTTGTAGGCTTAGCGCTCCTCTCCTCGTCCTCGATGATGTTGTCCTCCGAGACTTCGGAGAGCTCCTCTGCGAAAGGAAGAAGGGGTGAGATCGAGGTCGTGGAGAGGGAAGTCTGGGAGCAGAGCAAGGCTTACGCTGGGAGATGGGGTTGGCGCTGACCGACTCGTCTCCGCTCTTTCCTGCAGGGTGGTTGAGTGCCGACTCCTGGATATCGACGTCGTTATCGTTGGGGGAAGGGGCCATTGTTGAGAGTGTGAAGTGCGAGAGTGAAGCGAAGTAAGGAGAAAGAAACGCTTGGGCGAGCGGAAGCCTTTTTGTAGGCGGATCGGTCGCGAGCGAGTTGCCTTCCGTCAGCGCTTGCCTTTCGCCCTCGACCCTCCGAAATCGAGAGGTGTAGATGATGCTTGAGGAGGCTTCGCTAGGCTCGAGATGGGACATCGAGTAGACTGGTCGTAATGAAGCCACCTCCGATCCTCGCTGAGGGTGATGAAAGCGAGGTCGGCGCTCGATTGAAGCCAGCGCCGACTCTGCCATCGCCGAGGGTAGGCATCGGCGACTGCTCCGACTGGTTGAAGGCTCAGTCAGGGGAGATGTGTACTTGCAGACAGTTCCTTGCGTTTCATGTTGTCGATTCTATGCAGTGCGCATGAAAAAGACCAACAGCGATCTCGGCGCTAACTTCGGCGCAAGGTTGCGAAGCGTAGAGATAGACAGGCATCACTCAGAGAGCTGAGGTCTAGTGATCTACACTCAGTTCAGCCTTTTCCCACCCCGGGCAAGCCGAGCAAGCAGCTACAGACGCACATCAACGGCCAGGTCATGGCCGAGAGCTCTCCTCGGGACCTCACCCTCGACCACACATACAGCACCGCCGCTTCCGTGAAGGTTTGCGATCCACGAGATAATTATGTCAACACAGGCAGTCGACGAACAGAGCCCTTTCCGTCTCCACCCTCGCAAGACGACTACGTCTCATCGACAACCACATCGCCCTTCGCCCAAGCCTCGAACCAGTTCCGACGATGGGCTACGGGCACTCCTCGACAACTTGTGAGGTTGACGTTCGATAGAAGTGGACAAGAGGCCATGATCATCGCGAGGAACCGAGCTGGCGAGCGTCGAGACGTGTCAGCAAGCCGAAGCGAGTATGGAGAAGCGAAAGTCGACGCACTCGAGATCTTGGTTTCGGCGACGTGCAGAGCTCGAAGGTCGTGACACTCGCTGATGGGCCCTGCTGACGCGTCGGTGATCTTCGAGCTGTCCAGGATGAGCGCCTGTAGTCGTGGCGGTTCGATTCGCGTCTCGAGCTCGGCGCCGTCGTCGGCGAGCGGGGGGAAGAGGCCTTCCAAGTGGTAGTCTTGCAGGGAGATGGTCAAATCGAGGCTCTGCGAGGGCGATGGAAAGGTCAGTTTGGTTGAAGGCAGTTGCAGAGAAGAACCGCTTACCCTGCATCGTCGGCCGATGACCTGCATGAAGCGCGACATGGGCTCGTCCCGCTTGCCGAGATCCCAGTTCTGCGAAGAGGAGAGGGTGAGCTCGGAAAAGAGATCGAATAGCATACAGAAGCAAGCTCACCTGGAAGAACGATACGTTCTCGAGCCCGCTGAGCGTCTCGAGGTAAGGGAGAATGCCGGCGAGGACAGCATCTGTGAGACCGCACGCCTTGATTGATGCGGCTGGGATCGACCCCAGCTTGAGCGTATGGAACGCACTCCTCTCCTCAGCAGGCCGATCCGCGAGAGGTCCAAAGAAGCCCTTGAGGGTGGCCAGTGTGAGTGGCAGGCCCGAAGCGACGAGCTTCTCCAGTCGCCAACTCGGCGCGGTGTGCAGAGCGCGCGAGACGATGTCGAGAGACTTGACGGCGGAGTAAGAGATGTCGAGACGAGTGATGGAGAGGGCGCAGAGAGCGAGGAGTCGACCGAGAGCGGCTTCCGTGACATCGGTCGACCGAAGCTTGAGCGTTCGAAGGTTGGAGAGCGGGATATGGCGCCAACCGATAGCTGCATCTGCACGAGAGTAGAAGCTCAGCAAGGTCCCGAGACTACAAGTAGCTCAACGTACTCGTCGAGTCGTCGACGAGCTTCATCACTGCCTTCTCGTTCTGCGGAGGTGAGAGGTCAGTTTCGGCGAGGGCGCGAGGCCGCGAAGGGCTCACTAAGCCGTTCACGTTGGCGAGCTTGAGCACCTCTAGAGCGCTGCACCGCGCCAGCAGCGAGATCAATCCCTTGATGGTGACGGCCGTGAGCGAGAGGTTCGCGACCTTGAGCCTTTCCTCGGTGACTTTCGACAAGGCGACGACCGAGGCGTCTCCGACCTTCGTGCACCCTCGCAGGTTGATCTTCTCGAGTTGTGGAAGCGAGGGAAGAACTTTGGCGAGAGCCTGATCGCCGAGGGTGATGAGAGTCGACATGTCGAGCTCGCGGAGGTTGGTGCAGGCCGAGATGCGTCCGACGAGGAGGGCGGGAGCGGAGAGGGCATGGAAGGAGAGTTTGGTCGTGTTGGAATGGAGGAAGATGGTAGCGAGCGCGAGGACCTGCGCGAAAGAGGCCGTCAGCTGAAGAAGGAGCGAGCCAGCGAGCATTTGAGCTCACCGAAATGCCTCCGCCGTCCGTCTCACTGTTGACAGCATCCGCAGCCAGCTTCACTACAGCTCCCATCAGCCTCGTCGCCAGCCCTTCCGGCAGCGACCTAACGTACTCCCTCAAGGCCGTCGCTTCCTGCGTGCTTGCTACCTCCCGCTCCTTGTCCCAGCCGACCGAGCTGACAGACGCAGAGGCTCCCGAGGTTTTTGGTGGTAGCTTGAGGGTCTCCAACAGCCCCTCTGCGCTAACCTGCAGGCTGATGTCGGCTAGCGAGCGTAATCGCTCCGTCTGGCTCACTGAGCGCCTCGAGAGGTAGGAAGCGCCGCCTGTAGCTCGTTCCGCTTCGTGGTGGGCGTGGATCAGTCGTGCTGTATCGTCTGCTTGCGAGGGTACTCCGATACCTGCTGCGATGGATCTTGGACGCTTTGCTGAGGGACCGCTAGCTTTCGACGCTGGACGTTTGGGCGCCATGTTGCGTGTGAGCTGGACAGGCGAAGAGACGGCCACGTAAGAGGTGAGATGTGCCGAGGTGAGATGCGATGAGGTGAGGGTAGGAGAGAAAGAGAGATGCTCGCCGAACTGACTTGCTCTTTCAAAGTCTCGCCGAAGCTGCATGTGATGTCGGTGGTATCATGATTACGAGAAAACAGGATGAAGAGTAAACTACAGGAGAACGTCCATGGACCGATAACGAAGAGAAAGTGGAGAGGATTAAGGGGATGGGAGCGAGCTCGGCGTGGGTGGGGATTATGCCCATGCGCCGCTCCGCACGGCCATGCCGAGGGGAGAAAGAGACTCTGCGACCTTGTCCAAGGCGTTCTTGTAGTCCTCTGTGAGTGGGAAGAAGTCAGCGAGCGTTTCGGGGGGAGCAAAGCAGCGCCGAACTCACCCATCTCGAACAGATTGATATGACCGTCGCCGGTCGAGCAGCCGAGTACCATGTGGTGAGGGTGGAAAGCCATTGAGGTCATCGGTGTCGTCGTCTTCTGGTTGAGGAAGCCGACTGAGGAGAGAGAAGCGAGTCAGCGAAGGCCGAGGGGCGAGTCGAGCCGTAGGAACGTACAACTGTTGCCGAATTTGGAGATGGGCTCGGTGGTATCATCCATGTTCCAGATCTTGACCACGTTGTAGGTTGAGCTCCTGCGAGATCGAAGGCGAGTGAGCGACGGCGCAAAGGCAGAACAGCGTCGGCACTCACGTTGCGAAGATTGGAGCGTGCTCGTGTACAGCGAGCTGAGTCATGCCTCCTTGATGAGCTTGGACCGTCTTGATGGGCTCGGTGAGGCGAATATCCCAAAGGCAGACCTCTCCGTTCAAGCTGCGAAGTCGAAAGGATCAGCTCGGCGCACATCTCAACTCGACGGCGTACTCACTCTCCGGTGACCAGCTCCCTGTTCCCTCCGCGCTGCATGTGCGCATTGGTGATCCATGAGCGGTGGTGACCCTTGTAGCTCCGCACCATGTTCTCCCGTGGTGGCAGACGACGATCGTAGACCTTGACGCCTCCATCTCCGAAGCCGGCGACGAGGATGTTGCCGGCGACTTGATCGCAGGTTAGAGCAGTCAAGCACGAGTTGGAGCGAGTCGAGAGGTCCTGCGAGGCGAGTGAGATTAGTCTCGGCGACGGAAGCAAGCGAGATCGAGTTGCCTCAGACTTACCTGCAGGATCGTTTCCCGCGTAGCATCCCAAACGCGAATGTACTTGACGTTGCCTCCCATGAGCGCCTGTCCGCGACCTTGCTGCCATTCGACGACGAGACCAGAATCGTGCTGGTCTGTGGTGGTGGGGAGGGTCTCTGAGATGCCCTGGAAGGACGAGACGAGGCGAACGTCGCCTGGTGACTCGTAATGACGGAAGAGGCGAACATGACCGTCGGCTGTGGGGGGGGGGAGAGATAGGTCAGCATGGGCAAAGGAGAACAGCGGAAAGCGACGACAAACCTGAAGCGGTGAGCAGCAGGCCAATGTCGTCCTCGTTGACGAAGCGCAGAGTAGTGATGGGCACTCCTGCTGGACTTCCGTTGGCGAACCGGTTGATGCGAAGGTTCTTCTCCCATTCGTAGATGCTGCGAGCGAAAGAGAGGTCAGCACTTCGCTTCGGCGCCGAGTCAGCGAACAGCTTCGACTCACGTGATGTTGCCCTTGTCGTCGGCGGCGAGAAGATGTGGCTCGAATTGATGGAAGAGGACGCGATTTGCGACCGCCTCGTTGCTGTAGAAACCGATCTGCTCGTCCCATCTTGCTCGGCCTGCGAAGGAAGAAGAGGTCAGCGAGGCTCGGCGAGAGCAAGAAGAGGCTGGAGAACGTACATGCAGGTCCCTTCATCGGCTGGGTCTTGATGATGACCGACTCGTTGCGCTGCCGCCTCCATACGCGCTCGTTATGCGGGACACTTCCAGGCTCGTCCGCCTCGGTCGCCTGCGAGTGAAGCGCGAGTCAGCGTCGTCCGCCTCCAAGCCAAGCCAGTCAGGACCACTCACCCTCATCTGCGACTCCTTGTAGTACTCGAGGGCAAAGTCAAAGAAGGCGCCCTTGAGGGGCAAGACCTGATCCGACGTCTCCTCGCCCGACAAGCTCGGGCTCGCCCTCCGCCTCCTCAACCGATCCTCATCCTGCTCTACCAGCTTCTGCTTGATCTCGGCGATGTTGGACTCATCAGAGGGAGCGGCCTTGGGCTTGGAAGGCGCCTTGGGAGCACGAGCTTGGAGAGAACGGAGGGAGGCAGTCGAGGCAGAGGAGTGGAGGGCGGGGGAGGTGCTGCCGGTGGGAGAGGGGACGGTGGAGGAAGCGGAGCCCTTGCCATTGAGACGGAGAGCTGATGGTGGAGTGCTCGTTGGTGTAGGATCGGCGAGGGCGGTGGTGGTGAGGTGAGCGAGCTTGCCCATGGCGGTCGCCGTCCGCTTGATGGTCGATCCGAGTCCAGCGGCGGGAGTGACATGGCCGTTGGTCCGTGGTGCAGCGTCGGTGGGTTGTAGCTGGCCGCGCTGAACGGAGGCAGCTGTTGGAGGAGGAGGGACGCGAGACTTCTTGGCGGCGGGAGCGGAAGCGAGGAGCGCGATGGTCTGATCTTTAAGCGGCGACTCGAAGAGGAGTTGGAGGATGTAATCGAGTACCGATTGAGCGAGCGACGCAATGTCGGGTTGTGGGTCGGTAGTGAGGTCGACGAGGGTCTTGTACATGCACGAGAACATCTCCTCCTGGAAAGACGAATGAGAGGGGCCCTTGTCGCTCTCGGCGGCGTCGATGAGCTTCTTGCCGATAGCAGCGACGCTCTGCTCAGTAGTCGCCGCTGGCGACTGTCCGTCCCGTTCCCGCCTGATGCGCTCCTCGACGGCCTCGAAAGCGGCAATGATGAAGCGCCCTCGGTGCTCGTTGACGATGGAGGAGAGGAGGACGATGAGCTCCCTCCGCACGGGAGGGGATCCATCGGTCGACGACTTGAGGGTCGCCATAGCTACGCCGAGCTCGACGTCCGTCTGCTCGATGGGTGAGAGTCCGCACGACGGGCCGCTGCAGGCGATGGAGCGACCGAATCGCTTGCCGGGGCTGCTGGATCCCGTCGTTCCCAGTAGCGTGCCGAGGGCGTACATGACCGAAGCGCGTACTTCTGGAACCTCATCGGCGTGGAGGAGGTTGCAGAAGACCTCGTGCACTCGGAGCTTGACGCCCAATCCCTTGGCCTCCTCGAAATCGTCCCACATCATCGCGATGCACAGCGCCGACCATTGGCGGAGAAGGGGATCTTGGTCGCGAAGGTGGACGAGGCACGACTCAAAGACGTTGACGCGAAGGCAGGCGACCTGGCCTTGCTTGAAGTCCCTGCAGCAGATGGCGAGGATGAAGGCGCACATGGCTCGGTGCTCGGATACGTTGGGAATGGGAAGTTGGTTGGCGGAGGTAGGGTGGAGGATGTTGACAAAGTAGGTGTATGGCGCCTGGTCGACCGAGCGAGTGGGAGGGTACGTCTGCTTGAGGAGGTCCTCCTTGCAATTCTCGTAGACGGCGAGGATGCGCGCCCAAATGTAGATGAGGACGGGCTTGAGCTCTCCTGCTGGTGCTTGAAGTAGTCGGAGGACGTAGGCAAAGATGCCGATCGAGAGGGCGACGTTGACGGCCCAAGGACCGAGGTCGAGGAAGCGGCAGAGGAGGATGAGCGCCTTGAGACGATGCGCCTGGGAGAGAAGCACCTGGAGGACGACGGGGAGTTGCTCGGGGTGCATCCGCTTGGCGACGCTGCCTTGTTCGAGCCAGATGTCGAAGGCGGTGAGCTGCTCGGCGAAGAAGGTCGAGTGGATGTAAGGGAGGGGAGGGCCTTGCGGGAGTGGTGGTGGTGGCTGGTCGGGAAGCGTAGGAGGTTGTGGTGGGAGGGTAGCGAGCCATCGCTGCTCGTGCTCGAGGAGGGTGGGAAGTTGCGCGAGGCACATGTCGACGGCGAGATCCCAGCTGTCCCAGAGCGGATGGTTGTGCGTCTGAGGGAGGGCGGGGACCGAGATGGGAGTGCACTCGTAGAATCGCATGATGCGCTCGGCGAGGAGGAAGCCGCGGAAGAGGGCGGCGACGACGAGGTCGTGACGGAAGAGCTTCTGAAAGAGGTCGCGAGGGAGGGTGTTCCAGGCGATGGTGTCGGTGACGGCGGTGAAGATCCAGGTGAGCTCTCCGAGTGGTGTACGACGGTCGTTGAGCTTGCCTGGGATCTTGAGGAGCATGTCGATGTCGAGGTTGGTCTTGAGCGGGTTGCGGAGGAGGAAGAAGCGAAGGCCGATTTCGATGGGGGAGGTGAGGCAGCAGGTGAAGAGGTCGGCGGGGAGATCGGGGTTCATGGGAAGGGTTTCGTGGCCGAGGCAGGCGCCGAGTTGGATGGTGTCGCGGAAGGGGACGGAGGGGATTTGAGGCTTCGGCTCAGTGGGAGGCGTGTCGGTGCCAGAGCCGCCAGGAGTGGATGATGCAGGTGTAGGGTTGGCGGTCTCACGTGCTAGTTCGGCGTCGCGCTTAATGCCAAACTCCTGCACCTTGGTGACGATATTGCCCGCCGCCGAGCAGTCCCAGACCATGATCGTCGGGCTTCCCAGCCAGGCCACGACTTCGGCGAGCGAGACGGGAATGTACTGCGTGTACTGCTTGTTGAAGAGCCATAGCTCTCCGCTCGAGGTCGGCTTGGGTACGCCGTGGCCGTTGTAGTAGAAGAGCACCCGCTCGTGCTTGGCCGACTTGCGCGCCGCCGTGCAGAACTTCTTGGCGTCCTCGATGGGCGGGTCGAGGAACTGCTTGTAGCGCGTCTTGGGAGTTGCCGCCAGACTTTCGAACTGGTGCTGCAGGTTCTTGCCGATCCGCTCCATCGCCTTATCCTTCGCGAGCGCATAAGGGTCGACCCAGCATTCGAGTTTGGCGCAGGGGTCGGTCTTGATGACATCTGGAGGATCGTAGCCGATACGTAGGCAGACGACGAGGACGGCAGCGGCCGTGCGAATGCGATCTCGGTTCCGCCAGTCGATCTTGTGGTCGGCGGGGTTGGAGGAGAGCGGCTTGGGTAGTCCGCCTCGCTCGTGTCGTGGGTCGGTCCAGTAGAGGAAGTAGTTCTTCTCGAGAGCCTACAGAGATGGTCGTTAGCTCGCTGTACTCCCCCATCTCCTGCAGCAGCTCCTTCCCGCCCTTACGCACCTGGAGATACTCCTCCGACGAGTAAGCCTCCGCGAAGCCGTGGCGCATGTTCTGCAGAGCAAGATAGGTCAGATCCAAGCTCATTAGCTCGTGCTAAACCTCTAAGTGGCTCACCGAGTCTATATCGACCTGCTGCTCCCAGTCTGCGTCCTGATTCACAGTCGACATCTCCGAGTAGCCCAGCGCCGAGGGCGGCTCGTCCGAATCATATTCGTCCGAGTCGGAGAGTGAGTCCGAGTACTCTTGTGGTGGTGGGTCGAGCAGGCGCGCCATGCTGACCGCTAGTTGGAGGCCACAGAGGGAGCAGGAGATGGAGTCGTCAGTAGCTGTCCACAGCTCTTCGGCCTTGAGAAGCGGACGCTGGTGCTGCGATGCAACATGCTAGCGTCCGTCCAGCCCTGCAGACCAGCAGCCTGCTCTTGTACTGCCGCTCGAACGAGATGAGACGCTCACACGGGGGGGGAAGCGCCGTCGCGGGGAAAGAGAAGCGGGAGACGCGGCTGTTCTGCTAGTGATTAGAGGGCTGGTCGCTTGGTGTGTTTGGAAGTGAAGGCGAGCAGCTAGTTGCTGTAGTCGAGTAGCGAGAAACCGAGACGAATAGTGGGGGAGTGAGACCCTCGAAGCTCGCTCACAGCTCACCAGGCTCAGCCTCCGCCCGTTTGCTCGCTCTCGACACGACTCGGCTGTACCTCGATAGAAGCAAGGATAGCATGGCAGGGCTGCCTCCGCCCATCGCAAGCGGCTCCTCTACGCCCAACCCACCTCAGTCCGCCTTCCTCGACACGATCCCAAGAGAAGCTGGCCACGCCCTTGAGACTTACAAGCAGCGCGACACTACCAAAGGTGAGCTTTACCTCAGTTCTCTCTCCCTGCTGCCAGAGCTCACCACTGTGCTTCCTCTCCCTCTGCAACTGCACGCGTCGCTCCCCCTCCCTCGCCGGCCGCGATCTCAGTCATTGTCCGATTTAAGGCTACAGGCAACGCGCCCATCATGAAGCAGAACTTCTACAAGATTACCGCAAGCAACAAATTCCAGGCGGTCATCGCGTTCTTGAGGAAGGAGCTGGGCTGGAAAGCGAGCGACGGACTGGTGGGTCGCCGTGCCCTCACTGAGAGAGGAGGATAGAGCCAGAGGGGTGTGCTGGAGTCGGCGCCGAGCTTGGAGCTCGCCGCCGAGCCAGCTGCGCCGTCTCGCTCATCTCTGCTGTCGGAGGAGGCCCCGGCTGACCCTTGTCGCCTCCGCCGAGCAGTTCCTCTACATCAACGCTTCGTTCAGTCCAGCACCAGACGATACTGTGGCCAATCTGTACAAGGTTCGTTCCCTCTCCTCGCCCTACTCGACGTCGACTGACCTTGCCTCGGCTCTCGCAGTGCTTCGCGACCGAGAATCACCTCATCGTCAACTACAGGTGAGCTCGTGCTCGCTCCCTCTTGCAGCCGTGCACTCCAAGTTTACACCCTCATCATCTACAGCTCAACAGCGGCATGGGGCTGACTCCTGACTCCGCTCCCGTCTCCCTCCCTTCGCCGATACCCCTCCCTCGAGCCTTACTCTTGTAACTCGAGCCGCCGTTCATACCCCACCTACCACCTTTGGCTCTCCCACGCACGTGGCGACGAGCGAACGAGAGCTTCGAGGACACATCGACACCGCTAAGGAGACTGGCGCCGCTCGGCGTTTGCTTCCGGTCGCTCGTTTCGCTCGAACCTGGATGCTCAGGACGACGCATGGGCCTGAGGCAACCCGTACAGGTACTGCGATACATAGAGTTACACACGAAAGCTACGCACTACTCCTGCTCCTCCCCTCCCCCCTCCGCGCTGGCTCAGACCGAACCTCAAGCGACCTGCGCGAGCTCATGCGTGTCAGCGAGGCCCACTCGAGCTGCGAAAACGACGGAAGAACTCACGCCAACACCCAGATTGCCCACCTGAGCCGGATTGTAAGCCTTGGGAGTAGCAACAGCGGCGAGCTGAGGCGTCGTAGCTGGTTTCGTTCGAGCTGTCCTGAGCGGCGGAGGCTTCGAGGTGGTGGTCCGGCGGGTAGTTGTTGTAGTCGTTTTGGTCGTTGTTTTTGAGGTCGTGGTGGTGGTAGTTGTAGGCGCAGGAGGACGGGTGGTGGGTGTCTTCGGCGGTTGCTGCCCTCGGGAAACGATGGGGCCGGGTTGAAGGCCTGGAAGAAGCAGAGCAGGTCAGCGAGCGCTCAGAAGAGAGCTCTGAAGGCGTCTGAACGAAAGCGTACAGATGAGGAAGACGAGAGGAGCGCTGGTGAATTGAGTTTGGAAGGTGCCCGAGGTCGTCCATTGATCGTACACGAAGGCGCGAGGGCTAGGAGGTACGACGTTGGGGATACAGAAGGATGTAGGTGTTCCTCCAAAGCTAGCGGCCGTGGCGTCGTTGCCATACACATTGATCCCCATATGCCCCGCGACCGAGATAGCAAAGCCGAAGATCCCCTTCTCTCCCGCTCCCGACTGGAAGTGATTGTACCGCACTGTCCCTCCAAACGTGCGAGCTTCGGTGCGATTATCGGATCCCCACGACATCCCGCCGATAGCGATACCGAGCTTGATCATAGAGGACTCGGCCGAGATGGTGTTGCTCTCGACGATTGTGCCCTCGAACGAGCCGGAGAAGGGGCTCCAGTCCACCATATTGATCCCGCCGAGCGCTTGCCGAGACTTGGCGGTGATGCTGTAGGGGAGGAAGAAGCGAAGGGAGGAAGAGAGAGGTCAGCCGGCGGCGCTCGGGCCGGCTGGCGTCTCACTTACACGTTATGATGGATCCTCGAGCCTGGTGCGCCAAAGATGACGATTCCTCCATCGGTGGTGTCGGTGATGAAGTTGTACTGAACCACCGAGTTGGGACAAGCGTGCGAGATGCCTGCTCGGCGAAGAAGGGGTGGCGAGTTCAGCTTCGCCGTGCACTCCTACAGGTCTCGTAGATCGTCGAAGCCGAGGGCAAAGCTACTCACCATCAGCCCACTGTCCAGGACCAATGTCGCCTCGCTTCTTGAATTGCGAGCCGTTGTCGGGCGCATTGCCAGCGGGGCCGATTTGGTTGTTGGTGATCGTCATGCCCGTACACGAGTTGGCGTCGCCCTCTACGGACAGAGAATCGGTCAGCTTGTCTGAGCTGCTGCTAGCCTCCCTCGCTCGCCTGACAGCCTCCCCTCTCTGCCGAGGCAGCGACTCCGAGTCCCCTGCCCTCTGCGCTCCCCAAACAGGCGAGAATGCTCACCAATGGCATGCAAGCATGACCAGCCTCTCGGTTCCCAGGCTTTGACCTGCATCACCACCTGACCACTGGTACTGCCTCCCATCTCGATGAGCGCGAGGCCAGTAGGGATCCGACCGAGAACGTCGCGCTGGCCGTTGACCTGAACGTTAAGCAGCTTGACGCCCGAGCACTCGCGACATGCTCCGTAGATGGCGGTCGACTGATCCTCGCCGGTGACGACGAGTTGGGCTCGAGTAGAGAGAGTGGGATAGCCTCTCGTAGCGAGGACTTGGTTCGGCGCGGTGAAGAAGATGGCGTCGGTGAGGAGGATTTTGGCTCTCGGGCAGAGGAAGACGACCGTTCCAGCTCCTCCGTAATGAAACAGCGAATTGATGGTGATGTCGGTCGCTGTCGAGTCGAGGCAATCCGGCGCGACTGCTCGCTCCCTCAGATCCCTCCCGACGAGAGTATCTCCCCCTTCCGCCTGGTCGCGCTCCTGCAGCAGATCAACGTTGAGTACTTCGTCCAAAGGAGCTCGGCGAAGAGGAGTGCCGGCGTTGCTGGGAGTAGGCGAAGCCGAAGCGGCGGCGGCCATGGCATGAATGAGACCGGAGATGGAGGCGTTGTAAGGGAGGTAGGAGGTCGGAGGTTCGGGAACAGCGGATGGAGTGTGATATGAGCGGCTGGGGATGTAAGGCTCGGTTGATGAGGCGGCGAGGGGAGCGGCCGAGGCTAGGGGGGTGAAGGAAGCGAGGAGGGCGAGGAGCAGGAGTGAGGTCGGAGACCTGCGCCGACCGTTGGCGCTGGTGGATGCCATGCTCGAGATAAAGATTGTGGTGCGGAGCTGCGTCGAGAGTTGTGAAGGGTGCGAGAGCGATGGGACGAAGGCAGCACCTGCCGGAGCAGCTGCTGAGCTCCGAGGTGAGCGAGGGATGATGCGCTGAAGGCGAAAGCGACGGCTGTCGAGAGTTAGAGCGAATGGTACTGCTCTGAGCTGACGAAGGGTGAACGAAGAGGCAGAGAGCGGGCGGCTCAGTCCACCGGGGATGAGCTCGCTGCTCGTTCCCGTCATCGACCCTGAATATTGCGTTTCATAGGGTCGCCTACAGGCTCCCGAAACAGCATACAATCGCCCTTCCCTTCCTTTGAGAGCTCTTGACGACCTCAGCCTGACCCGAGTTCCTAATCGTCTCGGCCCGCTTTGGGAAAGTTGCGCCAGCTGCAGGCTTCGGCGGAGCTGTAGCATGCGCCAGGGTACGTGGTGCCCTCTCAGCGTATACTCCTCATCAAGGCGAAGAGATCGAAGCTGAACGTTACTCCGGAGTGGTAGGGCGAAGAGGGAAGGAGGCAGCGAGATGCAGCGCTGCAGGCCTGTCCCTTCGGTCGAGCGGATCCCGGGCTAACATTTCCATCCGACCGTGCTGCATGATTCCCGAAGACGAAAGCTGTACGCCGATAGGAGCCCGGAGGCCAGCGAGAGGTTGAAGTGAGAGCCAGCTTCGGTTGTCTTTCGCCCTTCCCGCTCGTGCTCGGCTCTCCCTCGCATGGCCTCTGATTCCTCTTCGCGATTTGAGGAGCTGCCTGCTTCGCCTTCGTCATCCTCGACCGCCTCGTTCCACTCCAGCGACGATCCACCACTACCTCCTCCCTCTCAGGCAGCTCCAGCAGCTCCCCTCAACCCGAACAAGGACGACCAAGGTGCAGAAACGGACGATGAAGACTTGAATGATGACTCGGTGTGGTGGACGCCCTCAGAACTACGCGTAAGCAAGCTCTACAGCTCGGATGGACGCGTTGCGCGTTGGCTGACCGCTCTCGCTGGCTCGTGCAGGACATTCTCGACCGCTCAACCGCTCTGAAAGCACAGGGAAACACCGAGTTTGGCAAAGGACAGTTTGAGCAGGCGATGGAGACCTACCGAGAAGGACTGGTGGAGTTGCCGGTCCGAACACGACCTGCTGGAGCTGCTCTGGACAAGGGGAAGGCGGTGGAAGGTGCTGAAGAGGACGAGGAAGAGTTCAAGGAGGACCAGGTCACAGTGGAGCTGGCGGCGCTCAACCTCGAGTCGTCAACGAAGGAGACGGAGGAGGCCGAGTCGGAGGAAGCCGAGATGAAGGAGCTGAATGAGCTTCGGTCGATCCTGTTTGCCAATGCGGCCGCTTGCTGCATCAAGCTGGTGACTTTTGATTTTTATCTCTTGCCGCTGTGCGCTTCGCTGAACTCTGTACCTAACAGGAGCGATGGAAGGAGGCGGTTCAGGCTTGCGACGACGGTCAGCTCGCTTCGGCGCTCTTTTGGCGGCCCAATGCTGACCCTGTGTGATTTCAACAGCTCTCGAGGACAACCCGCACTATATCAAAGCTCTGCAACGTCGTGCCATGGCCAACGAGTCCATCAACAGCTGGTCGAGCCTCACCTCGGCGCTCGAGGGTCAGCCTCGTGCTTCGACTGCGTGCCAGGTTTTCATTCCTGACCCCCCTTCTCTGTTATTCAACAGACTTTAAGACATTGGAAGCTCTCCCCGACCTCCCAGCGCACCTTCGCTCGACTATTCGCACCTCC
Organism: Leucosporidium creatinivorum; assembly: GCA_001600635.1. NCBI lineage: Eukaryota > Fungi > Basidiomycota > Microbotryomycetes > Leucosporidiales > Leucosporidiaceae > Leucosporidium > Leucosporidium creatinivorum. The sequence continues at coordinate 6,148 of BCKL01000006.1, read as the reverse complement.
AGGCCGAGGTTGGAGAAGGCCGTCGCCGAAGCGCAGGGAAAAGAGCAGGCCGAGGTGATGGGCAAGCTTAAGGATCTGGGGAACACTGTGCTCGGTGCGTCTTCCGTCTTTTCGTCCTCCTCCGGGCTCTCATGTAGCCGTTCACTAAGCTGACCCTTCCCCTGTCTCGACCTTCCTCCCCGCTTCGCTGCAATCTGCATCTCTACAGGCAAGTTCGGACTCTCGACCGACAACTTCAAGTTCGTAGAACAGCCTGGAGGAGGTTACGCGATGAACTTTGAGCGATAGCAACCTGCAACCCGTAGTTCCACGCCATCGCGGGCTGCAGTCGAATGCTCGAGCGTTCTGTACATCGTTAGGAGTGCCTCGACGCGAGAGAATTCACAGCAACGCCAACACATGCCAGCCAGCGCCTCACAGTCGCAGGCCATCGCTCCCTGCGAAAGGTCGTCTTTTAGGGGCCAAATTCGCTACCAATTGGTAGCGATTCGACATCCGAGAACGGCCAAGTTCGCAGCGAGGTCGATGGCGCTGAGAGGGAGAGACGAGTTCGGGCAGAACATGTACAGCTACAAGCCTTTGCTTACGATCTGGTGAAGGGTTCTCTACAGCTTCAGCGCGCTCAGGGAAGTTGGAACAGGACTTGGCTCGGCGAAGGCTTCGGCGAACGTGAGAGGGGCGGTCAGAGCTCGCCCGACGTTCGCTATCGGCTCAGAAGAGCTGCTCGAGAAGACGTCCGGCCTTCCTGAGCTCGCCGCTGCTCTTCACCGTGACTTGCGCTCTGCTCTGAGAGCGCCGAGCGATCCTGGGCCCCTTCGCCGAGCTCCGCCGAAGTCTGCTCCTCGAGCGGTCTGTACTGCGCCCGAGCAGGCTCCTTGACATCCCACCATCTTTGCCTTTCACCTGCAGCCGACTCTTGAGCGCCGAACTTGCTTTCGCTCCATCTCTAATCGCCCACCCTCCGTCGCTGCCCGTGGCCGAAGCCGTGAGGGAGGATAGCGGGGGGAAGGATGAGAAGCTGGAGAGGTGGACGCAGGGTGGGCTCGCTGATACTACTCTCGGCTCGCATCGGCCACAAGACAATATCGGGGTTGATCACGATGGTCACAATTTCCGCTTCAAACTCGAGTAACTATAGCCCAGCGCCTCGCCGAAAGCCATTCCGCCTCGTTTCGTTGATGGATTGGAGTTGACCCTTGTGAGAGGGAGAGCAAATCAAACCCCCGTCGTCGTCCCACAAGAAGTGCTCCAGAAGCCACCTCGATCCTCAGCACCACCGCTCACTACCCAGCTCAATCCCGAGTCGAATCGCACGCGCCGAGAAACCAGGAAGGGGAGAGGGGGGAGTGGTAGAGGGGGAGTAGGTTTCCGTTGGAACGGGCGACGATACGATAGAGAGAGAAGCTAGGAAGAGGGAAGAGTGTAGGGGAAGGAAGGGAAGGATAGAGCACAAGGGGGGGAGGGGAGACAAAACGAGGGCACAAACGAGACAGAATGGGGACCGAGGCTGTTGGGGAGTAGGAAGGGGAAAGAAATGTCCAGGGGAGAGAGTAGGTGGTTTAGAGGATAATGGGTTTGGTAGGTAGGAATATCAAGCTAGAGAAGGAGGGAGGGCCGAAGTCGGCGAGGAGGGGTTGTCTACGCTTAGATCAAGAGGGTGGACTCGACCATGGCGTTGCAGACCTGATAAGGATCGATGTTGGAAGCGGGGCGGCTGTGGGAAAGCAGAGGGAGACAGTCAGCGTATGTTTCTAAACTGCTCGGCGCCGAACCTCCCCTCCCGAAAGTAAGAACTCACCGATCCTCGAAGTAACCCTTGCCCTCAGCGGCGACCGACTTGGGAATACGGATGGAGCATCCACGGTTGGCGATACCCGAGGAGAAGGCGCCAATGTGGGCCGTCTCGTGACGTCCCGAGAGGCGGAGGTCGTTGTCGGTGCCGTACACCTCAATGTGCTCGGCGTGGCGCTTCGAGAGCTTCTCGATCATCTCCTCGATGACCTTCATTCCACCCTCGGCACGGGTTCCGTTGGTGGAGTAGCTGTGAGGGAGCCCGAGTCAGCGAGCGAACGAAAGTCGAAGGAGCGAGGTAGCTACTTGGTGTGGCATCCAGCTCCGTTCCAGTCACCCTCGAGGGGCTTGGGGTGGAAGGAGACGGTGATTCCCCACTCCTCAGCGATGCGGATGAGGAGGAACCTGGGCGAGCGAAGGAAGGGTTTGAGTCAGCTCCTGAGCTCCCTCGACGCGGTCCATCGCGCCCAGCTTGCGCCGAGTACACACCTCGACATCCAGAGGTGGTCTCCCATGTCCTTTCCGGGGCAGGGTCCGACCTGGAACTCCCACTGCGAAGGCATGACCTCGGCGTTAATTCCCGAGATGGTGACGCCGGCGTAGAGGCAGGCGCGGTAGTGAGCCTCGATCATATCACGAGCGTAAACCTTGCCGGCCCCTGTCAGGTGCAAAGAGGGAGGCGGAAGATGGAGCAGGCGAGGAGGAAGAAGATCAGCGACCCACTCTCGTCGACGGCGTGCGATAAGGCTCGTTCGACGCACCGACACCACAGTAATAAGGTCCCTGGGGTCCGGGGAATCCTCCAACGGGCCATCCGTAGGGGCGTCCATCAGAGCCAAAGATGGTGTACTCCTGCTCGAGTCCGAACTGTTGGGGGAAAGGGCGAAGGTCAGCGCGAAGCTCGAACCAGCGATAAGGCGAAAGCGAGCGAACCCAGGGGTCGTGGGACTTGGCGGCCTCCATCGTCTTGGCGCACTGGTAACGGTGGTTCCACTTGTTGGGAGTACCGTCGTTGTTATCTGTCGTTGCGATGCAAGAGGGGGGTCAGCTCTCGGCCGTTGATCTCGGCGCGAAGGCAAGATATCTCGTCGACATGCAGGTCTCGGCGATGACGAGGATGTTGTCTCCACGACGGAAGGGATCCCTGAAGATAGCGGCGGGGCGGAGGAAGACATCCGAGTTGTGGCCCTCGGCTTGTCCAGTCGAGGAACCGTCAAAGTTCCACTCCTTGAGCTCGTCGACCGACTTGACGGGTCCGGGAAGAGTCTGTGTAGGCGAATAGAGGTGTACGGTGGCGTAGGAGGGTACAAAATGACGGTCAGTACCTGAGTCAGGCGACCCGCAACTGCTTCTCCTGCGCCGACGTCCCCGCTCGCTCCCATCTCCCAAATGTCCGCTTGAGCCCTCGGTCCGCAGCCAAAACCCTTTCCTACATCGTTCCCGCCTTCCCTGCTGCATCCCAGCAGCTTCCAGCCACTCAATCGACCAGTAGGACTGCCCAATCTCAAGTCCCCGCAGCGCAGGGGTTTCCGCCCTCTTCTCCCCTTCGTGACGCACGCCCAATCGCCCAATTTGACGCGCTACAGAGTCAGAAAGCAGCGTACCATGGTCTTGCAACGAAGTCCTCCATCGGCGTCGATCCAGATGTACTCTAAGAGGGAGGAAAAGGAGAAGAAGCCGCGTCGCTCGGTTAGTCCCGGCTCCAAATGAGGGAGAAGAGGTGCAGCTCGTGCTGCAGTGAGGGTGTAGTGTAGGAGAGATGCTCACCAGCCTGGATCTTGTCACCTTGAGGGAGCTCGAGGTACTGCAGAAGCAAGTCGTCGCGAGCGATAAGCCAGAGGCCTTCCGAGAGAGGCTTTTGGGGCGGCGGAAGCTCACCTTCTGGAGCAGAGCAGGGTGGGAGACGTGGGGGTTCATGGTGAAGGGATACAGAAGGGAGAACGGAAGAGAAAAGAGAGGGAGAAACGGATAGGCAAAGCCTGGGGAGGAGAGGTGAGGGGGAAGGAGAGAGTCAAGAGCGACCCACGGCTCAGAGTCGTCGACGCCATCTCACAGCCCTCGGGCCTGTGTCGTAGGGCACTTTTTTTCCGCTTTGCACCTCCCGGGATAAGCAGGACATAACTGTAGGACATTACGGAGCGCTTTCCGAGTCGACCTGTCCCGTCGGGAAAGCTACATGAAACTCGGACCCCTATCTCCTTGGATGATTTCAACTAGTTACTTGACTCGATTGCACTTGTGAACAGGTTTCTAACAGCTCTGCCTCGTCCTCCCTCCTCTTCAAAAGTACCTCAGACGACGAGCGCCGAGTTCGGTTCGGCGCTCCTCTAAAGTCCCTCCTGCGGTCGTTCGGCCTCGCTCGCAGTGCAGTGCAGTAGGTCATCGGTATGTCCGTAAAATCATCGCTCTACTCGGCTACACGACGCCACCATCTGTCCCCAACCGAGCTCATCAGTCTCCCGCCCGCCCACCCTTCTCGGTCCAGGTCTCGCCTCTCGCGGAGGTCGATCCGCCTTCTTTGGAACCCGTTCTGTACCGTGCTGAGTTTTCTTCGATAGGCCCAGGTGGTCTGCAAACGAGTTTTGCCGCGGTACAGGTTCTTCCTGGCCCCACTTGGCCCCACCGAACGACAATCGCCGAAGGGAGGAAAGAGCGCCGAAGTCGTTGCTCGTCAGCACAAGAGTTGTTGCCCGCTTCTGGAAATGTGCAATGAGTGCGAAAGGTTCCGTTCGACCACTCTACCCAGCTACATCGGAATTCAGTGCCCTGCAGTCGACTGCTTCCAGCCTTTCCAACCGCCGAACATCTCCGCCGATAACGGGAGAGGGAGCGGGAGAAGATAAGGCGGCGAGTCGTCTGAGCGGGCGAACAAGCCTTACCAAATAGATTGGAACGTGAAGGAGCGTGGGAGGATTAGTTTGACCTGTCAGTGTCCCTCGGCGCCTCGGTTCTCGCCCGCCTCGAAGGTAGATGCTTCTGAGAGCCGTTTCTCAGCTATACGGGTCGGCGAGCTCGGGACAGCACTTCAAATCATCTCGAAAGCAGTCCAGAGTCTTCAAAGCTCCGCAGCCTGAGGTCTGAAGTTGCTGGTGAGCCGCAGAGAGACCCCAGGCCAGCGCCGAAGGCAAGGAGGGGCGATGGAACAAGCTGGGAGAGTCTAGGACAGCTGATGAGCGGTGGTGAAGCTCGGTAGGAAGAGAGAAGGTATCCAACCGAGTGAAGGAGATGATCGAGAAGCTCTCGAAGCGCCACGCCGAGCACATTGAGGTGTACGGCACCGACAACGACCTCCGCCTCTCGGGACGTCACGAGACGGCCCACATTGGCGCCTTCTCCTCGGGTATCGCCAACCGTGGATGCTCCATCCGTATTCCCAAGTCGGTCGCCGCTGAGGGCAAGGGTTACTTCGAGGATCGGTGAGTTCTTACTTTCGGGAGGGGAGGTTCGGCGCCGAGCAGTTTAGAAACATACGCTGACTGTCTCCCTCTGCTTTCCCACAGCCGCCCCGCTTCCAACATCGATCCTTATCAGGTCTGCAACGCCATGGTCGAGTCCACCCTCTTGATCTAAGCGTAGACAACCCCTCCTCGCCGACTTCGGCCCTCCCTCCTTCTCTAGCTTGATATTCCTACCTACCAAACCCATTATCCTCTAAACCACCTACTCTCTCCCCTGGACATTTCTTTCCCCTTCCTACTCCCCAACAGCCTCGGTCCCCATTCTGTCTCGTTTGTGCCCTCGTTTTGTCTCCCCTCCCCCCCTTGTGCTCTATCCTTCCCTTCCTTCCCCTACACTCTTCCCTCTTCCTAGCTTCTCTCTCTATCGTATCGTCGCCCGTTCCAACGGAAACCTACTCCCCCTCTACCACTCCCCCCTCTCCCCTTCCTGGTTTCTCGGCGCGTGCGATTCGACTCGGGATTGAGCTGGGTAGTGAGCGGTGGTGCTGAGGATCGAGGTGGCTTCTGGAGCACTTCTTGTGGGACGACGACGGGGGTTTGATTTGCTCTCCCTCTCACAAGGGTCAACTCCAATCCATCAACGAAACGAGGCGGAATGGCTTTCGGCGAGGCGCTGGGCTATAGTTACTCGAGTTTGAAGCGGAAATTGTGACCATCGTGATCAACCCCGATATTGTCTTGTGGCCGATGCGAGCCGAGAGTAGTATCAGCGAGCCCACCCTGCGTCCACCTCTCCAGCTTCTCATCCTTCCCCCCGCTATCCTCCCTCACGGCTTCGGCCACGGGCAGCGACGGAGGGTGGGCGATTAGAGATGGAGCGAAAGCAAGTTCGGCGCTCAAGAGTCGGCTGCAGGTGAAAGGCAAAGATGGTGGGATGTCAAGGAGCCTGCTCGGGCGCA
>BCKL01000005.1:1018539-1256442 GCA_001600635.1 Leucosporidium creatinivorum | reverse complement strand
GCATGAACATCGTCTCCCACCCCGCTGTTAACCCCCGCCTTGTACTTTAGCTCTCCCCTTCCTCACCCTCATCAACTCCATCCGCTCGCCCTCGGTCATAGCTTTCTATGTGCATAATGCGCTCTCATACAACATACCACTAATCGCTGCCCTCGACCTCGGCTTCCCCGCCCGAATGCTCGGCGAAGGCCTTTGCCCACGGCTGGTGGTGATCATCCGCATATGGCGCGCCTACAAGCCATCGAAGCAAAGAAGCTTACCTAGAGCAGCTATCGCGACTCGCACGCAGGTTGTTAGCTTCGCGAAAGCGGAGAACCGCTTGCAATCCCTCACTCCTCGCTTTCGAGCGCTGGACAACGGCCAGGTGTCCGAGCATAGGCATTCGCACCTCTCTATCGCTTCACCATTCCATGTACGATATATCAGCACTCATTCAGTACTCGCTCGACCTCGCTACGACTCGCCCTTCGCTCCTCCTTCAACTCGCTCGACCTCCCTTCGGCTCGGCTTTCGCTCGTCCCAGCTCGGAACGGCATCTCTCCCTCGATGGGCTCAGGAGAGATGTACAGGACCGACCGTACGGTTGGTAGGGATCGGAGAGATGAGGAGGGACTAGGAGGAGTGGAATCAGTGGATCGGGATATAGGGGAGTAGAGTCGGGGAGCGGGCTTTAGGCTGAGGGAGCGGCTATCATCTGTTGGCTTTAGACTTCTCACGAGCTCTGAGCCACAGGTGAGCATGGGTAGCAGTCTTCATGTATTATAGACTTCTCACGAGCTCTGAGCCACAGCCCAACTCGAGAGCCGACTCTGTTACCAGGTCCAGCTTGGAGAGAAAGAGAAAGTGATAGCTATACGAATATATGACAAAACAAGCTTCCATGCATCCCTTCTACCGCCCAGCTGATCACTAAGTTCACCCGGGCTGTGCTCGGCGCTGGCGGGCGTGAGAGAATCCGTCGTAGGCGACCCAGTCGGGGACAGGACGGCCTTGGCAAGTCAAGTTAGATACACGAGGCGTGCGTGCAAAGTGTAGCAATATGTCGCTGGCCGCTGAAACGCTGAAGGGAGGAAGTTGGAGGTTCGGCGATGGCTACGGAGGAGACAAGATGGCAGGAAAGCTTCGCAAGTTGCCTTCTGTTACCCCGAGCTAGGCTACGAATACCAATAGTAGACCCGTAGAGGAGGGAGAGCGGACGAGAAGGGCACAGGTTGGAGGAGGTGAGCCGACCGAAGAGCGACTCGGGGTGTTCAAGGTCGAGGGCTTCTCGGCCCGTAGATCACAGTAGCTCTTTCCGACTTCTCCTTTGGATCTCCTGCGAACCCTAACTGAACGTCTCTCCCAGGGTAGACGAGTTCATCGACGTGATGGCCGGCAGGCGCGACCTCGGCGACGAAGCTGATGAGGTGAGTTTCTGTACCTCTCCAGACCTGTTTCCAAGCTGAACTTACTCCCCGCAACAGCCCACCGCATGAACATCGTCTCCCACCCCGCTGTTAACCCCCGCCTTGTACTTTAGCTCTCCCCTTCCTCACCCTCATCAACTCCATCCGCTCGCCCTCGGACGAAACTTTCCAACGAGCAGAAGTAAGATGCGTCTTCGTTCTACATACTACTGCTACTCAACTCGACTCTGCTCTACTCTAATCGCTCTCCTCGTCCTCATCATCATCGTCCTCATCGTCATCCGAATCCTCGGCGATGGCCTCGAGGAAGGGCTTGGACCCAGCCCACAGCACCCTCCCCTTCTCACCACCCACACTCCTCGCCTCTGCACTCTTGTACCATCCGAACGCCGCATCATCCGTCACCACATCCGTCTCGTAAAAGCCCTTCAGCACCCTCAAGAAGAACCGCACGTCGACCTGCTCGCTGTCCTTTGCCCACTCTTCAGCGATCCACCGCTGCGCAATGAGCAAACAATGCTCCATCGCCTCCTCCTGGTCTCCCGTAAGGTTGGCGACCAAGCCTCCCCATCGATCCAGCACGGCGGAGGCGTCCTTTGCTCCTTCGCCGCATCGCTCGAGGATGTAAGGAATGACGAATTGGCGGACCTCGCCGAGGGGGACGTTGGAGGCCATACGAAGGGTTTTGAGCTCGATGGCGGCGTTGTCGACCGTGTGGCCTTCGGCGAACGAGCGGTCAAGCGATTGCCGGCACTCGCTGAGGAAGTCGGCTTGCTTGTTGGTAGTGGCGTCGGGCATGAGAGATTCGAGACCTTGGATGACGGGTGCGTCGGTGGGATTGGAGAGGGAGGTAGCCTCGGCGTCGGACATGTCGGAGGCGAGGGAGGAGCTGGAGGAGGCGCGCGAGAGGGTCGAGAGGGAGGAGGATGAGGAGTTGCCGAGGGACATGGACGCCAAGCGGGAGCCTAAGGCAAGGGAGCCGATGTTAGCGTGTAGCATGTGTAACAGAGCGAGCAAGACATACCCAGCCGAGTCACGTCGTAGTTGCGCGAATCGGGAGCGTCCTCGTCGTCGTCCGATTCGTCGTTGAGCTCGGTCTCCGCAGGCCAGAGGTATCCAGTCGAGTTGGATCCAACTGCGAAGATTCGAGTGGTCAGCACGAGCCAAGTCCAGAGGTCGCCAAAGACTCACGAATGCCCTCCTCCTCCTCGGCATCGCCCTCGACGGGCTCCTCCAAGCTGACCCGCCTTCCAACAAGCTTCGTTCCCTGACCAAGCACGGCCCCACCAGCAACCAGACTCCCGCTCTCGACCACGCATCCACTCTCAATCCTTGCTCCCTCGCCCACAACCGAATCGCGGATCTCGCAGCCGTCGCCGATGACAGCGCCAGCGAAGAGGTACGAGTTGATGATGCGACAGTTGGCGCCAATAGCGACCGAGTTAGAGAGGACTGAGCGAGTGATCGTGGAAGAGGCGCCGATGGTGACAGATGAACCGAGGAGGGAGGTCGAAGAGATGGCGCAGGTGCTGAGAGGGGCAAGATCTTAGCGCGAGGAGGGGAGAGCACAGCGAGATGGCGACCTACCGAGACAGATCGAGATCCTTGCCATAGTAGACGCGACCGCGACGCTGCTCGTAGCGTTGACCGTTCTCGGGCATGTTCTCGTCGGGCGCGAGAGGGTAAGCCTTGCGCGACAGAATCGCTTTGCTGAAGATGGGACAAGAAAGAGAGGGTCAGCTTCTGCCTCATCCCGCTAGCACTCGCTCGCACTGACCTGATGGCATCGTAGCTCCTCGTGTTCCCGACGACGGCAGCCCACGAAGCCGAGCGGCGGCTAGCCTGGGTCTCGGTCGACTCGTCCTCGCCGATGATGGTGCAGCAGATGGTTTTGCCGAGGAGGTCGGAGGTGAGGAGTCCGTTGACGAAGTCGGGGTAGAAGAACTGGTAATCGAAGTTCTCGGTGAACAGAGGGGCCACCTGGGGAGAGGACGAGGTCAGCGAGGGTGTCGAGAAAGAGCTGAAGGGAAAGTGAAAGCGCACCTCAACACTGCAGATGGCCACACCGATGCTCTCGAGGTCGGCGCGGACATGAATCTCCTTGCCGCCCTCAATGGCCCCTCGGGGCAAGCGAGCCTGCTTCAGCGAGGGGAAGAGGGAAGACTCCTCGTAATGGAAGAGCTGGGCGTCGGTCGAGACGGCGTGGATGGCGAAGGTGGAGGTAGTCCTGCAAGGAAGATGGTTCAGCGAAAGCTTGGGAACTCAGAGAGCGAGACGACTCACCTCAACTCCGAAGGGGCGACAACGCAGCTCATCGTCATGGTAGGGTCCTTCTTCCTCCTCTCCGAGAAGTCCTTGACCTTCTGAGCGAGATCAACGTTTCCAACGTAGCCAGCTTGCACGACGAGGTAGTCGGCCGGCGCGAGGATCTGGAGCGAGTCAACCTCGCGAAGGACGTCTCCGGGGGTGGCAGCCTTGGTGGGGCGGAGGACAATGGAGATGGGAGATGAGGGAAGGGAGAAGGCCGAGGTGCTGGTGAGTGGATGTGGTGGATGTCAGCTTCGGGCGAAGGCGAAAGAGGAGAGGATGCGACTTACGCGAGCCAGGCGCGGACCTCCTCTACGCCGTCGCGGACAAAGATGAAGACCTGCTGTACACCGGTAGTCTCGAGGCATTCGAGGGTCCAGGCGAGCAAGGGAGTGTCGAGAAGAGGAAGGAGACACTGCGAGCGAGAGAAAGGAAGCGCAGGAACGCGAAAGTAGGATCAGTACAGCTGTACGGAGCTCCAGTCTCGGCGCTTGGTCAGCTAAGACCAGCAAGACCTTGTTCAAGCTGCTTCACAGCAGCTGCAGAGCGTTCCTTCGCTGCTCCCAGCGCGCTCTTTGTCGCTGCTTCTCAAGCTGTAGAGACTCACCCAAGGCCTCTGCTCTCCGCCGACATCCTTCTCTTCATACTCCTCGTCATCCGTCTGCTTCCTCCTGACCAAAGGGCCCCAGCGCTGCTCTACTCCCCAAGCATCGGCGAGGAGGATGGCCTGCAAAGGGTGCTCCGTTTTCGTGTCCTCCTTGGCGAGTGCCGCTCCTTGGGCTTTCGAGGACATGTTAGAGTGCACTGGTGAGCTACAGAAGCTGCTCAGACAAAGCGAAGGGCGGTAGAAGCTCGACGAGGTGAAAGTGAGGAGTCAAGAGTCGCGTTCCAGCTCTCTCGCTTCTTCCCCTTCGACCATGTCGGCCTTCGTCCCTTCGGCGCTCGCTTCGCCTGCACCTCAAAGCCCCTCCGACTCTGCTGCATCACGCTCACCGTTACAGACCGACTGTCAAGCTTGCCGCATCTCGGGTACTCTCACATTCTCCGCCGTCGGCATCTATGCTCTCGTGCAAGCTCGCAGGCAGGCAAAGACGGCCTTGGGCAGAGGAGCAGCTAGTATTGCAGGTCTAGGTGAGTGGACTGCTGCTTCAAGCGAGAAGAGCGAGCTGACCCTTCACCGAACAGGCTTTCTTGCGCTCGCTGCTGCCAGGTGGCACCAAGCTCCACCGCCATCGGAATGGGTTCAGCAGAAGGAGCGTGAGGTGTAGCCAGAGCGTCTCGCAAGCTCGGAGTGCGAGGTGCAAGCGCAGACGGGCCACGGATCCTCTCGGCAGCCTCGTTCACAAATGCTGGAGACGGGAGGTGGTGGGAGCATGCAGAAAGGATGAGAAGCTGTTCAATGCGGCTTCAGACGCCGCTGTGCATCTTGAAGGTAAGGCCACAGCTCACCTTCACGTGCTCGGCGCTCGCTGACCCGTCTTTCGCAGTCTTCCTGCTCGGCCCACCGCCTCAACTCGCCCCTCCTCGCATCTTCCGCGCTCAATCCCACCATGGGAGGCAGATGGGACGCTCAGATGCTGGACAACTGAGGCGGAACCAGCAGTCGACGGATCGGCCCTCGACCGAAGCTGCTGCTGAGTCGGCGGGAAGGGATTCAGGAGGTGGAGGAAGTTGCACCCGTAGCTATGGAGTTTTGCGCGACGTAATTCACCATCATCAGCTCGCCCACTCTGCCGGCCCCGGCTCTCAGCGCCAATCTCAGTTCACGCTCTCGACTGCTCCTCTCGGCTCGGGAAGAGAGAAGCTGTTTTCCTTGCTTCTGAGGCTCTCCTCGCGTGACGCAGCATACTTGAATGTTCTAGTCGGAGTCGGCTCACCGTGATCACGCTTGCCCATGTCACGCCCTCACGGCTTCGCCGAGCATGCTTCCGCCGAGCTGATCACTTGAAGCGAGCTTAATGATTCCATCTGCTCTCGGCGCAGCACGTTTCCATGTCACTTGATACTCAACAACCAATAAACGACCCTCCTACATGACGGCAGCCCACACCTTCTCGTAGATGTTCTTCGGGACGTGCTGCTTGGCCTCTTCTTGCTCCGAGATCTCGTCGAGTTCACGGCGACCGGTCTCGAAGTCCATCGAGGAGAGGCGTACGAACTTGGTGCGCTTCCAGAACTTCCAGAAGGCGTAGAGGACGATGAAGATGACGACGGTAATATAGTCGATAACGAACCTGCGAAAGTCGGGCGGGTCAGCTCGGCGCAGGGCTGGTGGGAAGAGGGGGAGAGATGTACGTGACCCGATCCCATTGCCCGGTGAGGAATAGAGTGTATCCGTTGAAAAAGATGACGAGTAAAACGAGGATAAGGCCGGCGTAGGAGGCGTAAGGTTGGAAAGGGGCGACGTAGGGGAACTCGCGGCGGTCAATGCCTTGCTTCTTGCAGCCGTAATAGAACCGCAGGTAGGAGAAGAGGATGCAACCCCAGGTGATGAGACCGGTGATGGAGGAGAGGGAGGAGAGGTAGTTGAAGACGGTCGAGGCCGAGTTGGAGACGTTCATGTAGGCGAGGAGGGAGAAGGCCGCGGTAATGGCGAGGCAGTAGATGGGGAGACCGTTCTTGGTGCATTTCCTGAAGATGGCGGGCGCCTTGCCGTCACAGGCAAGTCCATAGAGGGTTCGGCTAGGGGAACGCCGAGTCAGCAACTGACCAAAGGCGAGCGGTAGAATCAGAGGGCAACTCACGACGAGGCATAGAGGTCGGAGTTCTGCACGAGAGTAGTTAGTCAGAGACGGAGTCAGCCTCCTTCGATGCAGAGCTTCGGCGCTCAAGGACTCACTCCAGCCGAGAAAGCCGAGATGAGTACGACGGCGTTGACGATGGAGGGGAGGACAGGGATACCAGCGTTACGGATGGCGATGACCCAAGGTGAGGCGGACGCTCCAGAGTTGTGGAGGAGACCTTCGTCGTTGGGCGAGACGATGAGACCCCTGCGAGCGCCGAGAGGTCAGTTTCGTGGCAGGTTGTACGACAGCCGCACTGTGGGGTCATGCAGACGTTACTTACATGATGAACACACCAATGACGTAGAAGAAGAGGATCTATGGGTACGAGAGAGTCAGCCTCAGTCGGTTCGGCGAAGAGCCCTCAGCCTCTTACGCGGTAGAAGACACGGCGGATGGCCTTGGGGACATTGCGGCGGGGGTTCTCAGCTTCTCCAGCAGTGAGGGCGACGATCTCGGTACCGAGGTAGGAGAAGGCGGCCTGTTGAAGCGGGCGCCGAAGGGTGTCAGCTCGGCCGTCTCTTCTGTAGAGTTTCGAGCGTAAATGAAAGACTCACTTGGACGAATACAGTCCAGAATGCTAGGAACCTTCCTACCGGTTTTCAGCTCAGTAAAGTCAGCAGAGCCTTCGTAACTCATCGCCGAACTCGCCAAGCTCACCCTTGGCTCCGGGGATGCCATTCTCCTGCTGGAAGGGGCCGGGGTTCTTCCAGTAGCGGAAACCAATGGCAGGGGATCCGGCGCCACCAGCAGTGATGATGATACCGAGGAGGATCAGGCCGAGGATGGTGATGATCTTCGTCTGCGAGGGCGGGATCGAAGTCAGCTCCGCCAGGTCTTGCCAGATGACTGTGAAGAGGTGTAACGTACAACACTGAACCAGAACTCCGCTTCCCCACTAGTAGAGAGACGAAAGGGTGTCAGCAACGGATCCTTTGACGTTGAGATCGCCGAGAAGCGAGCGCCGAGGTTCAAGCGAGCGGGGGCTGGTCGCAGTGAGCTGAACTTACTAAGCGCGAACACCAAGGAAGTTGAACGAGACAATGACGACGATGAAGATGGAGATCCAGGCCTACGAAGGAGCGGAGGGACGTCAGCGAGCCGAGCCCCGAGCGTGGGGATTTGCGAACTCACAGCAGGGTTGATGCCAGCTCCTCCAGGCCAAAACTCGATGACAAGGGCGGCAGCGGTGATCTCAGTAGGCAGAGTGATGGCGTAGGAGTACCAGTAGTCTGAGAGGGGAGGAAGGCGGTCAGCTTCGGCGAGGGCTGCAGGGCGGCACGAGCTAGTTCGGTCCATCCCTATAGTCGAAGGAGAGTACTCGTCTCAAGATCACAAGGTTGTCACTTACTCCATCCAAGAGCGAAACCGAGGGCAGGATCGGCGAAACGAGCGGTGTCTGCGAGAAGGCAAACGACCAGAATCAGCGCCGAGCGAACGCCACGGCTCGACCTCATCAAACGTACAGTGAGTGAAGGCTCCTGAGACGGGGTAGAGGGTGCACATCTCTCCCAGCGCGACCATCATCGAGTAAACGACACATCCCTGCTCGGCGATTCAGGTTAGCGATCACCTCGACGGTTCAGTCATCCATCACCTCGGCGCCGGCTCAAATCGACCTCACCATGATGCTGTAGCCCAAAAGGATACCGAGCGGTCCTCCAGTAGCAAGGGCTCCTCCTGCGCCGACGAAGAGACCGGTTCCGATAGCTGTCGAACCGGACGGCGGGTTAGCCGGGAGACGTCTCGAGAAGCAGCGAAGGCAGCGGTTCGGCGATTCGGCGACAGCTTTATAAAGACTCACTTCCTCCCAAAGCAATCATCTAGTTGGCAGTGGGAGCGTCAGTATAGACACGATAAGGCAGTCACGAGGGGAGGCCAGTGCCCCACTCACCTGGAGATGACGACTCTTGAGGTTGCTGCAGAGGAGAACCGAGCAGCACCGGTCAGCAGGAGTGACTTCCGAGTGCAGTTCGGCGATGGCCCTCACCGGTGAACAGTTCCATCGGCGGCTGAAGCGTCCAATCCATGAAGCACAGTCGCCTGTCCAGTCTGCTTCTCTCCGTGCTGCTGCTTCTCCGGATCATAAGTGTCGGACATCCTTGCCGTAGTTTCGGTCGACAGGGGGAAGGGGATGGCGGGTCGAGGAGGGAGGGAAAGGTCGAAAGGCGAGACGTAAGAAAGAGAGCAAGGACGGCGAAAACGAGGCTGAACGACAGTGAGCTATTCTGGTCATTCGAGCCTCGTATCTCGCAAGGTGGAGAGCGATTCGAAAGGGCGAGACACGATTTTGGCACCTCTCTGCGCGCCTTTGCTACTTGCCTACAGCTCTGAGGGTTCTGTACAGGAGCTGGGGTGTCAAACGCAACGTACTACAGATGATCCGACTCACCCCGCTCGCTTTGAACCGCTACAAAGTCCGTTATCTCTCTTCATCCCGCAGCCCCCGGACTTCGCCTGCCTCATCTCCTCTCTCCTTCAGCCCTCACCTCCTGCGACCCTTCTTCCCTCGCGAAAGTCTACCTCTGTAGACCAAACAGTGCTTGCACCCTCTGTTCATTCCGCTCGGCCCTCCATCTTCGGCCCAACGAGCTGCTTGTCCGGCCTTGCTTCGGCGCAAGTTTGCTGAACGCTTCTCGTCGCTTGAGCGCTTGCAACCTGTCGCTCAATCGCTGGATTGCCGTCACAGGATAGCTTTAGCTCGCCGCCGTCGCGAAGGGACTTTCGGGAGACCGGAGCAGGGTTAAAAAGAGCAGGGCGCTGGGGTCCCGCTATCCTCTGGCGGCGCCGGTGATTGTGTCGAAGGAAGGGTGAAGGTGTAGCGAGAGTGCTCCTCGCCATGTCGTATGAGATATGAAGCCGTGAGCGATGAGAAACGCGCCCTAGCTGGCAGCTCGCGAGCGCCGAAGTCCGAGCTGGCGACGAGCAGAGCTGGCGCCGACGGGCAAGCAGAGCGCCGAATTGTCGATGTGCGCTCTTGCTGACCTTCGCAGGACCGCCAGCGGTGATCCGAGGGTGCGAAGGATGAGGAATGAGGATGCCTTGCGATTCCCACCCTCCTACAGACCCCTCCCCCTCCGATCCGCCCCTGCCATCTCAGTGAATCGCGCCCAGCGGATCTGCACCGACACTGCTCTTGCTCTGGCCTGCTCTTGTCGAGAAGGAGGTTGTAGGAAAGGAAGCCTGCCCTCGTCCCGAGGGGATGGTCGACGTCGAGGGAATGGACGGCGGAGGCTGGGGAAGGGTCGTCTTGATGGACGAGCCGAGGCGAGAACTCTCCCATGGTGGAATGGGACGAGCGCTTTGAGGTGTACGAGTGAGGGAGGGAAGAGGCTTGTCGGTGCGGGCGCTGAGGAAGAGGGGAGGAGTGGAGGGTCCGGTCGAAGGAGTGCCGGTGGAGGGAGAAGTCGCGCCTTCTGCCGAGGAGGAGCGCGCCATGGGTCGAGCGACGGGTGCTGGAGCGATGGGAGATGGTGCGGCGATGGGTGGTGGTAGTGGAGGGGGTTGACGCGAAGGAACGGGCGAGGGTGAAGAGGCGAGTTCGGGCGAAGGAGGAGGATGGTCGGAAGGTGGGAAGACGCCGCTCTCCAGCGCGTTGGTAAGAGGAGAAAGTACGCTCGAATCAAATGACCTCGCCTTGCCCGCTAGCACATCGCGAATGTGGCACAGCGCCGTAAGCGACATAATCGTCTCGCCCGAAGGGAGCGGATGCTCCTCGGCTGCTCCATCGCTCGTCGTGTCCTTCTTGGCAGCAGCATCCTTGGCTCGGGGTTTCCCAATGACGACCTCCTGCTGCAGTACGTTGACGCACAGGTCGATGGCGTTGGACATGGCCAGGCTCGTCTGGCGCATCTTGCCAATCTCGGCGAGGTAGTCCTTGTTGGCTGGCGGAGGGGGCTTCGAGTCCCAAGGCGGTCGGCTGGGGATCTCCGACATGCCGTTGCGGTTCGCCTGCGCCTGAGCTGCTTGTGCTTGAGCGACGCCTCGCTGCGAATGGAAGTAGGTCAGTCGAGTCCGACGCTCAGCAACATGCTCTTCACTCACTTTGATCTCGTTGAAGGTACCAAACAGCGCCTTGTTGATCCCTAGCGCCTCGGCACGCCCATACACTCCCTTGGCAAGATCGCCAACGAATCCTCCCTCGGCGAGGAGCCCTGCCGCCTGCGTCGCCGGGCTCATGCTGGACGACTTGCGATGCCCCGCTCGACCCATCTGCGACGACGGTCTCCTCCGAACGGTATCCTGTCCTCGTACTATATCGCCGCCGGCGATGGCGCCGACCTGAACGTTCTGCGCCCGACAGCGCTCGCCTGCATCGGCTGAGACGTTGTCGCGGAGGTAGATGGCTTGCTGGAGGATGAGGGAGATGCGGTGGGTGCCGTCGGGGAGAGTGGGGTAGCGAAGGAGGAGTTGGAGGAACTCGGAGTAGTCGGCCTGGAGAAGGGCGTCGCGAATGCGGAGGAGCATCGCGACGCAGATGTGCTCCATCAGGCGTAGCGAGTTGTCCTCGGCGAAGAGTCCATCCCATAGAGCGAGAGCGTCGTCGATGGGGAACTCGCGCGAGAAGAGGAGGCGAAGCCAGCGTATGCCGAAGATTTGAGGTTCGACGCCGAGCTCCTCCATCTTGGCCCAGAGCTCGTGGTCGATGGTCTTCAACAGACTATCGTGGATGCGAATGGCGGTGCCGACGATGGGTTGGACGAGTACGCTGGAGGAGGAGGAGGAAGCTGAAGATTGATCGTTGAGGCCGCTCGAGTGGGAGAGGGTGAGGGAGGTGGTGGAGGCGGAGGCGGAGGATTTGTCGACGGCGAGAGGAACGGAAGGGGTAAAGTCGTAGAAGGTCTTGGCCGACTTCATGAGAGCCGAGAAGAGCTGCCATGTATCGTGCTCGACATGGTCCCGCGAGAGGACGAGGTGGGCGAGCGAGTCGGTCGTGTCGGCCGAGGAGGAAAGCGAGTCGAAGTCGACGGTCCAGAGTAGAGGTGCGAGGAGCTCGTGCATGCCTTGTCGGTAGCCAATCTCGGGCGTGAGCTTGCTCCAGATGAAGAGAAGGTCGACCATCTTGTCCTGAGTCGCTGGCTCGCGAAAGTAGTCGATCTCGGGAAAGCTGTGGGGTGACAAGAGGGCTCGATGAGCGAGGGCGCGGACGGTGAAAGAACTTGCAGTCGCTCAAGAGTGAGAACTCGACTCACGTTCGCTGCACATCCTGCCTAATCGTCCTTCGGAGCTCGAGGTCTTCGAACCAAGCCGACCATGGGTTGGCGCTGTCCAAGCCCAGCGGATTGTTGACCTGGACTCCCACAGGCGCGGCTCCATCTTTGGGCACATCCGGTCGAGGGCTGCTACCCGACGAGATGCCATCATTGACCCATCCACCGTCTGGCGACCGAAGCAGGCGCGAGCGCAACTCCGAGTATTCGGCTCGGCTGTGAGTGAGGATGAGACCGTAGGTCGAGGTGGTGGAAGAGGTGGGAGCTGATGGCGAAGGTAAGAGCGAGAAGAAGTACTGCAGGAGAACAGCTTCGGGGTCAGCGAGTGCGTTGCTGAGTCTCAAGGGAGCGCAACACTCACTCTCCAATGCAGCGATCTCAGCCCGCGAGATGCTACAGCCCCCGAGATGGCCGCTTGCTTCAGATGAGGGTACGAGAGGAGCGGGTCGGCGAAGAAGCTGGTCCAGCGCTCGAGGATGGTAGCTTCAGACGGACGCTCGAGCTGAGGGAGGGGCGCATCGTCTTCGGATGACATGGTGGAGGAGTAGTGAGGTCGCGTAGAGTCACCAACAGCTGCTCCGTAGGCTCCGCGAGCTGTAGCTGTAGCGGGATGAAGAGCGAAGTGTCAGCTTGCGAGGTGGGGGGCGTGAGAGCTATTGAAGGGGCGGTGAGCTCACTTGCAGGCTGTACTAGGATGCGCAAGAGCGATTCCGAGCTGCCTGTAGCGCTGCGTCGATGAGAAAGAGCCGAGCCGAGATGTAGTCTAAGGCGAGCCCTCTCGCTCTCGCCTCGAGCTGATCAGGGTTGGCCTCTTGCGCTTCACTCGGCTCATCTCGTCTAATCGCCTTTCAGCTTCGTTTCGAGGGCATCGCTTCACTACAGAGCTCTGTACCGGTAATCCTCGCCCGCCTGCACCGAGCTTCAACCTCTAACAGAGGGCGACAGCCCGCCTCACGCCTCGTCTCGCCTCTTGCGCTTTAATCTCCTCGAGCAAGCAGCGCGTGAGTCTCAAATCTCGTGTACAGTAGTACAGAGTGCTGCACTCTCTGTCAGGCTGTCCTTATCCTGCAGTAAGAGCTCCAAATTGACGCGTTTGTTTGTGCTCTGAAGCGGCGTCGATGGCCTACAGCGCCTATTCAGCAGATGCGACCAGCACATGGCAACCCTTACCCTCTCAGTACCTCCCTACACCTCCCTCCACCCTCAATTTCGATCCTCTCTCGCCTCTCCTCTTCGCATCCTCCGCGACCGGCAGCGTCGCGTCCTACTTCTGCTCGCCAACGACAGGACTCTCGGGACGGTACACTAGCTATCGAGCACATTGGGGTGCAGTAGGAGAGGCCTCGGTCGACAACACCGGCGTGCTGAGCGTCGGCGGAGGAGGCATCAACGGGAGGCCAGGCAAGGGAGGCAGCGTCAAGATGGCGACTAGGCGAGGCGTAGCTCTCTGGTCGGTGGAGTGAGCTATAATATTGCATTGGACTAGTAAGCCACCTCAGAGCTGACCCGAACTGCCCACAGAACCGAGCCGCCTGCTCCCCTCACCACCTTCGCCTACACTCCCTCACGATCCTCCGAGATTATTGCGACGGGGCCAGGGAGCGACCTGTTCATGGTCAACGTCAATCGAGGATCTATCGTCAGGCGTGTACGTAAATTCCTCGTTCTCGCAAGCCGGCTGCGCGTCCTGACGTCCTCCTCCTTTCCACCCCCCTTGCCTCAACAGCAAGCGCCTCCGGTACCTCTCCTCCATCTGCGACGATCGACTCAACTCGTCGCATCTACCGTCACCGGCTCGCTGGTACTGCTCGATGCCCGCACCTCCGAGCTGACGGTCGGCGAGAGCGTGCTCGCTCATACGGGAGGCATCAGTCAGGTCGAGGCTGAGGGCAACTACATCGTCACCATCGGCTATACCATGCGGTGAGTCTTGTCGGGCTTCTGTCTCCACTTCAGAGAGCTGACTGGCCCTCCCCCGAGCAGGCAAGGCCTTCCTCTCCCCGACCCATACCTCAAGCTGCACGACACTCGATTCCTACGCCCACTTTCGCCCATCCCTTTCCCTACCCCACCGGCCCTCGTTCGCTTCCATCCCCGTCTCTCGGGCAATGTCATCGTCGCCAGCGCCGAGGGTCGGGTCCAGCTTCTCGACTTGAAGGAGGTCGGCAAGGGCAGCGTCTTCCAGGTGAGTCGCTCTGCTACTCGACATCCGCGAATCCCCGCGAATCCCCGCTTACGGTATTCTAACAGGTCGAGACGCCATCATACCTCACCTCGATGGCGATCAGCCCGACCGGTGAAGGTCTCGCTTTCGGCGACGCCGATGGCTACGTCCACCTCTGGTCGTCTCAGGAGGACGCCAAGTTCTGTCGTTTCGAGGGAGAAGTCGAGCTACCGGATACTGTCGAGCCACCTGAGCGGATCAACTGGCGCGAGGACACGTAAGGCTCGCTCGGCTGTCGATGCGCGCTTCGCAGGCTGACCTTCCTCCCTCTGCAGCCCACTCAACTCGATCGGCATGCCCTACTACACCTCTCCCCTCTCCTCCCTCCTCCCCGCCTCCTTCGACTTCACCCCCTCGCCAACACACCACTCGCGCCCCGTTCTCGACCCAACAATCCTCTCAACGGTCAAGACGGTCGACTTTGTCGGCTACGCACCGTACCCTGCTTCCGCTCGGGCGGCAGGTCGAAGGAATCAAGTCCCTGCGGGCAAGAATGGCAAGAGGACTGTTGGCCTCGATGCGCCGATGTTCCGCAGTGATAGGGAGCGCGCCGAGATGAAGAAGAAGAGGGATCGTGTTGTGTCGGTGAGTCTTGCAGTGCTTCCTCTCGGATCTGAAGCGCTCCGCTGACCCGTCGCTTGCTCTAGATCGCCAAGCTCGAAGCGGAAGAAGAGGAGAAGGCCGACGCTCAGATGCCGAAGCACTATCGCAAGGTCGAGATCAAGTACAGTCGATTCGGTGTCGAGGATTTCGATTTTGGGTGAGTTCGACTCCGCTCCGAGGCTCAGCTCCATACTCACACTCGTTCGTTCGCAGCTTCTACAACAAAACCGACTACTCAGGCCTCGAGACTCACATCACCAACTCGTACACCAACTCGCTCCTCCAGGCGCTTCACTACACTGGACCCGTTCGCACGCTAGCCGAATCGCACACTCTCTCGGCTTGCCCCAAAGAGAACTGCCTTCTTTGCGAGGCGGGCTTCCTCTTCCGCATGCTCGGCGACGCCAAGGGCATGAACTGCCAAGCCAGCAACTTCTCGCGCGCCTTCAGCGCTAGTCCTCAGGGCGAGTCCTTATATTTGTCCACTCGTGACTGACAGAGGGCTGACTTCCTCCTCGACAGTTTCCGCGCTCGGCCTCGTCGACCACGATGGCGAATCGTCAACGGTCGCCTACGCGTCCCTCATCCAGACCTTCAACCGCTACCTCCTCGAGCAGATGACCGCCGAATCACACGTCGCTGGTCCCAATCCCTCGCTCATCAAGGGCGTCGCCGATTCGATCTCTCGGTCTCCGCTCGCTCAGCTCATCCGCGTCGAGGCCAAATCGGTCAGCGTGTGCCAGCAGTGCGGTGTCGCTACTTCGAGGGACACGAGCATGAGCGTTGTTGATATTGTCTATCCACGACGGGTGAGTGTCTCCGGCTTTCTCTCCCTCGGCTCCTGCTGACCCTCGCGCTTCCATAGGCCATGTCGAACGAGCTCCCACCCGCCTCCGACTACCCCAGCATCCTTCGCAACTCGGTCCACCGCGAGACCATCGCTCGCATGGTCTGCACTGCCTGTCGCCAGACCAACCACCTTCGCATCCGCCGTGTTCTCGGCGAAACTCCCCTTCCTCCAGTGCTCGTCATCAACGCCGGCGTACGGACTTCGGACGAGCTCGACATCTGGGTGGATGGTCGACAAGGCGCGGGCAAGAGGTTCATGCAGCCGAGGTTCTCGGTTGGAAGGAATGGGGACAACGTTGTCGTGAAAGGGTTGGAGGGAGGAGAGACGACCGAAGGAGCGGTTACGTACGAGCTAAGGGTGCGTTCTTCTCCTTAGAGGGAACCAAGGGTAGCGCTGATCCCTCTTCTCGCTCCTGCAGGCCATGGTCGTGCAGATCCAGTCTGACGGCGACTCTCCTCATCTCGTCGCTCTCGCTCGAGGTTCGTCTGGGCGCCCATGGACTCGCCCACTTCTCGCTGACGCTCTGTTCCGTTATCTCACAGTCTCGACGGAGGAGGCGACACCCGGAGGATTATGGCACCTCTTCAACGACTTCCTCGTCAAGCCTATCTCTGAAGACGAGGCGCTGAGCTTCCCTGGCAGCTGGAAGGTGGGTCGCGAGACTCCACATAGTGAACCCAGAGCTGACCTACCTCCCTCAGAT
The DNA here is from genome assembly GCA_001600635.1 of Leucosporidium creatinivorum. Classification (NCBI taxonomy): domain Eukaryota; kingdom Fungi; phylum Basidiomycota; class Microbotryomycetes; order Leucosporidiales; family Leucosporidiaceae; genus Leucosporidium; species Leucosporidium creatinivorum. Next base: position 1,240,356 of record BCKL01000005.1, on the reverse strand, counting down.
CCCCGCTGTGCTCTTCTACGAGCGTGTCGATGCTCGCGAGATGCTCGACTTCTCGCCGCTACCTCTCTCGGGCGACCCTTCGATCCTCTCGGAGGACATCACCGTGTCTCGGTAATTCAACCTTTGCTCCTGAGCAGCAGCATCAGCTGATCCCTGCTGTCTTCTTAGGAATCGTGACCCTGCTCTCGTCAAGCACCAACCTCTCCGCGCCGATGAGCTTCCTCGCAAGGGCACTCTCATCTCCATCGACGCCGAGTTTGTCTCGCTTCAGCAGGTTCGTGCCGAGGTCTCTTGTACGCTAGCTGCCGTTGACGACCTGCCCACTACCTGCAGGAGGAGGCCGAGTTCCATTCGGACGGCACCAAGAAGGTCATTCGCCCGAGCCGCATGACTCTCGCTCGTGTGTCGGTTCTGCGAGGCGAAGGTCCCGAGACGGGCATTCCCTTCATCGACGATCATATCCATACGAGCGACACGGTCGTTGACTACCTGACCGAGTTCTCGGGCATCCGAGGTGAGCTTCCCATCGCCTTCCCGGCGCCGAGCTGACCCTGTTCTCGCTTTCGCAGCTGGAGATCTCGACCCTTTCGCCTCGCGGCATACTCTCGTCCCTCTCAAAGTCGCGTACAAGAAGCTACGGACTCTCGTCGACCTCGGCTGCGTGTTCATCGGTCACGGCCTCAACAAGGACTTCCGCATTATCAGTAGGGCCTCTTGCTCCCTCCGCATCGCGAGACGTAGCTAAATCTCTATTCTTCTTCGCCAGATATCTACATCCCTCCTTCGCAGATCATCGACACGGTAAACATCTACCACCTCCCTCACCGCCAACGCAAGCTCTCTCTCCGCTTCCTCGCCTGGGCCGTCCTTCACTCCGCCATTCAAGCCGACACTCACGACTCGATCGAGGATGCGCGTACTGCCCTGCAGCTCTATGAGGAGCACAACCGCCTAGAAGCTGAGGGATCTTGGGAGGACGTGCTGGAGGAGGTCTATCGCGAGGGCAAGCAGACGGTGCGTTTGGCTTGCTGACGGCGATCCTCGACTGCTTTAACATGGAAGCTGAGCTTTTTCCTTGACATTGGCGACTCGCAGAACTTTAAAGTGCCTTCGTTGGAGCCACCACCACCGCCAGCTCGCGAAGGCCCTTCGCCGGGAATCGGAGCCCTGGGTCCTTTACCAGCGCAGAGGTCGTTCGGATCAGGAGGATCATTCCGTCAGCCTCGGTCGTATAACCCTTGATTGAACGCAATGGCATGCGATTCCAAGGTGTCTCGTTGAAGAAGAGACCTAGCCTTTCGCCGAGAGCCAAAGACTTGTTCGCCTCTCTCACTCCTCCCACGCATGCCTCCTCCCGCCTACTTCGTCCAGTAGATTCGATGGCAGCTCGAGAGTTCGACTTGCCGCTCACCACCCTCTTCTACAGCCCAGTTCACCCTCTGCACCATACCTCGCCTCACGCCGACTCGAGCCCCGCATTCATGACCAGCTTCCACCCTCTTACGTCTCTCGCCCACGCGCTCAGCCTCAGCGACGAGGGCAAGGGTAATCAGATGCATAGGCCTTCTGTCGACGCTTGAGTACTGCCACGCTTCTCCACTGGTCGCACTCGCTCGACGCCGAGAGCAGGGGAGGGGCGAGCTCGGCGTGCGCTTCTGTAGGCTCGCGTCGACTGAAGCTGACCTCCTAGTCAATCAACGAACAGGCTCGAAACCGAGGAGAAGCAGATCATTTACATGGAGCTCCCTGGAATGCACAAGGGCGATATCGAGGTTGTTCTCGCCGAGTGAGCTCGCTCGGCCTCCTCAGTTCAGCTTTGACCGAGCTGAACTCGCCCTCGCCTCTTCTCCCTCGAATAGCAACTTGCTCACCGTCACCGGTCGTCTCCACCACCCCGAGCCCTACAAGACGCCCTCGGTCTCGCACCATTGGCACGAACGCCTCTTCGGCATCTTCGAGCGCAGCGTTCGTGTCGCGCACGGCTTGCTGCAGGAGGACGTCAAGGCCAAGATGGAGCAGGGGGTGTTGGAGATTGAGCTGCCGAGGAAAGGGAGGGATGAGAGGCAGAGGCCCAAGATTCAGATTGCTTGAGACGAGCGCCGAGCACAGGAGGGTGCGCTGGAGGACGACGAGGGCGATAGCTTATAGGTGACGAGCTGGGGTGATACGGAGAGACTTGATACGCCTTCGTGGATCTCGGCTGTTGAGTTTCGCGAGCGGCAGGTGGCCGGCGAGCAGGCTCGTCATCGCCGAGCTGGCAACTGCTCCGAGATGGCTGCTCTCTCTTGATCTCGAGACTCGTGAAGCTCTGGCGAGGTGTTGGGCTATGAAGGCTATGTTACACCGCGACAGAAGTCTGGAAATGCACTGCTATTGAGGGTCTACGGCTCTCTCACTCTAAAGCGAGTTCTCGTAAGCGACTGCGAGGGAGGAAGACAGGTCAGCGAAAGCTCCGAGGACGGAAGAAGGAAAGTAACATACTGGCACGCTTGAGATCCTTGTCAATCATCGCCTTGATGGCGTCGTCGGCAGGAGGGAGAGGCTTCCTGGGGTTGCCGCCGAGTCCCTGCTCGATGTAGACGTCGAGGGCATACTTGGTGCCGCCGATTCCAGCCTGTCGAGTACGACGAGAATCAGTAACAAGTAGAGAAGCTCGAAGCGACGCAAGCTGACCTTGACGATGATCCAGTCAGCCTCGGAGACGATGTCCTGAATCTTCTGCGCCTCCTTGAAGAGAGCCGGGTCGCCCGACTCGAGAGCGGCCACGGCGGTGTTGTAGAGCTTGACGATGGTCTTGGGGATGACGTTGCCTATGGTGCAGAACGAGTGAGCTTCCATTTCAGACCCAACGCCGAGCTTTCAAGTCCGAACTCACCTGTTCCAGTGATTGATCCGGTGTGCTTGGAGACGAGGGCGGGGAGGAGGTAGTCCGAGAATCCCGGAAGAACCTGGAAGGGACCATGGCGAGCGAGGTAGGCCTCGGATTGAGTGTGGGCGGCCAAGCGAGTGCCCTTTCCGATGCCGGCGCAGGTGAGTTTGGCGCCGAAGCAGTTGGGCAGCTCTGAGAGCTCGATGAGGAAGTCCGAGTCAAGGTCGATGCCTGAAGCCGCTCCGGGGAAGTTGTAGATCATGACGGGGATGGGAGAAGCCTCGATGACCTCGGTGAAGAAGTCCTTGAGCGCGGCCTTGTTCTTCCCCATCGCAAAGGCGAAGTAGCCGGGCGCAATCACGATGCAGTAATCTGCTCCTGCCTCCTTCGCCTGCTTGGTAAGCTTGATGGTTTGGTGAGCGGAACCTGTGCCCGTGCCCACGAGCAGTGGGGTCTGCTCGAAGCCGTTCGAGTCGAGGGTCTTGCGGGCGGAGGAGATCAGAGTGACACGCTCTTCATCAGAAAGATGAGATGCTGTAGGGCGAGACTATGTCAGCTGACTACCCTGCAGCAGGAGCGGCGCCCGTCGTCAAGATGCTCCGGCTTACCCTCGCCATTGGTTCCCAAGAGAACGAGTCCCATGCCAGCCTGAGCAAGACGGAGCACCTGAGTGTTCCATGCAGGTAGGTCGAGGTCCTCGGAGCCGGCGAGGAAGGGAGTCACAAGAGGGCAGTAGCTTTCAACGACGATGGGGAGGGTCAGCTCAAGCGCAGCGCGGGGGAGAAAGCGGGGATGCTCTATCGACCTACACGCCGTTGTTGAAGGGGCGGGATACAGCAGAAGGCATATTGGTGTGAAGCGAACGAAAGCAGAAGTGAGCGGGGGGAAGGCGAGAGCGAAACCGACTTGCGACCGTCGGGAAGCGGCAGCGGACCGCGGCGCCGAAGCCCACACGGCATCGACTTTCGGCTTGGGCTGTTGCTGGCTACTTAGGATTTGTGGGGTGTTGCACAGAGTCCTAGCCACTTCGCTATGATTGTGGAGGATTTGCACTGAAGCAAGCTGAAGACGGCGAAAGCAGTGCTCGGCGCCAAAAGCAGCCTTTCGCTGCCTCTGAGGCACCTCTGCAGGGTGATACACTGGCCCGGAGCAGCTCCCTTAGTTACTGAATCCCTGCATCCCCTTCCTCGAGCTCGACGCTGAGCCCAACTCTCACGCCTCGCCCTCCAGAGCAGCCCCGAGCAGTCCTCTCCGTTCGGCGCAGAATGGGCCAGTAAAGGAGCGATCGCATTACCTGCCAGCCTCATCTGCCCTACTCCTCTTTGCTGCACTATCCTCGGCGTCTCCATCCGCTCGTTCCCGCACTACAGCGCCCTCCTCCACCTCCATACCCTCGCCAATCGCTCGGCCCGCTGCCACCTGCCCATTCACAATCTGCTCCACCACCTCGCGTAACCGGTCATCCACGTCGGTTCCCGAAATCTCCCCCCTCTCCGAAGCCTCCATGATGATCCTGACGCGGTCCAGCAGCTCGTCGGTCGGCGCATCGAGGTCGGGCGCTGGTCCAGTCTCGGAGGGGCCGTTGGGGTCGAAGGAAGAGGCGGACTCGCCGGTGATGGAGCGAAGGTAGAGGGCGACATGAGGGTAGTCCTCGGCGAGCGATTCGGCGGCCTGCAGAGATTCGAAAGTCAGCTTTCAAAGTCCTGCGAAGGGCGAGAAGTAGCGAAAGAACTCACCGAGACTCCCTCCGAGTTGCGCAGGGTAGCATCTCCTCCGAGCTCGATGACTACACGCGCCATGTCTGCCGATTCTACAACGAACAGAGGCGATTCGCCGTCGCCGTCGAGGGTGTTGATGTCGCCACCTTTTGAGACGAGGTAGCGGAGGATCTCGACATGACCCCATGAAGCAGCAGCGTGTAGAGGAGTGTAGGTGTTTTCATCCTGAACCGAGGGCGAGAGTCCTGTAGGCGAGGGGCACGATCAGCAGCAGCTCGCAAGACGACGGTAAAGCTGAAGCGAGCGCACCTCCTTCGACGAGTTCCTGTACCCGAGCAAAGTTTCCCTCGGAGGCAGCCGTCCAGATGTTGGTGGTAGCCATTTGTGTGCTAGGCAAGATGTAGTGAGGTGGGAAGTCAGAAGCCAGACCCTTGAAGCTGAAGTCGGGACGTCGGCTCGTTGGCTTCTTTCCTCTTCTTTCCCTTCGTCTGTCATCTGCTTGAAGCTTCGCGGTCGGCCAAACTGTCAGCCTGGACAGCGAGGAGTAATCCGCAACAGGTGAGCAGCTCCTTTCACTGCAAATCGCTGTCCATCACAGCTAAATGCGCCTGCCCTCTGCCCCACGACAGCTCTCAGTCGATACCACCATGGCTTCCACCGCTGCCGCTTCGACCTACACCTCCAACAACGCTCAGGCTGACTATGAAGACTTTGGCCACGAGCACGACGCCTTCGATCCGCTCCTCGGTCGGGATCTGTCGACACACCACCTCGAACCCGTCTTCCCTCTGATCCAGCGCGTGCGCTCAGAGGTGGTAGAGGTCATCGACACCACTCTTTCCTACGATCAGCTTCGTCAGAACCCTACCCTCAACTTCAGCATCGTCCGACCGCTCTCTCTTAAGCTCTCTCGAGGGAAACGACCACCCTCGGCGCTCATCTACGCTCTACTCGCCTGCCGTGTTCACTTCCTCGACGTTGCATCGGATGATCTCGCTTTTGCGTACTTCATCTAACCCTACAGCCTTCCTGTGCGTCATGTTGACGCTCCCTTCTCATCGCAGCGGCGTGAACACTACCCGAGCCGACCTCTGCGAGCTTCTGGCCATCAAGCTGCTGTCGGCGTACGGCTCCGCACCTCAAAGCCTCGAGCTCCTCCACGTCCTCACCCTTTGTCTGAACCCCTTCGCCGGCGCCACCACCGATTCATTCACCGAGGACGAGGGAGTCGACGAAGCCGAGCTCGCTCGGCTGCTCGATTGGGGACAGCAAGAGAGCTCGAACGCTCTCGAGCTCGGAGTCTTCAGCAAGGCCAAGCGATTCGTTCGTAGCCCACTCGTGCAGCAGGTCATCAAGGCGATCTACACCGGCGAGGTCATGTACAGCCCTCACTCGACGCACTCGTTCATCAAGGACGACTACAAGCCGAAGCCGACTGTGGAGGTTTACGACTGGAAGAGGCAGCCCTTCCTCGACCACAACCGACTACGCGTCCCACGGATTCGCAACAGGCTGTGAGTTTCGATGATTTCTACTGCACAGAGCCGAGACTGACTCTTCCCGGTCCCCAGCGAGTTCTTCACCTTCTCGAGCATCCTCGTCCTCTTCCTGGCCACCGAGCTCAGTAAGTTAGACTGCGGCTTTCACGTCAATCCACACAACTGACTTTCGTACACAACAGCACACGATCCCGCTCACGTCACCATCGTCGAGGCGCTCTTCGTCCTCTTCTCCATCGGCTTCTCCCTCGACGAATTCGCCTCAATCCAGGAGAACGGTTTCTCGACCTACTCGCAAGGCGCTTACAACGTCCTCGACTGCCTCTTCTGCGTCAACTTCTTCGCCTACCTCGGCATTCGCATCGCTGGCCTCCTTTCGGGCGACCTGGCTCAGTCTGAGCTCGCCTTCGATGCCCTCGCGCTCGCTGGCTGCATCCTCTTCCCTCGGTTGACCATCTCGTTGATTCGGGGGAACGTCATCTTGCTGGCTCTCTCGGTGAGTGGTCTCGGGCTCTTGCGCCGAGAGGACTCTGCTGACTTCCATACTCGTCCCTCCACTCCCTCCCCGCGCAGGCTATGATCAAGGAGTTCGTGTAAGCAGCTCTTGATAGAGGTAGCCTCAGCGCACACAGCTAATCCTTCGCACCCTCAGCGTCTTCATGGGTTTGGCCTGTCTCGTCGGCGCTGGATTCCTCTGCACCCTCTTCATCCTCGGACGAGGCACTTGGGATCTGGGACGCATCAGCTGGCTCATGCTCAAGATCTGGCTTGGGTTAGTTTTTCGTAGGGAGGAAGGCTACCCGAGCTGACCCATCTTTCGCGCCTCAGCAACTCGTTCCTCGGCTTCGAAGCGGCTCAGCAGTTCCACCCGTTCTTCGGCCCTGCCCTCATCGTCGCCTTCGCCATCCTCACTCAGACTCTCCGTAGGTCAACAGATTCCTCTACTATGAGGCGAAAGACTTCGGCGGTCGAGCTTCGTCGTCGAGCTTCGGCCTGTAAGATTCGCCGAGCTGACCACCTCGCTTCCCCACAGTCCTCACCATCCTCATCTCGCTCCTCTCAAACACCTTCGCCGCCATTCAAGGTCAAGCCGAGACCGAAATCCTGCACCAGAATGCCTTGCGTGAGCTCTCGCTCGTTTCCTGCGCTTGCCTCGCCGAGAACTCACCCTCTGTAACTCGACTACAGGGACCATCGAGCGCGTCAAGTCGGATGCGCTCACAAGCTACATGCCCCCGCTCAACCTCATCGCCCTCGCTATCCTCCTTCCCCTTCGCTGGCTGGCAACACCGAGGTTCGCTCAGCGTCGATTCTGCCGTTCTCGGGCGATGACTGACATGCTTCCCTCGCTAGATGGGTACACAAGGTCCACGTCGCACTTACCAAGATCCTCAACTTCCCCGTTCTCCTGTTCGTCCCGCTTGGCCTCTGCCGAAGCCGTCAATTAACCCACCTTTCGCCTCGCAGCTTCCTCGCCGTCGAGACTCGAGTCCGCCACAAGCGAGGCTACCTCTTTAACGCCGCCATCAAGACTCAACGGGCCCTCAGCTCCCTCCCTCGCGGCATCCCCTTCGAGGGGACCGTCGACTCCATTTCCGAGGTCTTTGAGCGTTCAGTCACCGAAAGGGCACTCGCTGTCCCGTCCATCGACAATCCGACGCCCGAGGAGACTGAAGCAGAGCAAGCGACTGCTGTGGAAGCGGCTACAAGTACGAGGTCGCCGGTGACTCGCGTTCGAGGTCTTGGGCTCGTTCGCAGCGCCAGCTATGGACCGGGGAGGGCTGTCGGAGTTCAGCACTCGAGGATGGGCAGTCTCGCCAGTCCGTTGGCTAAGATGTTCAATGTCGATGGTGGGGCCCCCTCGACCAAGGGTGGGAAGAGCAAGGAGGAGAAGGAGAAGGAGAAGGAGGGGCAAGCGGCGACAAAGGGCATGGAGGCGAGGCTGGAGGCGATTGAGGCGGCGGTGAGTTGATGATACCTTAACGTGTACGCCGAGCTTTGCGCTGATCCGGTCTGCTTCTGCAGCTCGCCATCCTAGTCGGAGAGGTCGTCAAGACAAATGAGGGAGCCGCCGAGGGGAGTCAGCTGCCCCTCACGTCGCTCAACGGCCAGCAGGAGTATATCGGCGACGAGAAGTAGCTTACAGTAGCTCGCTGCTAAGGTGACATACCTGATTTACGCTCGGAACAGGATCAGGAAGCTCTCGCGAAGCTCGGTCGGCGCGAAAGAATGGGTACTGCTGTTCTATTAATACAAGATGGCCTGCACCCTCTACCTGCCCATCCATCCACCATCTACGATGATGGCCTCGCCCGAGACGTAGTCTGATGCGCCACTGGCGAGGTAGACAATGGCTCCCTCGAAGTCCTTCGGCGATCCCCAGCGACCGGCGGGAATCCTCTCCATGATCTGGCGAGAGCGAGTGGGGTTGGCGATGAGAGCCTCGTTCCTGTGGGTGAACGCGCGGGTCAGCACCATAGCTCAGTAAGCTGGGCGAGTGTGAGCGATTCGACGAACATCTGCGAAGGGCGGGAAGGCAAGGTCAGCGCCGAGGCTAAGCAGAGTGAAAGGCGTGAGCGATACGTACATCAGTAGCAATGTATCCAGGCGAGATGGCGTTGACGTTGATGCCCTTGGATGCCCATTCGTTCGACAGAGCCTTGGTCTGCATAGGCGGGTCAGCTCCGAACTGGCTTTTCTCGGCAAGCGAGCAACATACAAGACCGAGGACACCGTGCTTAGCAGCAGCATACGCAGGTACTGTCAGTCCGCCTGCAAAACGATGCTAACTAATCAGTACTGGCCCAATGGAAAAGCTCGGCGATCGTTCGGCCGAACTCACCCTGGTAGGAGACGAGTGAGGCAATGTTGATGATCTTGCCACGGCCTCGGGGGTTCTCCTCGGTAGGTTTCTCCTCTCCCGTGACTCCGCCACGCGAGGCGAGCATGTGTCGGCCGACATCGCGAGCGAGGATCCAAACGGTGTTGAGGTTGACTTGCAGGACATCGTCCCAGTCCTGGTCGGGGAAGTTCTCAGCGGGGGTCCTGAAGCAGAGCAAGTCAGCTACCACTCGAAAGAACTGGTCAAGACCTCGCCCACCTGCGCTGAATGCCTCCACAGTTGACGAGGATGTCGATGGTGTAGCCGAGCCCTCCCTCCTCCTTGGAGCTGGTGATTTGCTTGGTCAAGCCCTTGATCTCCTTGTCGTTGGACAAATCAGCCACGACAATCTCGACGTTGCGACCGAGCTCCTTGATGAGGTTGTAAGTCTCGAGGTTCTCCTTGCTCCGCTGTCAATACGAAGGGCGCCCGTTCAGCGACTGTAGGCAAGTAGCATTCGGCAGAGCACACACCTGAACCAGGAGCACATCAGCTCCAGCCTTGGCGAGAGCGAGCGCCATCGTCTGGCCGCTGCACACGGAGGGCTGGGTCAGTCGGGGCGGGCGTGGGGGAAGGCGACGGCGAGCTGCTGGCTCACATTCCCCTGGTCGCGCCAGTGCAGAGGGCGGTCTTGCCGGAGAGGCCGAAGAGAGATTCGATGTAGGACATGCTGCTAGTGAGTTCGAGTGCGGGTTCGAGTGAGAAGTAGAAGGGAAAGAAGCGACTCGGTTGGCGAGGCGATCGACCTGTCCCGCGGGCGACCTCAAACATCTCTCTGATGAGTTACAGAATGGTGTAGAGGACTGTTATATGATGAATTGGGACTTTCGTGAGCTCTGGATGCTTCCCAATGCTTTCCGTGATCATCTCGGCGATGTCAGCTTTGCTCGGTCCGGGGTCTCTGCAGCTCGTTACAGAGTACAGTTCGAGTTCGGTATCGAACCAGCGCTTGTATAGCGACAGAAACAATCTGCGACATGCACGCCGCGACCTGCCGTCCGCCAGGGAGACCTACAGACAGCCCGACGGAGGAGGGACCGAGCGCTCGGTCAGGGGGTCGAAGTCGGTCTCTGCTTCGCTTGCCGCTTGGAGTCTCGCCCAGAGGCGGGATCGTCTTTCACTGCAAGCGCCAGCGTGCCGGCCGTGACAACTCGGCTGCCTGGCGGAGCTGGGCGCCGTGAGCGCCGCTTGCCGCCAGCCTTTCTCGCCTTCCCCAGCCTTTCTTGCCTCTCTCTTCTCCACACCTCCCCTCACAGCACCAGCACACTCTTTCACTACATCATTATGGAATCAGCAATGGCCCAAGTCGGCAGCACTCGTGTGTACGAGAAAGGCCTTGCCAACGCTCCCGGCGGTGCCGTCGACTTAATCAAGAGCATTGAGACGTTCAACGTTCGCCCTCGCTGGCTCTTCGTTCGCGTTGAGACCGAGAAAGGTATCATTGGATGGGGAGGTGAGCTTCTGCACGCCACAAGCCCTACAGAGCCGAGCTGATCACCCGCTGCTCGGCTCCCCCCACACCCCTCCTCCGCAGAGGCTACCTTGGAGGGTCACTCTGAGGCCGTGATTGGTGCTTACGCCGACTTCCGTGAACGCTTCATCGGATGGAACTCGGCCGACATCGAAGACATCTGTAAGTAGCCTCCTACTGAGCTGCAGGAGGCTTGCGCCGATCCAACCTCGCCTTCGCAGACCAAACTGCCTACCGTCACCGTTTCTACCGCGGTGGTGAAGTTCTCATGAGTGCCCTCTCTGGGTAAGTATCTAATGGCTCGAATACCATTCTCAGTGGTAGCTAACTCACTGTCCTACAGCCTCGATATCGCTCTTTGGGACATCAAGGGAAAGACCCTCGGCGTGCCCATTTGGGAGGTGCTTGGAGGCAAGGTGTAAGCTCGGTGGACTGCTCACGAATGTCGTGGAGCTGACCTCTTGCGCTACAGCCGCGAGCGAGCTCAGGTGTACGGCTGGATCGGAGGCGACCGCCCTTCGGACGTCCTCGAGCAGGCCAAGGCTCGCAAGGAGCAGGGCTTCACCGCCGTCAAGATGAACGCTGTCGAGTCGGTGAGTGTGCTGTTTATCTCTTGCTCTAGCTCACCAGGCTGACACTCCCCTCCCTGACAGCTCGGCTGGCTCGACTCTCCTCACGCCCTTGATGCCACCGTGAAGCGTATGGAAGAGGTCAAGTCGATCGGAATTGACGTCGGGCTGTGAGTTGTATCAGTTCAAAACAACACGGGCTTGCTACTGACAGCTAATGTCCTCTGCAGCGACTTCCACGGCCGTGTGCATAAGACCCTCGCCAAGCAGCTCGCTCGCAAGCTGGAGCCTCATCAGCCTCTCTTCATCGAGGAGCCTCTTCTCCCAGGACACGTTGAGGAGATGAAGAAGCTCTACGCTCAGACCACTATCCCCATTGCTGTACGTTGCAAGTTTCTCACCGAGCTGCCTTCGCCGAGCTGACCTCGTCGGCGGCCTACAGCTCGGGGAGCGCCTCTTCACCCGTCAAGATGTTCGCCCTTACTTCGAGGCCGGATGCATCGACATCATCCAGCCCGACATCTCGCACGCCGGTGGCATCTCGGAGACTCGTCGCATCGCCAACATGGCCGAGTGAGTCATCGAATCTTGGTCCAAGCGAGGTACTGGGTGCAGTCGAAGGTCCTTGCGACTAACTTCATCGCCTCTACAGGACGTACGACATCGGCTTCGCCCCTCATTGCCCTCTCGGACCCATCGCCTTCGCCGCCTCCCTTCAAGTCGCCTTCTCGACCCCCAATTTCCTCATCTGCGAGATGTCATGGAAGGTGAGCTGATGTTTCCAATGTCCGTACCCCTCCCGAAGCCATCTACAGGCCTCTGCTTAGGCTCCCCCGGCTCCCCCACCGATCGCCGAGTTTGTCTGCGATCACCTTCGACGCCTTGCTGACCTTTTCTCGCGGCAGATGCACTACAACAAGGGCGACTATGACCTCTTTACCTACTTGAAGAATCCCGAGGTCTTCCAGGTCAAGGAAGGTATGATTGACCTCTTGACGGGCGCCGGACTCGGAATTGAGCTGGATGAAGCCCTCATCCGCAAGCAAGCGGAGGAGAGTGAGGACTTCAACTGGAGGAATGATACGTGGAGGGGTCCTGATGGTGGTATTAGGGAGTGGTAATGGGTGGCAGTGAATCGTAATGAAGAAGGACGAAGAACCAGGCTCGGCGGGGCCATCGCGCCTACTTTTGTACAATTCTGAGCCTGGAACACACTGGTCAGCTATACCTGATGTAGGAGTATGCCAACCTCAGCGCCGAACTTCTCAGCGACGAGCAGAACAAGCGAAACCGAGCCCGACTCGCCTCTCTCACTTCGTCTTTCAAACATGTCCGACTCGTTCTACACGAGATATCTTGCATGCTTGCGTATCCGAACAAGAGCCGAAGGCAAGGGAGAAGACGGAGCGAAGAGGTCGGGATGGAGCGGCTTTCGGACCTCGGCGCTCGATATCAATTCGGCGCTCTTCTCTCATGGCTCGCTCGTCGCTCGCGAGCTCTCAAGGTGAAGCTTCTGGGCTACCTCCAAACGAGGCAGCTCGAGGATAAGGCAATGCGTCCTTACAGAGGGTACGAAGAGGGGAAAGGTGTAAGTGAGAGGTCTAGTGCGGTAAAAGGGTCGTTAAAGGTGTCTGTACGGAGTGGAGAAAGTTAGGCGAGCTCGGCTAAACAGCCCTCGAGGGACACGCACGATCAAGATGAGCGAAGAGTATAGCGAGTGCTGGAAGGGGGTAGGCCGAGCGAACCTTTCGAGGAGAGGCGGGCGGGCGCAGTCGCAGTAGAGGTAGAGCTCGAAGAAGCGCGAGTGCGTTGAACAGGTGCAGTAGAAGCGGTGGTAGTCGAAGCGACCTTCTTGCGAGGTGTCGAGATCCGTGGCGAGGCGTCGTTGGAGCCGCTACTGGCCTGGGACGGGGCGAGGGAGCTGCGGCTAGTACGAGGAGGGATGGGAGGACTGAGAGCGCGAGCTCGAGCGGCGACGATCCAAGGGTCTTTGAGAGGGAGAGCGGTCAGCATACAGACTGGAGGCGAGAGTCGACCGAGACGGCTTACGGCGCATGGCAGGGTCGGGCTTGAGACGACGGTCGGGGTCCCAAGTCAAGCACTTGGCGATGAAGTCGATGAACAGCTCGTCGTCGGACTTGAGGACCTGGGCGAGCGTCTTGGTTCCCGGTCGGCGACGGCGGCCCTTCGAGTTGACGACGGGACGAGGGGCGCCCGTAGAGTCTGTAGCAGGAAGCAAGGGAGGTCAGCGCGGGAGCCTCAATTGGAGTTGGAGAGGCTAGCTTACCGAAAAAGAGCCGCTTGCGCGAGCTACGGTCGACGAGGTACTTCTCGGGCATGCCCATCACCTCCATGATGCAAGCGAGTTGCTCCTGCTCGTTCTCGCCAGGGAAGATGGGGTATCCAGTGTACATCTCGGCGATGATGCAGCCGAGACTCCACATCTGTCGGTGGGAAGGTGGGTCAGCGAGAAAGCGAGTGAGCTGAGAGAAGAGGGAGGACTTACATCGATGGCCATATGGTAGTTCATGCCCAAGATGACTTCGGGACTGCGGTAGAAACGCGACTGAATGTAGGTGTAGACTGCGAGAGGCGGCAAGGGTCAGCTCGAGACGCCGAGAAGCAGATCAAGTCTCGCTCACCCTTCTCGTGCTCGAAGCAGCTCGAGCCAAAGTCGATGACCTTGATGGCGCTCTTTGCTGGATGTTTGAGGAGGATGTTCTGTGAGGCGAGACGTCAGAGAGAGCTCCTCGCATACGAGCTCAAGTTCAACTCACCTCGGGCTTGAGATCGCAATGGACGACTCGGTGGTGCCGCAGCAGCGAGAGAGAGCCGAGGATCTGAGTCGTGAAGCGACGGATGAGGGTGGTCGAGAAGCCGGCGAAGCTGTTGGCCTTGACGAGCTCGTAGAGATTGATGGAGAGCAGCTCGGTGACGATGCAGAGATGGCCGCGGAAGGTGAACGAGTCGACCATGCGGATGACAAAGTGCTTCTCGTCCGGGTCCTGGTATAGCAGAAGGATCAGCGATGAGCACGAGCAGGGAGGCTGTGCGGCCCAACTCACCCATTGGACGAGGTTGTCGAGCACCTTGATCTCGACGAGCGCCTGGTGATGGAAGCGCTTCTTGTTGCGAATGATCTTGATGGCCACCATCTCGCCCGTCTTGTGATCGCGGCACTGGAGCACCTGACCGAACGAGCCCTTGCCGAGCACGTCGATGACCTCGTAGCGGTACATGATGTGGTCGTGAGGGACGAGGAGGTAGTCGCCGCGATCGTCGTCAAACCCGTGGTTGTTCGTCGTGTTCTCCTTGGTGCTCTGCTTCTTGTCGCAGTTGGGTCCAACGAAGTAGACCTTCTCGTACTCCTTGATCTCCTCCTTCTCGTAGGGCGACAGGTAGCGAGAGTAGAGCGAGAGAGCATCTGTGAGATGAGGGTTAGCGAACAGTCGGAGACTGGAGACATAGCAGCAGACTCACCTCGCGAGTCGAGAGGAGGAAGTGGCTCGGTCGGGTCGGGGAACTCGAACATCTTGTGGATCATGTCGGGGGAGATGCCGGCGGCCGTCTTCTTGGCCTGCTGTCGACGAACATACGCCGACATCTCCTCGTCACCACGGAGCTCCTCCTCGGCGATGCTGGGCGCTGAGCTGGCCACCGAGGAGCGACCTGAGTCGGTGAGAGCTGGACTGAGGGAGGGCGTGGTCGACGACCTGGACATGCGCGAAGGGATGGCCATCTTGCTTGCCATATTGATCGTCCTAGAGGTCCTCGAAGACGAGAGCGGATCGGCTGTCGCAGCGGTCGAGGTGCGACGAGTGCTCGACGACAACTCGGACGACTTGGGGGGCAGGACTCGTCGACTCGCGGAGGCCGCTAGAGTAGATCCCGACGAGCTGGACGAGTCGGAGGCCGTCTGCGCAGGAGTCGACTTGAGAGTCTGCAGCGAAGTCGTGCGCGCCTGAGCGCGAACCGGCGTCGCTGAGGTCTTGCCGCTTTCCTCGCCGATCACCGATTGTCGGCGATGAGTCCTGGGCACAGCGGTGCTCGTCCTTGAAGACGTCGACGAGTCGAGGGGATCCTTGGACCCACGCGACGAGGCGAGCGAGCCTCCATGCGTGGTGCTTCGGCTGCGCGGGATCTGCGACGGCTCCGAGTCGAGGCGACGGCGAGTCGAAGCCACCCTCTCGCTGGCAGGGGTGAAGCCAAACTCGGATGTCGATTCGTTCTCCGAGTGGAAAAAGAGGTTGGAAGACGAGGTGGAGGAGGCGAGAGGAACAGTCGCGTCGGGAGTCGCCGAGCTGTAGGTGCTAAGGCGACGTGTAGCGGACTTGCCGTGTACGGTGCGAGGGAAGGAGGGGGATGGCTCGCGGCTGGCCTCTGCTCGGATGGTGAGTCGCGGACTTGTGACGGCTGCCGAGCGCTGCTGGTAGAGGCGAGGGATTTTGGTGGGAGTATGCGACTTGGGAGGAGGGGTTGCGGTGGGCGAGTCGTCGTTGAGAGCGCGAGGCTCGTCGAGGGGGATGAGAGGGAAGGTGTGAGTGGAAGGAGAGCCGGCGATGGTGGGGAGATTGGCCTTGACCGACTCTTGCAGCTTGCTCGCGCGAGTGCTAGGCGGCTGGATCCTCGTGGGAGTCGCCATTGCCTTGCTCGACATCGAGGAGGACGAGTGGTTGGAATTGAGCGAGTCAACTCGGCGAACAGTCGCGGGGGAAAGTCCAGGCATCTGCATGGGGGGCAGGCTCGCCGGCTTTGAACTGAAGGAAGCCGTGTCGTCGACCGAGCCGAGCGTCTGGGATGAGCGAGGACGATGTCAGCAGCTGATCGAAGAGGTCGGTCAGATCGAGTAGCTCACTTTGCCTCTCTTGCGAGTCATCAAACTCGACGACGTCTTGGTGGTAGCGATGCTCGCTCGTCGTCCAAACTCGTCCATGGAGCGATCCACTGGCTTGGTCACTGAAGGGACTGATGCGATGGTTTGACGCTTGAAGCCAGGGGAAGGAGGAGGCGCCTTCTCGACCTTGTCCTTCTTCGACGAGCTGTTGCGAAGGAAGTTGAGGCCGAGGATCGACTTGCGACCGCTCTTCTCCTCGGGCGGCGACTCGGTGGTGTCGATGTTGGGCGAGGCCGGAGCGGTGGTAGTGCTGCCGCTCGAGCTCTTGCGCGAAAAGAAGGGGATGCCGGAGGGAGTTCGACGAGGGCTGAGGAGGCTCGAGCGAGAGCGACCGGGACTGGTCGTGACGACGGCGGGAGTGGCCGAGGAAGACGAAGGGTGAGGAGCGTTGTAGGCGTTGGCGGTGGTCGTCGTGCTGGAGCTGCTCTGGCTGACCGTTCTCGCCCGCGAGATGGCCGACGCATGCTTGTCATTGCGGAAGCTGTTGCGACCGAGGGAGCCCAGCGAAGGAGGAGGATCGCGTGTGCCGTTGGCGAGGCCGACGATGTCGTTGGTGGAGGCGGCCATGCGTCGAGTGAAACCTGGCTCCGAGATGTGGCTGCCGAACGAGCTCTTGCGATCCCGACCGGCGGCGAGCAAATCGGTGTACGAGCTCGACTCCTTGACCGAAGGCACCTTGGGACTCTTGGACGACTTGCCGAAGGCGCTGGACAGACTCCACTTGCGAGGATGAGCCTTCCCGCTGGCCCCGCTGCTCGAGCTGAGAGATGGCTCCATGTCGGCGGCGCGAGGACTGAGGAGGGCGCTCTCGGCATAGCTGCTCGACTCGGAGGGGCGACGGAAGTCGGCGTCGAAGCGAGGAGAGTTTTGCGCGCTCGAAGTCGAGGTTCCGGCGGTCGAAGGGCGGTACGTCTCCCAGTCCTTGGGGATGGGCGGCACGGGAGGGATGTTGCGGAGCGCCTCTCCATCTCCTGCACTATCCGACCGTTCGGACTTGGACGCTCCTCCTTCTCCCGACCCCATTACCGACGACACATCGCTGCCGACACTGCCTCGACGGTTCTTGAGCGAGGACGACTTGGCCGCCGTGGTCGCGACGGAGGAGCCAGAGATGGAGGTGCCCGACGTCGAGTCGTGAGATCCCGAGGCGGAGGTCGAAGTTCCAGCGGTGAGGCTTGCCGAAGAGGAGGAGCCTCGCTTGAAAGGGCTGGCGCCGGGGAAGGGGACCTCGTTGGCGTTGCCTGACGAGCCCGGTCGAGACGAGGCGCGAGCGGTCGAGGAGGACGAGTGTGGCTCGGAGGAAGGTACCAGAGGCGATCGAGGCATCTGGACGGTGTTCGGACCGGACGAGGAGGCGAAAGCGGTCGAATGAGCGGCTGCTGGACTGCCGCTCGGCGTATGCGACGAAGCAGGACGAGGAGGAAGCTTCGACTCCATCATCGCTTGCTCGACGTCCTTCGCCAACGCACTCGCCGACGCTCCTGTGCTGCTCCTCGTCCTCCGCCTCGCCTTGGCCTCCTCCGAATCCCGGCGCAGGAGCGCTGGAGGCGTTGGAGCCTCTCCGCTCCGACTCGTTGTCCGACTGCGCGATCCGGTCGATGGAGTTCCGCCAGATGAGGAGAATACTTTGGAGAGACGAGGCGAGGAGAGGCCATCGAGCTTCCTGAGTGCCTCGGCGGTGCCCTCGTCGGCGGCCGCTGCGACCTCCATGTCGATGTCGCGACCTTCGGGATCCCTCGTCTGGCGAAGGATCGAAGCAGCGATAATGGAGGGGGACGAGTGGTGCGAGTGGTGAGAGAGACGAGCCATGTCGGGAGTGCGGCCAGGAGTCGTTGGAGGCGCAGTGGCAGCGGCGGCGGAGGGGGGAGCGGAAGAGGTAGGGGTAGGGAGGGTGAAGGGGATGATGGGGACTCCGGTATTGGCTAGCGCTTGAGTAGCTATGGGCGCCGCTGGCGAAGGCGGGAGATGGGCGAATCCGCTCTTGCTCGCCGATTGACGCCGATGCGCCATCGTCTTGGTCGGCAGTTTTGCCGCTGCATCGACAGAGTAGGCCCTCCCTGTACTCGATCTCCGAGCATGAGCGGCTTGCATGCTCCCGCTCGA
This sequence comes from Leucosporidium creatinivorum, assembly GCA_001600635.1. Classification (NCBI taxonomy): domain Eukaryota; kingdom Fungi; phylum Basidiomycota; class Microbotryomycetes; order Leucosporidiales; family Leucosporidiaceae; genus Leucosporidium; species Leucosporidium creatinivorum. The sequence goes on along the minus strand of BCKL01000005.1, from coordinate 1,222,352 downwards.
CGCCCTCCGCTGCGCCTGCGCCGAAGCATCCACTCCCTTGGCCTCGCCGCCTTGCGCCTCGTAGTCGAACCCAAGGCCGACGACGTCCGGCGTGGCTCCACTCGTCCAAGATCCTCCGACTGCCGAGTTGGGCGCCGAAGCTGTCCCAACCATGCTCCGCCGCTTTTGCAGGGCCATCGACTCGAAGTGCTGAGCCGAGGGCGCCTCCTCGACGAGTTGACTATGCCGCAGAGTCTCCTGCTGTGGCTCGGCTAGCCCACTGAGGTCGTCAGGGATGGAGACGGCTTCGAGTGAGTAAACGGGGCTCTGCGGAGGGTGCTGCTGCTGCTGCTGGCGCGAGAAGTTGGGTTGAGCGAAGGGTGTGGGCTCGTTGGCGAAGTCGTCAAACGACGAGGGTTTGGGTGGCGTAGGCTTCGACTGGGATGAGGCGGTGGTGGGGAAGAGAGCCGAGGGGTGCATGGCGTAGGAAGTGAGGCGCGCCGGGGATGACGGCTCGTAGCTCGAGATGGGTCGAGGAGACGCGCGAGTGGTAGGTTGCCGTGTAGCGGAAGGCGAATCCGCCGAGAGCTTCCTCAACATTGGTGGCTGTGAAGCAAGCATCAGATCTTCGCCGTCCGAAGGCTCGAGCTCTTCAAAGCTCACCATAGGATCGTGACCGAGAGCGCTGAACTCGTCCTCCCCGCCAGACAGCTTCCGCTTCTCGTCGTACGGCGTCCCCCACCGTCGCTCCAGCACCCCACTCGTCCACCGCGGCGTAGCGAGCTCTCCGAGACCGATGAGCTTGCTTCGGTCGGTGACGGGGCTTTCGGGTCCGCTGGCGCTCCTGCTACGCTCGCCACCACTTGGGCTGCGAGGAAATCCTCCCTGGTCATCGGAAACCGCTCGTTGCTGGACGGAGGAGTAAGGAGGGGAGAGAGTCGGCGAGAGGGAGTTGAGGTTGGCGGCGGCGGACATGGAGAAGGGGAGGCCCAGGCCGAGCCCAGTGTACTGGCGAGGAGCACCGTAGGCTGTTGAAGAAGAGCCCTGCGGTCGAGGAACCTCGCCGGTGTACTCGCGCGTACCGTCGGAGGAGGAGGAGAGGAAGGAGAGGTTGGTCGTTGCCGTGTCGTCCTCGCCGGCTTCGTCGTCGGCCTCGAGGTCTTCGATGGTCGAATCGATGGTCGAGAAGTCGAAATGGGAGGAGGGGATGGAGGTGCCGACTTGGGGTGAGGGGAACTTGAACAGCGAGGAGAGGGTGTCCCGAGCTTCATCCTTGCTGTCGCTGCGCTGGACCTGGCCATGGGGAGGAAGAGACGCGGTGTAACCTTGAGAAGCTCCTCGCGACGATCCCTCTCCCACCTCCCTCGTTCCATACCGCCGAGCCGGCTCCTGCTGCTGTACGCGATGCCCCTCCGCCTGCCAGCCCTCGTCGAGCTCCGAAGAGTCGGAGGAGTCGCCTCGGGCCATTCCCTTGCCCTTCTGAATCCTCTCGTCGTCCTTCCTCAGTGCGAGAGGCGGCGGCGCCTTCCTCCTCAGCGAACTAGTCGCGCTTCCTCCGCCAACGCTCGAGCCAGATGCCGCAAACGGGTCGCCTTCCCCGCCCGCTGTAGGCTGAGGGTACGCGCGAGGGCTGCTGGTTGATGCAGTCGAGCTAGGAATAACGCCGCTCAGCCGAGGCGAGGCGATTGCGCTCGGTGGGCTGGTCGCGGTGAGGGAGGGAGGGGTTGGCGGGAAGGCGAAGGAGCCAAGCGAGTCGGCGACTGAGCGCGAATTCGAGGTCGAAGCGGCCGAGCTGGACGAGGCGGCGGATTGAGGTACACGAGGTGAAGCTGTGGGCTGGCCTGTACGTGGGTGCGAGGCTGATTTCGGCGTATTTGGGAGGGAAGCTTGCTGGCGGCGCACGGGTTGCGCGACGGAGGGGATCTGTACTCGAAGAGCGTGGCCTATTGAGGCGCGCGCTGATCCTCTGCTGGACGGTACAGAATCCTCTGTGGTAGCCCAGGAGGAGCCCGCCGACGGGGACGAATCGCCGCTGGCCGCTCGAGTCGCTCCCGACGCTCCTCGTGTCGTTGCTGTCCTAGGCGAGTCGGAAGGGCGAGGGGAGGTCTGCAGGCTCGCTGTAGCTGAAGCACGGCGAGAAGGCGAGCTGTCCATCCCGCCAGCAGAGTGAGGAACGAGCGGGCAGAGCTCTTTCCAGGCAAGGAGCGAGTGGGCCACGAGAGGAGAGGGTCAGAGCTTGGCCTGCAGAGTTTGATGATGTGACCTAGTACGCTTACGAGTGTTCCCGAGTAGATTTGTGTGCTCCTCTGTTCACTGTAGGTGTACAAGCATCCAACGGGTCGAGAGAGCGCTAAGAAACGAGAAGTGGTGGGAGACAACAGGCGGCTCGAGCTCTTCGCGTCAGTTTCGAGCTACCCCGAATCTAACACTGCTGCACAATCTGTTCGCGCAGTTGTAGCTCGTTATACACCCCGGCTATTCCCTTTGTTCGCTCTCACTCCTCCTCACTTCGCTCGCTGGTCTCACCTTCTCTTCCGCAGCCCCACACTTCGGCGATGGGCTTTCGGCTGTCGAGTGTCTATAATTGCGATGTGGAGTGAGGTATAAGGATCCCATTCTACTGGTATGCTGGCGTAGGGTGCTATAAGCATGCGATGAGGGTGCCAAAGGTGCGCGAATAGGTCTAGGTACAAGAATCGCAAGCGATCACCGACGGCCGGCGCTGGCGGAGTCGGTGTGGTTGCTGTATGGCAGTAGCGTCAGCATCCGGTCGGTTCGGAGGAGATCGCTACGGCTTACGAAAGGTACATCGAGTCGAACATGTAGTCGCGAGGGTTGTCGGAGATCTTGTACATGCGAGGAAGGAGGCTGCCGTCGAAGGAGCCGAGACGAAGCATCTCCTTGCCCCTCCAGGTGCTCACGGCCCAGGTAGCGAACAAGTTGTTCTCCTGGTAGTAGTAGATGGCGCTGCTCTGTGCGGCGCAGGCGTTCTGTGGCAGAGTGGGTCAGTGCTGGATCGCCGAGATGGCTTCTCGGCGCGGCAGGCGCTCTCCACGCAGCTCCTGGGGTGCAGCAGCTAGCAGCACCGAGTCACGCATAACTCACCTGCACCTGGACGCGTCCATCTCCCGCAAACATGGTCGAGTCGGTGGTGATGGTGCCATTCGAATTGACCTTGTAAGTTCCGTGTTGCCAGATAACTGTAGCAGGTCGACGGGGTCAGTACGAGAGTCTCATTCGCCTTCATCGTTCAAGCTGGGGCTTACTGTTGGCTTGGATGCACTATGGAGGACGAGAGGACGGGTTAGCGAGAGTTCGGCGCCGATTCAGCTCCTGCCGGCGCAGGGATCTACTCACGTGGTGATCGGTAGCATTAGAGGTCCAAGTGACTGTACAGAAAGGGCGAGCGCATCAGTCATCACACTCATCCTCGGTAGCATGCTCGTAGCCGGAGGGCAACTCACAGCTCGCTTCCTCGTAGTAGCCGTCGTTCGTGAAGGAATAAGAGTAGCCAGCTACAGGAGGGTAGTCGAAAGTGTTGTTGACGGGGTTTCCAAATGCCTGTAGAGCAGCGACGAAAGCAGCACACAGCCAAGGGTCAGCCGTTTCCTTGAGCAGGCTTGGCCGGACGTTGGAAGGGGAGGCGACCGCTGGGAGGGCGCCGTCGACGCGCCTCGTAGCAGTAGACGCGTTCGGTGATGGGCTACAGCTGTTCATCGAGCCTTGAGCTCTCGAACGAGCTACAGCGCGCCGCTCCATCCCCGCCTCGAACGACCGCAAGCCGCAACGGCCTCTCGTCGTCCTTCCCTCGTCGCCCGCCTGGCGATCCAGCTGCACAGGTACAAAAGCGAGATTACTCACTGTACCAGTCAGCACTGCCCCTGATCCTGTACTCCAAGTTCCCACGACGTCGCTAGCCGCGCCGTTCGAGAGAGAAGCTGCGAGCGCGAGGACGAGCGCGCTGGCCTGAAACAGCGATGGTAGGGAGAGCATGGTCCTAGGTCGGTGCAGAGAAGGGGCTCAGAGTATGAACAAGAAATGTAGTCGAGGTGGTAGAAGCTGCAAACAGGTGATGAGGACGAAGGAAGAACCCGCGCAGCTCGCGCGCGACGTCGTTTTGAATTCTCGGAGAGCTCTCGAGAGTGAGGAAGGGGTGCACAGGTCATTCTGTGAGAGCACAGAGCCTGCAGCTCTCCGAAGAGCGAGCCTCTTCCCATCGCCGAAACCGACACCCCCTCTCCAGGGGGGTTCGCCGAGCTGGACAATCCTCGCTACATTTCTAAAGGCGGGGCAAGGGGCTGGAGAGCTCACCAGCGAGTTCAGATGCTAACACACGCTCATGATGAGAGGCAGAATACTACTTGACGAGCTCGATGGGCGGCGAAAGCCAGGCTTTGGGGGGCCGAGGGCGATCAGCTGCAGCCTTGGAATCCCCTCCCGCAGAGCCGTGACTCACTCTCATAGTCTGCCTCACTGAAAAGATCCCCGGTCAGCTTCAAGGCCCTCAAGAGCAGCTTGTAGCTCCCTGGCTCGAGATTCCTTGCCGAGAAATTGCCCCCCGAAGGGGGAGTGACAGTGCCGTTGAAGGAGATGTAATAGTAGTCGGCGGGGTTGTCTTCGGCGTTGCGGACTAGGAAGAGAAGGAGTTGGGAGAGGGAGGGAGGGAGGCAGGTTAGCGGCGGACGGTCAAGCGCTCGACCGAGACGGAACTTACAGGCGTAGCTCTGGCTCTGCAGCGTGCCAACCGAGCCAAACATGGCTCTACTTGAACCAACATTCAGCTCGTCGAGTACCGAGCTCGTGACGTTGCTCGCCACTTTGGCAACTCTGCCGACGAGGCCATCGACGAGAGGCAGTGCCAGCAGTCCCTTCTTGATGGGCTTGGACAGTCTCACGCCGGCGTGCTCGACTGTGCTGCGCTTGTTGTAGGTAGGATGAAGTCTCGTGGAAGCCTTGACGACGTCGACGGCGAAGAGGCGAGTGCCCGTGGCGAGGCGGAAGACGACCTGAATAGCCGAGGACTTGGAGGAAAGTGAGACGGTGGTGTTGGTGGTTGACTTGGGGATAGGGTTATCTGGGTGACGAGCAAAGGGTGAGCTATTCAATGGCAATGGAGAAGGCTGTAAGACCCACCGTCAGCTCCGATGAGGGTGGGAAGCTCGACGCCGAGCACGACGGAGGTGTCGTCGAGGACTGTGGGTCCGAGGGAGAGGTCAGCAGGTCGACCAGCTCGGCAGGAGTATTTCAACCTACTTTGGAGTCCCTTGAGTGGTGCAGCGAGGCCATAGTAAGGAACAGTGAGGTTCGTCCCGCTACGTAGTGAAGTTCGGTGTCAGACCCGCCGCCGTGTCTTCACTCTTCAGCTTCGACTGACATCTTGACGTATCCCGAGTAGACAGGAGCAAGCGCAGGATCCAGCCCGAGAGGAGGGACGAAGGTAGCGAGAAAGCTCGCCGACTTGCGAGGGCCAATGGTGAGCGAGCGTCGGCTGAAGACGACGGTGGCGGCTGAGTCGATGAGAGGGACGGGCCAAAGGCTGTGGAGGAGTAGGAGAATCACAATCAGGATGGCTGATCTGCTTCGAGTGGATCGCTGAACCCACTTGTGTAGCACTGCCGAGCCCTTGACGAACGAGAGGGCTGTTCCGGCCGCTTCGTGAGAGATCTCGAGCGTAACAACCTGGTCTCCCGTGTTCTTGACCGTGATCTTGTGAATACTGTTGAAGTTCTTCGTGTCGTTGAGGAGGAGGAAACCCTGCATGAGTAGTTCGTCAGCACTGATTGAGGCGAGAGGAAGGAAGGGCCACGAAGATGTCTCTCAGCTCGAGCGCCGAAGCCGACTGCTTGCCCTTGATCGAGAGGTAGAGCGCCGCCAGTCGATACACGACGTCAGCTTTCCTATTACCGGCAGTATTAGATTTACTGACTGCTCCTGCTGCGAACGGAGTCGCCATCGAAGTTCCCGAAAGGATGGAGTAGCCGCCTCCGTCGAGCGGCCAAGTCGACAGGATCTCTCCTCCCGGCGCCGCGAAAGCAGGCGACGGCTGGTCCATCTCGAAGTTAGAGCCGTAGCTCGAGAACTCCGATACTCTCCCCCCCGAGTCGTAAGGGATGGCGAGCACGGTCGAGTTGACGGCGGAGATGAGCGCCGAAGAGTTGGCGGCGGCAGCGAGGGCGACGAGCGAGGCGCCAGTCTCGGCACTGACGATAGCGACCGACTCGAGGTACTCCGAAGCGTCGGGGAGGTAGCTGAAAGCAGCGGCTGAGTTGTAGATGATGAGGTGCTTGGCTCCAGCAGCTGCGACGACGGCGTACTTGGAGGTGAAGCCACACCCACCTCTCTTGACCAGGACGACGTAGCCTGAAAGGTCGAGAGAGGAAGGTAGAGCGGAGCATGCGTCTCCTGAGTTGCTGAAGGAGGAGTCGAGCGTAATGGAGTAGAGTCGGAGAGAGCTGAAGTTGAGGGGGACCGAGGCGAAGTAGGGGAAGGAGGGATCGTCGACCGAGTTGACGACCTGTGGTGAGGTCAGAGGTCAGTCTGGAGCGACTGTGGCATGTCTCTGTACCTACCGTAGCTTCGAAGCCAACGAGTCCGACACTGTCGATGGATCCGACCGCCCAGACGTTCTTGCCCGAAGCTGGCGAAGCTCCGTAGAAGGTCCCAACAGACCCTTCGTTGCCCTGGATTAGAGTACACCATGAGCTCCAATACTCGCTAGACTATCTAAGAGCCCACCTGAGCGGCAGTGACGATGCGACCGCGCGCGACCAGGGCCGAAGCAACGGCCGAGGACGGCGACTCTGACCATCCGCTGGAGCTGCCGAGGGACAGGGTGATAACGTCGGCTCCATCTTGATATGCTTGAATGAGCGCCGAAATGACCTGCGCGAGGTGAAGATAGCGTCAGTGGCTCAGCTGCTGGGTCCGGAAGAGCTCGAAGAGGAAGCCGAACCAGTTCGTCGTCGGTGTAAGACTTTCCAGAGACGGCGTCGGTGCATCCAAAGATCTTGTATGCGTAGATGGTAGCCTGCCACGCGTATAAATCAGCTCATGAGGCGACTTGGAGAGCCAGAGAAGGAGCGCCGACCTCGGGAACGACACCTAGTCGGTGAAAAGTTCAGTCCCTCGTCTCCACTGAGATCCCAGAGAATACATACCAGTAAAGATAGGATCAGGAGCAGTTGAATTCGCCGCTACGATACCCGCGACGTGGGTCCCATGGCCTCCACAGGTAGAGTCGGCGTAAGGGTCGGCGTCAGGCGAGATGATGAGGTTCGAAACCCCGTTGAAGGTGTCTCCAGCGAAGTCGAAGCCTGTGCGAGAGAAAGTCAGCACTTTGCAAGAGATTGACAAGTGCTCGAGCTCACCTCCAGCGATCTTGAAGCCAGAGCCGAAGCCTCCCCCCTGCGAAAGCCGAGTTTAGCTCGTCCGACTGAGAGAGATGGGAGGTGGCGCACCAAAGCGGGGTGGTTGTAGTCAACGCCAGTATCCAGGATCCCCACAACTATTCCTTTGCCATAGTAGCCTTCTTCATGCAGCTTGCTGACGCCGGTTTGCGAAAACCGACAGTCAGCTGGGTTCACTCGAGGTTGTGAGCGCCAAACTCACCATGACATGCGGCCCAAAGGTATCCCCGCTGGTAGGAGTAGCACCGTTTATCTGACTGAAAGCCTGAGGCGATCTGTACCTTCTCACAGGGAAGACAGCCTCAACTCCTTCCAATTCGAGAAGCGCTGAGAGGTCGACTGAGCTGCTGAGCTGTACCACGGCCCCGTTGAAGATTCCAGGCGCGTTCCATTGCTTTCCAATCGTGGCGAGGGGGTCGAGGACTTGTAGCAGAGGGTTAAGAAGGGTGTCGATGAAGCTGACGAGGGACTGTCGCCGATGTCGGCCGAGCGCCGAGAGGGTCAGTGCGGGTTTGTTGTGCAGCAGGTGAGTAGAGGACTTACTAGGGAGCGCTCGGTGGTAGCAGAGCTTGAGAGCTGCACGATGTACTTGCCCGCTACGAAGCTCGACTCGGGAGCTTCGAGAGCGGCGACAAGCAGGGAGGCGGACGAGGAGAGGAGAGCGAGGGCGGGAAAGAGCGAAGGAAGTAGCATGGCGCTGCTGCTGAGCTGCAGAAGCCCTTAGAGTGGTTGAAGGTGCTGCTATGCGGAAGACGAGTGAGATGTAGGAGAGCAAGGAGCGAACCTCCGCTCGGCGAAGAAACGCAAGTTGGAGAGCTGCCTCCGCCAGCAGCTCCTCGCCAGTCGTGGGATGTAGAGGAGCAGTATGGGCTCGTCGGCTATGAGCTGTGCTTAGTCCTGTCGAGGCTGTACCGCTGCAGGCTCAGCACGAGTGCTCGGCGACGGGGTCCGAGGTTGAGGGAACGAGCGTTTCGAGCTGCGGCGAGGCAAGAGCAGCCAGCAGAGGGTCAGATGTAGTTTGAGCATCACCCTGCAAGCCTGCTCCTGCTGCTCTGCTGGTACCCTTGAACAATCCCTTGCCCGTCTCGAGCTGCGCCCCTGCTCTCCCTCCTCCGCATCGCTGCAATCAGCCTTCCCCTCACCATGTAGGTCATTCGAGCGCTAAAGCAGAGCAGCACTGAACTAACAATCGAAAACAGGTCGCCCATCTCGGACATGTTCCTCACTTCGCTCTCCAACATGCTGGGCCTGTTCGCTGTCGTCCTCATCGTCGCTTTCCAGGTGAGCATTCGCCGACCCAGCAGCATCGGTACATCGCTAACGCCCACGTCCACAGTTCGTCGAAGTCAACGCCAAGCGCGAGGCAGAGGCCGTTGCTGCTCGCCAGGATTAGGTGCGTCGTGGCTGAGCATGGTCAACGCCCTGCAAGGCTACTGCGACGAGTCAGAGCACTGACGCTTTCACGGTATACTTAGATGAGCACCCTCGCCCGTGTAGGAACTGTCAGCTCCCCTCGATTCCCTACAAAGTGGATCCAGGACTCCCTCCCGCCCTTCTTCCCTTCTTCACCTTCGCCATCCTCTCCACCTCAAAAGCCGTCTACATCACGCTATACCCACTTCTCACCATACCCACGCAATGTTACCGAGTGCACCATATGCGGAACAGAAGCAGAGGGAGAGCAGACTCTCGGCGTTCGACTCGCTCGTGACGGCCGGCGAAGCGTTCGCCTGGGAATCCTGAGGGATGCGAACTGGATGACAAGGAACAGAACTACAACTACCAACATATTCGACCTATTCAACTCCGCCTCGGCCAACCCCAGCCCTTCACCTTCCCTTCGACCTGCCCCGTGCTCTTGATCCTACTCCCCATCTGGCCCTTGCCCTTCCCCTGCTCCCTCTCCCACCTCTCATCCCTCTCCCACTGCTCGACCGCTTCCTCCAACTCGCCTCCCTCCCTGACTTCCACCTCACCACTACTTGCATCTCCCCTCGCAGCTTGGTTCAGTCGAATGAACTCGGCTTCCTTCTCCCGCGCGTCGAATACGGTCGAGACGTAGGTGTTGGCCATCGCCCAATCGACGCAGCGGGTTTGTCGTTGGAACTTGAAGACGATGAGGCGACGGCGTTCGACTGCAGGTGGGTGGAGCGGAGTGGAGGAGGAGGACGTCGCCGAGGGCGGTAGGAGGAGGAAGGGGAGAGTGTGGAGGAGGTGGGGAGTCGTAGAGAGGGTGGAGAGTGGAAGCTTGTTCATGCGGCAGAGGACTGGACCCTATAGTAGACGAGAAAGGTCAGCGAGCCGAGAGAGAGACGTGCGAAGCGACGGCCGAACGAACCTCGATTTTGTACAGCATCGAGAGGCCAACCAGCGTATCGTGCGGCTTGAGGTAATGCAGTACAACTTGTTCTCGCTTCTCGTCGCCGACTACACCAGAGCCCTCCGCAGCTTCGTACGCTGGTGGCAGCTCGACGGGCTCCTCGGCATCGACAGGCGGAGGAGCAGGCCCCGACTCATCCTCGTCGTCCAAATCTCCCAGCACAAAGTCCCCTAGACCCTCCTCGACCTCTGCACCCTTCTCGCCGTACGCTGGTAGCCCGCTGCTCGTCGCCACTGCTCGCTTGACCTCGCTCTTCCCCAGCACGTCGTGGACGGTGCAGCACATTAGGCAGCTCTATCGGGTGTCCATGGGGGTCAACTTGCTGCCTCTGCTCGCTCAGCGGCTCCTGCTTACCTGCGCCAGCCGTCGATTCCTCCGCACGCACGCGTCGCAGATCGCATGCTCGCAGGGAAAGACTACAGGCGGTTGAGCGGGCTTTTCGGAGAAGTTGGGCGATTTGGAAGCTGATGTAAACGCTCTGGTGAGGTCGGTGGAGCAGCCGAGGCAGAGAAGCATGAGGCGAGATTGTCGGAGGAGGGAGAGCTGCGAAGGGGCTTGAAGTCGGTCAAGGGTGGAGCTCGCGATGGCTCAGCGGCGGCCTTGCAGCTAATTCAACAAGTTTGATCACCAATTTAAGGCCTCCAGCTCAACGAGCAAGTCGTCAACGAGCGCTCTAATTCTCGCCGAACCATCGCCGAGCTCCCTCACTTTGCTCGGAGGACTCGGTGAGCATAACCATCCTCGGTCTGATCCTACTCGGTATCATTGTCACTGCTGGTGGCGCTGGGTCTCCTGCTATTGGCTTCCGCTACTGGAAGAACCCTGGCCCCTTCCAGCAGGAGAACGGCATCCCCGGAGCCAAGGGTGGCTTCCTTGCTTTTTACACTGTCTTCGTTCAAGTGAGTGGCATTCTGTGTGTACTCCTGTAGGAAAGGCGACAGTCGGTATAACAACTCTCTCTCTCTTCTTCGGCGTTCGTGTCTGCCGCTTCTACAGGCGGCCTTCTCCTACCTCGGTACCGAGATCGTCGCGCTCACTGCTGGAGAAGCCGAGAACCCCCGCCGCAATGTCTCCAAGGCCATCCGCCGTGTCTTCTATCGCGTAAGAGGCTGAGAGCTCGTTCGCCGAGAATGACCAAAGCTGACTCTCTTGTACCCATAGATCCTCTTCTTCTACGTCATTGGTGTGTTCATTATGTAAGTAACATCTCGACACGCCCACAGCTCTGCTGTTGTACAACATGCCACGAAACTGACCTCTCGGCGCTCGCAGGGGTCTCATCGTCTCGCCCAACGACGAAGGTCTCCTCCACAACTCTGGAGCTTCCGCCTCGCCTTGGATCATTGCCATCCATAACGCTGTGGCCCTGAGGGCGCCTCGGGATCAGTGCATGAGCAGTGCAGCACCACGTTGACCGAGCCGACAGAAGCAGTCGAGAGCGAGAGCCAAGAACCGACGACGCGGAGAGGCAGACTCGGCAAATTGATGATGGTGTATTACGTCGAGCAAGTGCTATGACTCCATAGCTACAGGTGTCACCTCCTCGGCCTCCTTCCCTGTCGGCTCGGAAGCCACCTCGGTCGAAGGCTCCGCCGCCGCCTCTCCTGCAGCAGCCTCCGGCACAGCGCCCTCCTCCGCACTCTTCTCCCCTCCCATCGCACCATCATCTCCACCGTCAACCTTCTTATTCTCCATCTTTCTCCTCTTTGCAGCCCTCCTCCCACTCGCAAAGCTACTCGCCTCAGCATCATCAAACACCCTCGTCGCAGCCAGGATGAAGCCTCCATGCTGCATTCCGGCCATTTCGGGGTGAGTGCGGCCGGGGAGGACTTGGTACTTCCGGAGCCAGGGCTCCGAGATGGAGGGGGCGAGGAAGGAGGGGGAGGTGCGCAGGGAGGTTTGGAGGGAGTAGAGGACCTGTGGACGGGGGGTAGGGGAGGGTTAGTTGGAGTGAAGAGGGAGCGAGAAGAGGGATGCAGACGAACAGGGAGGTAGGGAGAATAGACGATGACGGGTGCCGAACCGCCGATGCTTGGTAGCAGGCGCTCAAGGATTGAGTAGGGCTCGTACTCGCACGCGAGGATCACACTGCGACAGAAAAAAACAGCGGTCAGCTCTCTGCTGCTCGCTCTTTCCCCCTCCTCGCCATCGCCGGACTCACCCATCAAAGCCTCCGTTGAAGTACTCCTCCCTCGTCTCCTTGGCCTTATCATACACCGCCTTCCGCTTCTTGATCTTGAGGATATCCCTCGTGTTCTTAGTCTTGCCAGCCGTCGCTTCTGACAAATCGAGCGGCAGAGCAGGGGGCGCCCATGCCTCCTCGGTCGCGGCAAAGTGCATCGAGGTGATGGGTTCCAGGTCGGCGGGGTTGAAGTTGAAAGACTCGAGGAGGTGGAGGTCGGGCGGTGAGTCGACGCCGTTGATGACGAGGATGCGGCCTTCGCCTGTGCAGAGGTTGAGCGTCAGTGAACGAGCGCCGAGCTGCGAGACGAAGAGACTAGCTCACCTCCCATGCGCTCGACAGCAGCAGCCACAATCATGCCGTGCACATCATCGACGACGAGCAGCTTTCCTCCTGGTCGGACGTTGGCCATGGTCATGATCTGGGAGAGCGTGTCGGGTCGGAGTTGGCGAATCTTGTCCGAGTCCTTCTCGAAGTTGTACTCGCAGATGTTATGCACGGTAGGCTCGATGGGAGTGAAGACTTGAAGGTATCTGTAGGGTCGTGAAGAGTGTCATAAGTCATCGGAGCGACCAAGGAGGAACGACCGAAGCAAGCTAACTTGGCCTCTTTCCGCTTCATGTACTTGTCCTTCGAGTACTCGGTCTTGAGCTCGAACGCCGAGTGCTCCTCCACCTGCTTGGCGATGATTTCCTGGAGAGCCGACTTGTCAGCTGGAGCTCTTCGCCGACATGTCGGCCTTCGCCCCGAACAGCTCACCCTTCCGCTCAATCCCTCGTTCCTCAGCGCCTCGATATCGATGAAGGTGAGCTTCTGCGCGCCAGTTGAGCTAATGTTCTCGTTGTTGGCGGCGGTCTCCTCTGCAATAGGACAGAGGGTCAGCGGAGAGCCGGCACGAGAGATCGCTCTCAACTCACCAATCTCGTTCAAAGTCGCCTGCATGACCTGCAATCCGCCGTCGACAATCTCGTACGTATGTCCGTAAGGCTTGTCTACGAGATCCTTGGCTTTGAAGGTGCCATACTTGCCCAACGCGACGTTGCTGGTTTTCGGAGAGGGTGCGAGAGCGAGAGGATGCAAAGGGTCAGCCTAGCATTGCTGAGCTACAGAGAGCAGCTAGCTCACGCTTTGATGTTAATCTTGATCGCCTTGAGTACACCGGAGGGGAGTTTGATCAGGACGTTGTCTCCCTCGCGGATGAGATGTCGGCTGGCGGGAGGAGGGCGAGGAGTCTTGGGAGGGCGAGTGGTAGAAGTGGAGGCGAAAGGCTCTGCTACAGCAGCGGCGGCAGCAGGAGCAGGAGGGGCGACTGATTCGGTCGACATGATGTGGTACAGCGAGCAGTGACAGGGAGAAGGGAGACCTCTGAATCTTGAAGTGAGCGCTCTCTCCCTCCCTCCCTCCGCCAACTTCTCAAGTCGACTTTCGCCATGGCAAGTTGTTCGCTCTCAGTGATGACCTACAGACGTGGCTGACTCACTCTTCAATGTAATAGGCTGCCCAAATCACTACCAACGCGACCGAGAGGGACGTTACAAAGATGGAGCGCATCGGTACGGGGCTGCTCTCCTGCTCTCTAGCGCACCCAGCTCGGTTGCTGACCAGCTACAACCTCCCAACAGGGACTCATTCGCATATCCGCGGACTCGGCCTGGACCCTACCACCCTCGAGCCCCGAGGCAACGCTCAAGGCATGGTCGGCCAGGGAAAGGCGAGGAAAGCGGCCGGTGTCATCTTGAAGATGGTGGAGGAGGGCAGGATTGCGGGCAGGGCTATCCTCATGGCTGGCCCTCCTAGCACGGGAAAGACGGCTATCGCTATGGGTGAGTCTCGAGCTGTGGACGGCGCTGGGAGAGTGTGTTGTGAGCGGGGGCGTTGGAGGGGCGTTGGTGGACATGCAGAAGGCGGAGGAGAGCATAGAGCGAGTGCATGCATAGCTAGGAGGGCTGCAGCAACTGCGCCGCAGAGAAGAGACTAACCCAACTCTTTCTCGGCTTCGCACAGGCATGGCTCAGTCGCTCGGCCCCGACGTCCCCTTCACCATGATCTCGGCCTCTGAGATCTTCTCGCTCGAGATGTCCAAGACCGAGGCTCTCACTCAGGCGTTCCGTAGGAGTATCGGAGTCAGGATCAAGGAGGAGAGCGAGATTATCGAGGGAGAGGTCGTCGAGATTCAGATTGACCGGAGTTTGACTGGAGTGAGTGGTGCTGTGGTCGACTGGCGGGCTGGAAGAACGAAGCTGACTCGGCGATTACTCTACAGGCCACCAAGACGGGCAAGATCACCGTCAAGACCACCGACATGGAGACCGTCTACGATCTCGGCAACAAGATGATTGACGCTCTGACTAAGGAGAAGGTCATCGCCGGAGATGTCATCGTCATCGACAAGGGAACGGGCAAGATCTCTAAGCTCGGAAGGTCCTTCACTCGTGCGCGCGACTACGACGCCATGGGAGCCGACGTGAGTTCGCCGAGCTGTTCTGGCTGATGCGCTAGCTGACCTCGCGCTTTTACTACATAGACCAAGTTCGTTCAGTGCCCTGAGGGAGAGCTTCAGGTCCGCAAGGAGGTCGTCCACACCGTCTCGCTGCACGAGATTGACGTGATCAACTCTCGCACTCAAGGCTTCCTCGCTCTCTTTGCCGGTGAGTCGCCGTCCCTGCCTCTGTAGGGGCCAGAGACTTACTCTCCTACGTATCTCAGGTGACACGGGAGAGATCAAGTCGGAGCTGCGCGACCAGATCAACACGAAGGTCAGCGACTGGCGGGAGGAGGGCAAGGCCGAGATTGTCCCCGGAGTGCTCTTCATCGACGAGGTGGGTTCTATTCTCCTCTACCGCTGTCCTGACAACGATGTGCTAACCCTTGTTCCACCTACAGGTCCACATGCTCGACATTGAATGCTTCTCCTTCCTCAACCGCGCGCTGGAAACCGAGTTGGCGCCCATCGTCATCATGGCGTCGAACCGTGGCATGACTCGGATACGCGGAACTAAGTACAAGAGTCCTCACGGTATCCCCATCGACCTCCTCGACCGCGCCCTCATCATCAGCACCAAAGCGTACGAGCCCGAGGACATCAAGGAGATTCTGTCGATTCGGTGGGTCTCTAGCGCTCAGGAGAGTTTAGGGAAGACGAGCTGACCTTTCCGAACCGACTTATAGTGCCCAGGAGGAGGACGTCAACCTTTCGCCAGCAGCCATCGAGATCTTGACCAAGATCGGCAGCGAGACTTCGCTTCGTAAGCTTGCGCCCTCTCCGCGCTTGACTTGAGGCTATCGCTGACCTCGCTTTCGTACCAGGCTACGTGATCCAACTCATCACCCTGTCCAATCTGGTCGCTCGCCGGCGAAAGTCGACCACCGTGGACGTGCCCGACGTTCGTCGTGTCTACACCCTGTTCGTTTCTGTTCTCTAGTGGTCTCTTCCGCGCTAGAGCTGACCTCTCACTCTACTTGAACAGCTTCCTGGACGAGAAGAGGAGCGTGCAGTACTTGAAGGAGCAGAACAGTGTCCTGCTCGGCGAGGATGGACAGGTCGGCAGCGGTGCGGCACCTGGAGATGCCATGGAGCTGTGACTTCGTAGACAGATGTAACAAAACTAGCTGTTTCCCATACTACATCCTTGTTCGGCGGTCGACTTTCTGTACCGTCATTCGTGTCCTCAAGAAACGCGGGGGAGGCGCTGCGGCCTCTCCTTTCGCTTCGACGCTCATGGGCCTCTTTTCTTCCAACTCCGACAAAGTCGAGCAGCAGGAGCAGTCTGGTACAGGACGACTGCGCCGCAAATCCCAGTCTCGTCGTTCCTCGACTTACCTCGACGATTCCCAAGCAGCAGCATCATCGCCTCAAGACCGTCGCTTCTCGCAGCCTCTGCCGCCCGTCAGCAAACTCGCTTACCGCCGCGATTCGACGCTGTTGGACGATATGAACCAGCAGCAGCAATACTACCAGGGGGGAGGGCAGCCTAATCCCCAACAGCAGCAGTACGGCGGGGGACAACAGCAGCAGCAGCCCTCGTCGTCGTCGTATCCTGTCTCGCCTCCGCTGGCTGGCGCGACTGGCGGTGTAGGAGGCTACCGCGACTCGCCTCCACCTCACTCCCAATCGCCTCAGTACGGTCAGGAGCACCAGCAGCGTCCTCAAGAGCAGCAGCAACGCTACCAAGGCGCTGCCCCTCCTCGCGACCAGTTCCAGCAGCGCCCCGAATCCCAGTCGATGGGCAACAGGGCTAGTCCGGCAGGAGGAAGACCGATGAGCTACATGGGAGGAGGACCCGGATCCTACCAAGGTGGACACCAGCAGCAGCTGAGCGGCCAAGGCGGCGGCGGACAGCCTCAGCACGCACCCTCCTCTCAGCAGCACTACTCTTCCGGACCCACCTCCATCTCTCGCTCCGAGTCCAACCACTCTCCTGCACCTTCCCAGCAATCCTCCTCATACCGCTCCCCCACCGCGACGACTCAACCTTCCTCGGTCCCCAGCAACCTCAATGACTCGCAGTCTCGAGCTTCCGGCGGCGTCGCTCCTCCCACCAGGCGCGGATCGACTTCGTCCGCTGGTCTGGGAGGTCAGCAGCAGCAGCCTCCGTTGCCGAGGGCGCCCAGTACCATCGCTGGAGAGCCGCTGCATGATCTCGGAAGGGCCGTCGGCCTGCTCAAGAGCAGCAAGTTCTACGCTGAGGGTTAGTCGACTGTTCTTCGATACAGCGGAATACAGAGCTGACGTTCCTTACCCTGCAGGCTTCCTCATGAAGAAGATTGAGGTCGGCTCGGACGGCAAGACGGTGAGCTTCGGCGCTAGTCAACGAGACGGCGAGCTAACTTGCTCTACTCCACAGCACAACGGCAACCCCGAGTACGAATGGGCAAAGTGGTTCGTTCAGCTCAGCGGCACCATTATGTCGACCTGGAACGCCGCCGAGATGGACGAGGCTGCTCGCAACAACCGAACTGTGGGCTCCTTCGCTTGGTTCTTGGGTCTCAATTGCCTCGAACTGACTTGTGGTCACCTCACAGGTCCCACCTCAATACCTCAACCTCTCGGACGCCTTCTTGCACCCCTACCCTCCTCCTCCCGATGGCAACGCTCCCACCAGCTTCCAGTTCGCTCTCAACTCGGCCGGCCTCAACCGTCTCGTTTTCTGCGCCCCTTCCCTTCAATCTCTCACCGTGAGTATCTCGTACGCCTAGCTCTCACTCGCATCTCGCTGACCTCTTACTCCCGCCGCAGATGTGGATCAACGCCATCCGCCTCGCCGGCTGGGAGCGCTCCCGCTGCAATGAGATCTACACGGGATCGCTTCTCGGTCTTCGCGAGCCCAAGCCTAATGGCTGGGGCGGCTACGACGCTGGACTCTCGACTGCCAGCGGCGGCGCCTCGAAGGGCAAGTTCGAAGGCTGGTTGAAGGTCCGCCTGCCTGGCGATACCGAGTGGAGGAGGATCTGGACGGTCGTGCTGAGGGGAACGACGGCGGCGCAGGCGGCGGGAACGAAGCCCGACCAGTCGAAGAAGGCTAAGCGGACCAGCTTGCTGAGCTTCGGCAAGAAGGAGCCCACGGCGGTGGCGGTCGAGGGATTGCCGGGCGATGGAGTGCACTCGACCATCGCTTTCTACGGCGAGAAGCCTACGAAGAAGGAGCTGCCGCTCTGCATTGCTCAGCACAGTGAGTTCTCACGTCCTCTCGGCTCCTCTCGCGCGGCGCTGACGAACCCTCCTCCGGTAGTCTTCTACGCCGCCGCCATCTACCCCGAAGCCGAGAAGCTCATCAACAAGGCTTCCCTCTTCAAGGTCGAGGGTACCTTCCTCAACCCCAACGACGGCTACCGCATGGGATGGGGCGTTGGCGGTCGCGCTGAGAAGCAGGGCTACGCGCTCATGATGCTCGAGGATGGAGATCACCAAGGCATGCTCGAGTGGATCGTTGGCCTCTCAGACGCCTTCAAGGTGAGTTTCTGGGCACATCGAAGCGAAGAAGAGCGCGGCTAACCCTTTGGAGTCTCACAGCTCTACGGTCGCCCTCGCGCCTTCTCTTACGACCCCAGGGATCCTTCTTCGATGTACTTCGCCCTCCCCGTCGGTCCTCATCGCGACCGCCAGTTCCTGGACCGCGAGCGTGAGTATCTCAGGTCTCTTGCCCGTCTTCGTCTCGCTGACTAGCTCCCTCCTCACAGTGGTCGACAACCTCGACATCAACGAGTCCCGCCCTCGGGCGATCCGCGCTGTCTTCCACAGTCAGTTCAGCTCGCCGAAGCACACCTTACCAAAGCTGATCCTTTCCACCCTCGCAGACATCCTCTTTGATCGCATGCGAGGCGTTCGCCCCGCCGCTCTCGGCCCCCCAGGCAACTCTCGCTCCAACTCTCCCGCTCAGCGCCCCGCCTCGTCCGCCCCGGCGCCTCAACTCGCCCCCGTCGAGTCGGCCGGTCCTCTCAAGGTGCAGAACGGCGACTACGACTCGGAGGAGCAGGAGCCCCCTCGCCGCTTCCAGCAGCGGAACGAGAGCCCAAAGCTCAGCCTGCCGCCCATCGGAGAAGGCTCGGTCGTCTCGGACGCCGCCGAGCAGCCTCCCGTCGCCGCGCCGAGGGACCTCGGACGCGAGCAGTGGGAACAGCAACAGCAGCACGAGCTTCAACAACGCGAGGAGGAGCAGAGGCAGCAGCAGCAAGAGCAGCAGAGCCGCCCTTGGGATCAGCGCAACCCCCAGACTCAGCCGGCGCAGGATTTCGCTCGCTCGAACGGAGGAACGCCCGACTACCTCGGGGGAGCCTCGGGCACATCGTCAAGGCTCGACCCAGCTCAGACTCGTGGTGAGCGGAGGCTCAGCAGCACCGGCGAGCACCTCGACACCTACAGCGCTTTCCTCTCGTCAGACCTCTCGCGCGAGCCGACTCCTCCTCCCGTTGGCGCCAACCGCAACACCGCTACTCCTCCCGTTCTCAACCCCATCAACACCTCGACGGGAACCCAGCATGCTCCTCCTTCGCCCAACTACTCGCGTCCTACGCCTCTCATGCACGACAACTCGGCGATGCCGCAGACGCCCGCCTCAGCAGTCACCGCCGCCGCCACCCACATCTCCTACAACAATGCTCCCGCCTCTTACAACAACGATCGTCAGCACCACGAGCAGTCGCAGCCTTACAACGTCTCGAATGCTTCTCGCTCGAACGCCGCCCTCGCTTCCCCCGGCGCGCCCTCGACCGTAGCGGGCACACCCGTAATGGAGCGCGGTGGGTCGGATGTCGGACTCGCCTACCTCGCCGACCACCACCGTCAGCAGCAGGCTGCTCCCGTCGAGCCGGAGCCCGTTGTCGAGAAGAAGCCCGAGCCGAACCAGGTTTTCCACGACTCCGAGCGTCCCCACTCGGCGGAGCGGTCGGCATTGGAGGAACCCCCAGTGGCCGAGGCGGCTGCTGTACCTTCGCACCAGCAGCTCGAGACAGTCCAGCAGCAGACGAATTCGGCACCCTCGGAGGTCTCGGCAGCCGACAGTGCTCGCTCTTTCGGTACCCGAGATGGTCAAGCGCACCAAGGCCACGTCGTCGACAGCCCCGAGACGATGGACGCTCCCAGCCCAACTGGCGAGTCGCCTTACACCACTCGGCCTCTCTTCTCGCCGCCCAAGCAGCACCAGGAGACGTTTAGCAACGATCACGCCGAGGCGGCCGACAGTCCCAACAGCGCACACACCGCCACGCTCGACGGACAGCAAACGACACCCAATCCCGGCGCTCATATTGGAAGCCCTCTCATCCCTCCCAAGTCGCCTGGTCGCGACCGCCGTCCTTCGCCCACCATCAACACGACCAGTCTTCCCGAATCGTCGCCTCGTGCTCAGCCGCAGCAGCTCGATCAACCAAGCGTTTCGCGTCCTACCGCTGCCGAGCCGCACATGTCACCCCAGTCGGACGCTTCGTCGCCTCGCTTTGATCAGCAGCCGCGCAACGGCGGTCACGACGAGGACCACAACATCCACTCTGATGTACGTCGTCCCTTGCTCTCAAGAAATACACTCAAGAAATACATTACTGACCTCGCCGCCTCTGAACAGCTCCTCGCCGCTCTGCACTTCGTCGACCGCGCCGAATCTCCCCCTCCCGACACGCCTCGGACTATGTCGTCGACCGAGCCTTCGCCCATCGCTCCTCGCATCTCCAACTTCCACGTCGGACCTCCCAAGCGTGGTATTTTCAACCCTGCCACCACGACCGACGAGCACTACGGCTATGAGAATCCTGCGCTCAACTCGACCGCCGTCGAGGTGCTCGCCGATCAGCCCAACCACTCGCAAGTCGCTTCGCCGACTTCGCCTGCAGTTCCCGCTCCCGCTCCCTCCTCAGCTACCGCGGCTGCTGCACCAACCTCCTTCCCCTCGAGCTTCGCCACCAACAAGCGCGCAGAAGAGCGCGTCGCCGCCGCCAAGCTCGCCGAAGCGGCTCAGCAGGCCGCGCTCACTCGGCCTGGACGCGCTCCCGGAGCCGCCAACAAGGGCAAGCAGCGCGCATGGGTCGACAGCGACGAGGACGAGGACGAGGCGGAGGAGGAGGATGATAGCGACGACGACGACGGCCCCGTGGCTGCGAGGCAAGATCCCACCTCGTCCTCGTCTCAGCAGGATCTCTCTTCTCGCAACTCGCTTCAACCCGGTCCTCGTCCCATCGGAGGCATGTCGCCGCACGAGGCTCGCCGCTCGTACTACGAGAACGGCCCCTCGCCCGACCACCGCATCTCCCCTCTCCCGTCGCCTAGCAACGCCTCTCCTCTCCCTTCCTCGCCGAGCAAGGGCGAGTTCCGTATGCTCGGCGAGTCGCCCGCGCCCCCTCAACTCCGACCCGTCGTCAGCCCTCACGGTCTGCTCCACGCCGGCATCATTGACAAGGAGGAGCGCTCGGCTCGGGCTTTGGAGAGCCAGGCGAGGGATACTGGAGGACCGCTCGTCAGCCTTCCTTCGAAGCCTCCACCACCGCAGACGGGTCTCGTCGGCGCCATCACCTCGCATCAGCGCGAGAAGGAGCGGACGGGAGGTGTCGGCCGAGCCCTCACCGAGCAGCAGAGGGAGCGCAAGCTCGCCGAGCAGGTGAGTCCAGACGCTGTCGCTCTACCGTTTGCCGAGTCTGACCATTCCTCTGCTCTTTAACAGCGGCAAAAGCAGCTTGACGACCTCCAGCGCCAGCAGCTCGCCCAGCAGCAGTTCATGCAGCAGCAGATGCAGATGCAAATGATGCAGGCGGCTCAGTTCGGCGGCGGCTACGGCACGATGGGATCGATGGGCATGGGTACGATGGGAGGCTACGGAGGGAACCCGTGGATGATGGGCGGCGGAGGGTACGGGGGATTCCCGCAGATGGGCTCGCCTTCGATGGGAGGATCGCAGATGGGCATGCCCCCTGCCTCCTCGCCGCCTCCGGCGCAAAGTGCCATGGGAGGTGCAGGACCGAGCTCGCCTGGAGGAGGAGTCGATCATGTAAGCTTGCCTCGCCGTCTCCCCGTCTCGCCTCTCTCGCGCACATGAGCTGACACTTCGCTTCTCTCTCCTCCGCAGATGCAGCATCAGCAGCAGATGATGGCTGCTCAACACGCCGCTCAAGCTGCAGCGCAAGCCGCCGCTCAAGCGGCCTACATGCAGGCGATGGCCGCCTACTCGTCTCCCCCCTCCGCCTCGCCAGGAGGATCGCCTGCCCTCAGCGCCGTCCAGTACCCCTCCATGAACTTCTCCCAGGCTCCCTTCTACCCCTCCTCGCCGCCTATCCAAGCTCCTCCCTTCATGGGTCAGCAGTTTGGCGCCGGCAGCCCTTACGGGGTCAACCCCTACCAGAACCACTTCGGCGGATCGCAGCTCGGCGGTCACGGCCAGCAACCTTCGTTCGGCGGTCAGCACGGCATGGGAGACCACTCGGTTGCGGAGGATGGAAGGATCGGCTCGCCGCTGAACCTCGGTCAGCCTCAGGCATCGGCTGGTGCTAGGGAGGAGTAGGAGAGCTCGAGAAGGAGGGGGTTTGGACACTATTCATTCGTTTCGCTCAGATTTGACTTTAGGACTCGGTGGACTCGTTATAGCCTATGCTTCTCATCTCTTACAGTAATGGACCTTTTCTCGACTACATCCTCGAGCGAGACTTCGGTCGGCTTGCGAAGCGAATGCGAAAGCGAGCTGAGCTCCTTGCTCTTCTGCCATCCTTCCTCGTCTGTACACCTCCAACGTTCGGTATGCTTTCGGCACCTCGACGACTGCTCGCAGGGAGCCCCTCTGCCCTGCGCTACGCTCAACACTCGCTGCTGGCGCTGTCCTTCGTCGTCGGCTCGAGCAAAGACCTCGAGCTCCCCTCTCACCCCTTCTCGACCTCTTCTACCTCATGGAGCAGCCAGCGGATCAAGCTAGCCAGGGAGAAGGCTGTCGAACGGGTCAAGAAGATCAAGCGGAAGCAGTCAATTCGAGGAGAGAGGAAGCTGCTCGAGCAGGCAAAGGGCGCCGAGAAGCATGCTAGCAACCTCGAGCGGAACCTGGAGCTCAAGGAGAAGCGTATAACGTCAGAGGTGCGTCTTTGCTACCCTCTAGCGCACTGCAGGACCGGACTGACAGCTACTTCGCTTTTGCGCGCTGCAGGAGCTCACTGAAGGCCTCGCTCCCTTGACCGAGGAGCAGCTGGAAAGCATGTACCGCGGCTTGCTAGATGCTCCTCCATCAGAGCTTGCCTCCCCTGCTCTGGCAGCTCCCAGCTCGCTGCTGCTGGAGGATTCTTCGGCTGTCGAGGCGGAGGGCAGAGAGGAGCGACTGGCCGAGTTGGAGCAGCGATTGGAGGCGGTCAAGCTCGCAGAGGATGGCAGAACTACGCAGGACTCGCTATCAAGCAGGCTCTCGGCTCGGATGAAGCGGGATAGCGGAGAGAGGGCGCTCGGAGACGAGGCTCCGGCAGCGGCGGTCACGGTCGTGGAGCCCAGCCCGCCTCGAAGGCTGCTCCGGAAGCTGGCGGAGCTTAATCAATCAGCAGAAGGAGTCGCTGCCGCTCCCAATGCCGAGGCTGGAGCTGTTGAGGAGCTCGCTGTGCCGCTCGGCCTGGTCGTCCACTCGGAGTGGAGAGATTTGCTGCTCAGCGTGGTGAGTAGCTCGCTCAACTCGGCATTCCGATCACTGCTAACACATCGTTCTACAACGTTTAGGCTGAGGAAGAGGACGGCATCAGCTCGGTGTTGCAAGGGCTCAGCCTCATGCAGGTGCGAAACGACTCGTCCTCTTACTCCCATATGCAGCTGACGGTGGTGTTGTGCTCCAGAAATCGACATTGATGGAGGATGGCGATGTTCTTACGGACATCTTGGCTCTCTACGCTGCGCAAGGCCGGACTCGCGATGCTCTTACCCTCGCCAAATTCGCCCAAGAGCGTGAGTGCTCGCTCGACGCGGTGGGGAATCCCCTGCTAACCGGCAGCTCTGCAGACTCCCTTCCCATGTCGGTCACCTCCCACCATTATCTCCTCTCGATCCTCCTTCCTGCGCGTCCCGAGCTCGCTCTCAAGCACCTCTACTCGCTCGAGGCGACCGGCCACACACCCCTCCTCGCCACCTACACCAACGTCATTCGCACCCTCCTTGCACCAGATTCCCCACCCCATCTCTACAGTCGAGGCTGGGATCTCTACGCCCATACTCGGCTCGTCTCGCATCCCGTCCCCGACGTGGCCCTCTACTCGGAGATGATCCAAGCCTGCTCGCGAGGGCCTCACCCCAGCCCGGAGCGCGCTCTCGACCTCTTCATCGAGATGACTGTCGACAATAAGCTTCCTCCCTCCGAGTTAGCCTACAACGGCGTCATCCGCGCTTGCGCGAAGGAAGGCTCGCAGCCGAATTACTTCGAGGCGCTGAGGTTGATGAGGCAGATGCTGGATACGAACGTCATGCCTTCAAGACATACGTTCCATGCGGTACTAGAGGGCGCGATGCGCCATGGAGACCTGGCAAGGGCGAGGTGGATGCTCGTCAAGATGGTCGGCACTGGAGGCGACTCGACACCGGACTCGAATACGATGGGCTTGGTCTTCCAGACCTACGCATCACACAGGCCACCTGTGTCGAACAACGCGGCGCGACGAGTTCGCACGCCAACGGTCTCTCCGCCGGCTGCGTCCGACGATTCGCCCGCCGAGGACGTCGCCTCGCCCGAGCCTTCCTCTTACCCCTCAGTCGACACGCCGGCCACCTCCAACGCGCCCATCGAGGAGCGCACGGCTTCTTCCACCGCCGACATCATCGAGCTCCTCGGCGAGTCCTCCCTCTTCTACCCAGGTCCACTCCCTCAAAACGCCGACGAGCTCGTCGTCGAAGCTCGCAACCTCATGATGCAATGCGTCGGCGCCGAGGCTTTCCCTTCCTCCTCCGACGGTCCCCCTCCATCCTACCTCTCCATGTTCCCCGCCGTCCTGCCAACGCCCTTCCTCCTCAACTCTTACCTCTCCGTCCTCGGCAACCATGCTCCCTTCCCCGAGATGGTCGACTTCTTCGACACGGCCTACACAAGCCTGGGAGTGCAGAAGAACCGACATGCGTTTGAGCGGATGATGGAGAAGTGCGAGGTGGCCAAGAACAGGGACCTGGCGTTGAAGGTCGCTAGGGAGACGTTCGCCGAGTGGAAGGTGTGGCAGATGAGTGAGGTCGAGGAGCACGGCGTCATGAAGCAGGTGGGGCGGAGCGGGAACAACATCTCGGCGATGTGGAGTAGCATGGTTCGTGTGCTGGCGAGGTGAGTGCTCGCTCTGTTCTTGCTCGGCTGCTCGGCGCTGACCGCCTTTCGCTCTCGCTCCAGAAACTACGCCAACGATGAAGCCCTCGCTCTCCTCCAGCGCTTCATCGCGACATACCCACCCGAGGCTCATCAGTACCACGCCCAACAGCACCGTCATGCCGCAAATTCCCTGCCCTACCTCCCTTCACCGCTTAAGATGTCAAACATCCTCTACCCCGAAACGACCGCTTCCTCTGAGATCGACCGGCCTCCTCGCATCCTCTTCAACGACATCAAGATCCTTCATCTGCGGCTGCAGAACGTCGAGGATTCCAAGGGTGTCCGAACGGTGACGGGCATCACCAAGATGTATGAGGGCGCTGTGGCGAGGAGTAAGGAGGTGGAAGAGGGTAGGCCGAGGAAGGACTTGGAGAGGAAGAGGTGGCGCAAGGAGCAGCAGGAGGCGAGCAGGCGAGGTGGGAGGAAGTAGAGCTTCAGGCCGTCTAGAAGCAGAACATACACCATTCATAACTAGCAAGGACTATTCAAGCGTTTCTGTGAGCTTGTAGAACGGTACTGCGCGCACGCTGCTCATTCGCATCGCCCTGCTAGGGCGAGCTCGGCGATGGCGACACCGAGTTCCTGCAGCATTTGGCGCAGGGTCGACTTGGGCTTCCCTCGCCCTCCTCCCTTGCTCCGTCGTGCTACATCTCTCCGTCTGGAGCTCTCAGGTTCTCAATGCTCAGCACGCCCTTCCCCTTTCCGACCGAGTCTGCCTGCTGTGGGCGCGGTCTGCCCCTTTCGACAATCTCGGCGTTCTCGGCGTTCTCTCCTGCGACGCAATCCCTCCTCTTCCCGCCGCACTCGGACGCTCGAATGACCATCAGCAATCTCTGGATGGGCCAACAGAACACTGCAGCCTCGTAGTCCTCATGTACGCTCGCCGAGGGCTGTCAGTCCGAGTTCGGCGCAAGAGTAAGAGGCCCGGCGCTCTGCTCCTCTTCTTGCGCCCTTGACAGAGGCATACGCATAGTTGGGCGCAGCAGAGGACTTTGATGGCATGGTAGAGCGCTCCTGGGAGTCATCAGCGGGCTCCACTTCACTGTGCGTAAGGCTCGGCGAAGACGAACCTCAGCCCTCGCCTGCTCAAAGCGTCGAGCATGTGAAAGTTTGTCCCGGTATGCGGCTCTAGTTGAGACTTAAAAGGTAGTGGCGAACTGAGCAGAGGGTACGAAGGGCATCAGGCGCGACTCGCCTGTTTGAGATTGGACACCGAGCGCCGCCGCCGGACTTGAAGCGAGTCAGCCTGACGAGAGGCTGCTAGCTGTAGAGAGCACGCCCAGCGGTATGCTCTGCCTCTGGGTGGTGAGCTTAGAGTGTTCCTCTGAACCCCCACCCTCTCTGCCCCTCGCTGCTGCTTGTCCTGCACTCCCACCATCCCCTCTGCAGCCCGCCCGCTCGCCGAGACTCTCCCTTCCCGAGCTCCCTGTATCCATACAAGCCAGCAGCGCGACAAAGGAATCACCTCTGGGTGCCAAGAGAGCACCGAGAAGACGTGGTAGCTCGGAAACTGGAATGGGAGGACTTGTAGCGCGCCTCCCGTCGACGCTTGAGATGAGGGGCACTTCCTCGCGGCTCCTCATTAAAGGCCTCATTACGAAGGCAGCGGACGAGCAGCATTCTGCAAGCGCGCATGCGTATTGTGGCTCAAGTTTGAGCGGGAATGCTGTAGCGGCCTTCCCAGCGCTAAAGAGGAGCAAACGGCAGCGAGCTCCTCGGGCGCTTCGATCTCAGTTCGAGCTTGCTCAACGAAGAGCAGGCTGCGAGAGCTGTATGGGAGGCTCAAGCGGTCGTCCCAGGATCGCGAGTGAAACTGCTCCCCGACGCTACAAGAGCGGGAGCAGCTGCTCTGCGATCCTTCGCTGAAGGAGAGTTGGAGGTCGACGAGCAGCTTCACGCGAGGAAGAGTCGGGCCTTGATCCAGGTGGCAGAGCCTTTTCCAGAAGGCCTGCACTCACACGAGCGAGAGCACCATGCTTGAGAATGCTACACGCAACGACCACTCCAGAAGGATGTGGCAGGAGAGAAAGAGAGCAAAGAGGCGAAGCGAGCCATTTTGAGCTCGGCGCTGGGCCAAGCTCGCTCGGCCTCGCTTTGGCGACAGGGTGCAGCTTGTATTGGATTGAGCTTCACCCTACCTAGCACGTATCTACTTGCCTTCCCAACTCTCTGCCCAGGCTTCCCGGCTCACGTTGAGCTCGCCAGCCCTCGCCGAAGTGCAGCGACAGCGCTTTCTCCGCGCCGAAAGTTTCGACCAGCTCATACAGCTTCTCGTTTAAGGTACACTGTACACTACTGCGAATAGAGGTGACTGTCAGCTATCAGCACGCTGCACCTCGCCAGCTGTGCTTCTGGCCGGTGCGCCGAGACGGCTTCTCACACTCTCGCTCTTCATGGGCGTCTCATTGCGAAGCTGTAGGCTAGCTTCAGTGACCGAGCTACATCTCACTTATTTGGTGACTCCTCGCGATCCCTACATGCCGTTCCGGCGCAAGCTGGCTCGCAAGCGAGAGCCCAGCTTTGGGCTACAGAGTTGCAAGTGTACAGAAAGTCATCTGAAACGATTTGCATTCGATTCATCGAGCCCGACCGAGCTTGTCGAGCGAGTTAATCGAGTACATTTGAGCAGCAACCCCCTTTCGAACTTGGCCGGTCGAGGGTCGACTTGGCCTCGTCAGCGCCCAAGGTTGGTTTCGCCTGTTCTCCCTTCACCAACGTAAGTCTGAGGTAACGTGCAGCAAGTGCGAATTGCTGCCCGTGTAGCGCACCACTAACCTCTGCTCCCGCTCCCCTACATCTCACCCTCTTGCCGCGCCTTTGACGACCATTTTTTCGCCCTCTCGCTATTGAACCCTTGACCCTCCTCCTTACGACTCTCTGTGGCTCTCCTACATCGCCAAATCGAATTCTGCACCCGAACACTTCAATTTCCCACCCGCCCTTGTCGTCCTGCTGCCCCTACACCTTCGCCCACGACCACCTCGAACCTTTGATCCCTCCCCAATTCACCCACCAACAGATGTCGTCCACCCAGCAGTCTGTCCAGACTTTCGGCAAGAAGAAGACGGCCACCGCTGTCGCCCTCGCTCGCGTGCGTTACCATGTTCATTGAGATGCGGAGAGGAGGCAGCTGGGATTGGAGAGGCGAGCCGGAGGGAGGCTCAGATGCTGCTGGGAGGGGGAGACTATGCAGGAATTCGGCAGGGCTGACCTATGCTCTCGTGGTTGATGTTCTGCAGGAGGGTAAGGGACTCATCAAGGTCAACGGAGTTCCCCTTTCGCTCTACGGCTCCCCCATCCTCCGCCCCAAGCTCTACGGTGAGTGTTTGAATACAGCCGAGACGACCGAGGGAGATACTGCTGTATCGTACAGCTCGTCAGACCGAGTCGCTGATCTCGTCCCGGCCCCCGCATATGCGTCTATCTCGAACCTCCACTCGGCGCTCCCTATCAACAGAGCCCCTCCTCCTCCTCTCCTCCTTCACCTCGTCGACCACCTCCCTCCCCTCCCCCCTCGCCCGCATGGACATCCGTCTCCGTGTCTCCGGAGGAGGACACACCTCGCAGGTCTACGCCCTCCGCCAGGCCATCGCCAAGGCTGTTGTCGCCTACGTCGCCAAGTACGAGGACGCCGCCTCGGCCCTTGAGGTCCGCAAGGTCCTCGTCGCCTACGACAGGACTCTCCTCGTCGCCGACCCCCGTCGCTGCGAGCCCAAGAAGGTGCGCCCCGAATCTCGGCGTTCCTCCCTCGGCCGAGCGCTAACTTGTCGCCTTCCTTCTCTAGTTCGGTGGAAACGGTGCCCGCTCCCGCTTCCAGAAATCGTGATTTTTCCCACGCTAATCCACTCCAGGAGCCGTTCGCTGACCCTCTCCCTCTCCACAGCTACCGTTAAATACGGCCAGGGTTTCCGGTTCTGTACAACTCGGCGTGGTTGCAAGATTGCGTTGGGGACATCCCACATCTGAGAGGAGAGAAGAGAGATGGCGTGGCGTTGTCGCGAGTGTCAGAGAAGGCCACGAGACGAGGGTCGGCGGAGTAGGGACGGCGAGCAGGAGGGGCGCCGAAGCATTCTCGCGGGCGGCGGGTCGTCGGGCGGTCGGCTGCTTGTGGGCGACGAGGACTGCTGCCCGTTTCTAGCGGGGCCACGAGCGTGCACTGGCTATCAAGCCAAGTGAAGTGATCGCCGAGCCTCCTTAATTCGCTAGGCCCCCTGCTCTCTGCTCGCCGCATCAGCCCTCAGCTCCGGAGAAGCTCGTACAACAGTATTGCAAGGCACTTGGGCGCGTGTATACCTCTGCTTTAATCATCGGCAATCACGCACCACCGCTCGAACCCGACCAGGAAGTCGGTCGCGCGATCCTTCTTGACCTGCACGCGCACGGCACCGCCTCGGAGTCGATTGAAGGCGGCGAAGTAGCCGCATGATCCTGTAGCGTAACACAGGCGAGGTTAGCTTCCGTTCGAAAGCCACTGAGCGCCTCACACGCCCGCCGAGTCCCGCCTCGCCAAAGAGCCGACACCTCACCTTCACTGACATCCTCCGTAATCGCGACAGCCTCCTCCAACTTGGGCATCGCCCGTCCCAGCGCCGAAAGTGTGTCGTATTCGAGCTCAAGGCGCTTCTTGAGTGGCTCGCCGAGGGTGGGGCTGATCTGGGGTGTGCGTTGATCCCAGGCGAAGAAACTGAGGTTAAGAAACTTGGAGAGGGGGGAGAGGTACTCTTCCTGTAGTCGAGGAGGTCGGTGCGAGGGCGAGGAGAGCAGCGGAAAGGTCAGCTAGGGCTCAGAACGACGGGCGCTCGGAGGCGAGAAACGCACCACAGGAGCAGGCCACTGCACAGGAGCGCTGGTATCGCCGAGAACAAGTGTCAAAGCCTCCAACTGAGGAGCCGCCTCGTGAATCTCGTGTAGCAGCTGAGGCTTGGCGTTGAGGAGGTGGTAGAGGGCGAGTCGCTTGAGGGAGGGGACCTTGGCGAGGGCGGTGAGGAGGGTAGAGCGATGATGAGAGGGCTGCTTGCCCTCGAGGAAGAGCTCTTCGAGGGGTAGGGAGATGCCGCTGGCGGTGAGGGTCTGTAGCGAAGGGAGAGGGAGGTCAGCTCGGCGCCAGCGCAATGAAGGCAGGGATGCAGACTCACCTCGATCTTCTGCGCCAGTTGAAAGATGAGCTCGGTATCGAACACGGCGTCGAGGGAGAGTAGGCGAAGAGTAGGGAGCTTGTCGGCGATGATCTGGCCAAGGTCCTTGAACCTGCGAGAGTGCGGCCAAAGGAGAAGCGACTCGAGGTTGGGCGCGAGCCGAGTGATGTCGACCTGTGGAGAGCAGAAGAAGCGAAGGGTGAGCGCCAGCTCGACGGCAGAAGATCCACCGAAACCGCCGACTCACCAGCTTGCTCGCGCCGTGCATGACCTGCAACGTCCTGAGGTGTGGCATCTGCTGGGCCTCGTCGATCATGTCCAGCTTGCCCTTGATGTACATCTGGTTCATCCTGAGTGCCGAGAGCGAGTCGAGAGCGAGGATGGCGCTGAGTATAGCCGCGCCGAGCTTCTTGGGGACGCCATCCTCGCTGCCGTGGAGGAAGAGGACTTGCACCTTGCTCTCCTTGAGATGGAGTAAAACCTCCAGAAGAGCCTCCAGCTCGATACGAAGCTCGTCGTTCTCTCGGCCGATGGGAATATGGCGGGGAGAGGCGTAGGAGAAGGCTTTGATGGGGAGCGGTGAGGCTGGACGATCCTGGCTGCGAGTGCGGTCGGCGGGGAGTCCTTCGTCCTTCGGTCCGTGTCCCACTACGGCCCTGCTCTCCCTCATAACGACCGCCAGTGACTTCAAACTCCTCATGAACACCCACGCCTCGGGCCTCATGCCGCCGAGCTGAGCTTCAAAGGAGATGGAGCGCCAGACGAGAGGTCGGCAATGGTTGTAGAAGAAGACGTTGACCGCTGCGAGGTTGAGCAAGTCGGTAGAAGGTCCTGCAGGAAAGTTGGACGAGGAAGGGCGCTCGTCGAGACAGCGGATTATGTGGTGGACCAGCTCGAGTGGGAGGGATAGCAAAGGGAAGGGG
The DNA here is from genome assembly GCA_001600635.1 of Leucosporidium creatinivorum. Lineage (NCBI taxonomy): Eukaryota > Fungi > Basidiomycota > Microbotryomycetes > Leucosporidiales > Leucosporidiaceae > Leucosporidium > Leucosporidium creatinivorum. The sequence goes on along the minus strand of BCKL01000005.1, from coordinate 1,191,565 downwards.
ATGATGTTGTCCATTTCCATATTAGCATCCTCTGCTGCTCCCTCGGCTGAGGAAGGCGATTGAGGTGCAGAATCCATGCAGGCGAAACGACGGAGAAGCTGAAGCAGGCGAGAGACGAGGTTGAGCAGTTGCTGGAGGGGTTCAGTAGGGTTAGCCTGAGCATGCCATAGATCTCTAGTACTCTACTCACGCGCAGCAGCTTGTCTCTGTGTAGTTGAATCAAAGCTAACGAGGACGTGGAAAGCCAAGCTGCGATCTCTCCCTCTCTCCCAACTTTCGTCTCGCTCGCAACTCGCCTCCGACTCGGCTACAGAAGCTACAGAACGACTTACGATGGAGACTGTGCGACGTGATCTGCACCAAACGACTGCAGCAGTCTCGGGCCTCCTGACAAAGTACTCCAAGCTCGCCGCCTCTGCCTCGACCTCCTACTCGAGCTCGGGCTTGCTCAAGGATGATTTGACCAGGAGGAAAGAGGAGTTGGAGACGGAGATCAATGGGACTATGGACACGGTGAGTCCGGCGTGTCAAACTGCAGCCGAGTGCTCTGCGTGTCGTGTTGATGCAGCTGAGAGCGAGCAGGGAGCTGACGGGCTGCTTCTCGCACACAGTTCGCAGCACAGATCGAGCGGTTATACTCCTTCCACGCCACCGCTCAACCACCACCATCTGCTTCCGCTACACACGCCCTCGAACGGCATCGCGAGGTCCTCTCGGAGTACAAGCGCGACTATGCTCGGACAAAGGTGGGCTCGTTCGCACCTTGAGACGAGATCAAGAGCTTACACCCGAATTCAACAGGCCAGCTTGAGGGAAGCGGAGCAGAGGGCGAACCTACTGGGCTCGGTTCGGGAGGAGATCAGGTGGGGGTCGTCTAATACCGCTGCTGAGAAGCGCCGGGCTGACCATCTATACCTCGACAGCGCGTTCAAGTCTTCTACCAACTCGTCCGCGACCGATGCCCTCCTCTCGGAGCGTGGGCACATCGACAACTCGCACCGAATGGCCGACGCTACCCTAGAGTGAGCTCTTCTCCGCTCCTCCTCCTTGATGGACATGCTGACCCGTCTCGCGCACGCAGTCAAGCGTACGCTACTCGAGCCGAGTTTGCTGCCCAACGAGCAGGTCTCACGGGCATTCAGGCGAGGATGAGCGGGGTCGTCGGTCAGTTCTCTCGCTTCGATCCTTCCTGCCTCGGCGCTGGCTGATCTCGCTTCTTCCCCTCGTCCTCTCGCATTCACCTCTGTCATCTTTGACACTCACTCTCCTCCATCACAGCTCAAGTGCCAGCGCTCAACTCTGTCATCGGGATGATCAACTCGCGACGACGTCGCGACTCGGTCATCATGGGCTCGGTGATTGCTGGCTGTGTGCTGTTGATTCTGTGGTACTTGTTCGGTTGAAGGGTTGTAACGATTTGCGGTTGTCTCTGTCTCGCTGCAGTAATTTGTTAACACCCTAGGGATAGATTAAAACAGCGAGAGCAGGGAGGGAGGCGAGTTGGGAGGCGAGAGAGCTACAAGGGCGAATTGGGGGGTACAGCAGGTCGGCGGGTGTGTTCACTTGTCGGCATTCACTCGCCTCCGCTTCCTAGGAGCTCCCTCCTCGTCCACTGCAGCAACGGCAGCGGGCGCAGGCTCATCGTCCGCATCCTCCTCCGCGTCAAACTCCTCGACGTCGGGCTCGTCTGCTCCAGCTTCGAAATCCTTGTCCTCATCTTCATCCTCGTCGTCCGAGTCGCCCTGTAGCAGAGCAGAGTCAGCGACTTTGAGCTCGACGCGCCTCCCCCTTCTCTACGCGCTGAGCTGAGCTCACCTCTTGCAGCAAGAAGGCCAATCCAGGTCCCTGATCAGCTTCATCATCATCATCGCTGTCCTCCTCGTCCGAATCGAGGTCGGGAGTTTGTACCGCAGAGGGCTTGAGGCTGAGTGCGGGGGCAGAGGGAGATGGAGCCTTGGGCACTTCGGCAGCGGTTGGTGGGGCGGTGGTCGCGGCTGCTTCTACTACAGCTGCAACTGCAGGCGTTTGTTGAGGCTCGTCCGACATGTTGGTGCAGGGTTGAAGCGAGAGAGCTGAACGAAGCAGGAAGGAGAGAGGCGAGCTTGGAGAGCTGAGAAGGGTTGGCTTCGACCACATTTACTCGGCTTCACAGCTACAGAACTACAGCTCGTTGTTTCAGCTACTTGGATAGCCCGGCCTACAGCACTACATTCTCACTCGCCCTCGCCAGCTCTCCCGTCCTCTCAAGTCAGCTCTCAGCTACTCTCGCGCTCGTCTCTCGCCTATCATGTACGTCTACAGCTGCTGTCTAACAAGTTGACGCTTGCTAATACCCTGCTTTACTCTCTTACAGGTCTGAGTACTGGGTCAGCCGCGACAAGTACTGGTGCAAGTGCGTCGACTGCTCTCTCGCTCGCTGCTCGTCTGTACCATCCCCGAGCGCTCCGACTGACCTCTAATTCACTACACAGGTACTGCAAGATCTTCATCGCCGATGACAAGCCCGTACGTTGCTTCCCTCCGCCTTCCTCGCCGTTCGCCCTTCGCACAGCTAACCTTCTCGCTTCGCACAGTCGCGCATCCTGCATGAGACGGGTCTCAAGCACAAGGGAAACTACGAGCGCTTCATCCGCGACATTTACAAGCGTGGAGAAAAAGATCAGAAGGACAAGGCGGAGGAGGCGAGGGAGATGGCTCGGATCGAAGCTGTGAGTTGGTGTGCTGCTTGCAAGACCGCTGAGGGTCGATCCTTTCTCTTCCTGTACATCTACTGACTAGTACCTTGCCTCCCTCGTCTCTTGCCTCACCGAACAGGCCGCCGCTCTCGCAATGGGCACCTCCCCATCCACCTCCTCGGCCGTCGCCTCTTCCTCCTCCTCGTCTCGCAAGCCCGCCGCTCCGACCGACAAGTTCGCCAACTACTCGACCGCCGCAGACCTCGGCTACGAGGAGGAGCCTGTCGACGAGAAGGCGCGGTTGGAGGAAGAGGAGCGCAAGAAGGAGGGCACGATCGGCCAGTGGGAAGTGGTGCAGAAGGTTAAGCCTCCGCCACCACCACCAGCTGCAGTAGGAGCAGGCGTCAAGACTGAGGATGGAGGAGACGTCAAGCCGACAGAGGAGGAAGCCGCCGCCCTCGCCGCTGCCGCCGAGCGACAAGAAGAGGAGGACCGACCGAGTCAAAAGCGCTGGCTCAAGGAGAAGACGGCAGCGGGCGAGGACGGCGAGTGGGATCCGACCAAAGTCGCGCCGCTCAAGCTCAAACGCAAGATCTTGACGCTCAAGGAGGAGGAGGAAATCAAGGAAGGGGAGGAGAGGGAGAGGAAGAAGCGCAAGGAGGAGGAGCGGGAGAAGAGGAGGAAGGAGAAGGAGAGGGCGAAGGGGAAGGGGCCGGAGGTTACGAAAGAGGGGTGGCAGCAGGTCGAGGTCACCGAGGAGCCGATGCTCGAGTTTGATGAGCCGGAGGTCCAGCCCGAGGCGGACGAGGGTGCTGGAGAGGGTGGGGCGCTCAATGATGGGGAGGCAGGGGAGGAGGTCAAGCCCAAGGTCGAGGAGGAAGCGCCGAAACCCTCAGGCTTCAAGAAGCGAAAGATGTTTGGTGCAGCGGCGGCGAGGAAGAAGTGAGGCAGGTTCGCTGTTCGCACTGCTAGTCATGCTAGAGCCGGTAACGGATGATTGCGTTCCACATATATACTCGTACACATAGGAGAGCCCAGCTGCTCCCTTGTCTCTGCTCCCGCGAATCCAGGATCTCGTCTAGTAGTCGTCGCCGCGCGACACGACCTCCTTGCATGTTGGTCGGAGGATGATGGTGTGCTCCTGCGGGAGTTCAAAAGCGAAAGGAGGATCAGCGCACCGAGTCTTAGCGAGATGGAAGCGGTGAGACTCACGTATTGAGCGGTTTGGCATCCTTCGATGTCGGCGAGAGGAGGGTAGGCCTGCACGATGTCCTTGTCGACGAGGTCTTTGAGCTGTGAGATGTCGAGCGGGGAGTCAGTGACGAGTCTGTTAAGCGCAAGATCGAGAACGTGGGCCTACAGCGTAGAGGTAGCTTGTCTCGCCGAGGCGGTCGAGGTAGCGACGGCAGAAGGGGAGGGTGCCGAACTGCTTGTTGATGACGTTGAGAAGCTTTTTTGATGATGCCATGGAGAGAGGGATGCGAGGAGCCTCGTAGTTCTTGGCGTAGTGAGAGCAGGCTCCCTGTTCGGATGAAGAAGGTGAGGGTCAGCTTCGTCGCCGAGTCCAAGGCTAGAGCAGAGAAGCTCACCTCATCCCTGACGTAGCCCCGTCCAGTCGATCCGAAAGTCTCGATAGCGAAGTATTCGCCCTCCTCCATCTTGGTGTTATACTCCTCCTTGTCCTCTGGCTGACTGCAGATGGGCACCGACTTGCCTCCGTGGATCATGTAGGGGTTGATCGAGTGACCCGTGAGGTTCTTGATCGACTTGACTGTAGTTTGTAGCTTCGTCAGCGAGCTGCTCGGTGTGAGTGAACAAGGGGAGACGACCTACCGGGAAGCATCTTGCCGTTGACCTCGACCTCGTAAGACTCCATCGCCTCCTGAATGGCAGCTCCGATATCTCCCATACGAACGTCAATACCAGCTTCCTGCACGCGTAAGAAAGAGGGTCAGTCCTCGACGGCAGGTAGGTCGGTGAAGGCGGAGCGACGAACTCGGATTCCAGTGTCGGTGGCATCCTTGACAGCGAGCAGGAGGTTGTCGTAGGTGGGCTCCCAGTTCATGGTGAAAGCCGAGTCTACGATCCTGCCGTGGACGTGGATACCGAAGTCGACCTTGAGGACGTCGCTAGCGCCGAGCACTGCGAAGGGTCGGGTCAGTCTCGCCTCATCGTCTGCATTCGAACTAGAGACTCACCACTCGTGTCGCCGGCATTGGGAGTGTAGTGAGCAGCGACGTGGTTCCTACTCAGACCCGTAGGGAATCCAATGCCGCTGAGCATGCCGTTCTCCTCGACGAGAGTCCTCGTTCCGTTCTCAATCATCTCGGCAATCTCGGTCATGGTCATTCCGGGCTTGATCGTCTTGCGAGCGTAGGTGCGGACTTGACGATGAACCTCGGCGGCTCGGCGGATCGAGTTGTAGTTGAAGGCGCCGGGAGTGTCCTCCATGAGGTACTCGCGCTCTTTTGCGCGCATCTCTTCGGACGTGGTGCGGAAGGCGTTGCTGTAGGTGCATACGAGATCAGCTTGGGCTGCTGCTGTACGAAGAGCAGGGGCGGCCTACTCGTTGAGGTACTCCTGGATCTCTCCGACGGGGTAGTTGCCATCCTTGAAGAATTGGGAGACGGGGACGGTGGGAGGCTCGGTCTGTACTACCTTCTTCTTGCCCTTGCTCTTCTTCTTCTCTACGCAGGACGAGCGCAACGTTAGATCCAGCGCTCGCACGACAAAACAACGAGGATCGGTTCTCACTCTTCTTCTTCTTGTCTGTAGGGCGTGAAAGCAGGGTCAATGAGAGCTCAAGGATTCTAAGTAGATGCACAGCGCACCGATTCCAGCAGCGGGCGTCTCGTCGCCGTCGTCGTCGTCTTCCTCCTCGTCTCCTCCTTCGGGCCTGGCTGGTGTTGCCACCGGGTCGGCGGGAGGCGTAGAGGTAGCAGCGGGCACCTCTAGAGGAGCAGCAGCGCCATTGGTAGCTTCCACGGCAGTCATGGCGGTAGATGAGACGATGGGGCGGGAGCGAGAGAAGGGAAGCGCTGCCAGAACCTTGGACTTGCCCGCTCGCGCGCTCGCTTCGGTCGAAGCTCGAAACGCTTCGCAAGACTCTCGGCCGACCGAATCTCGCGGTACAAGAGATGGGATGCCAACAGATCATGCCATCGCATCCTCTCGGGTCATAGTACGGATCCTCCCTCCGTCGCGCCCCACTGCGCCCAACACCTTCAATCCAATCCTCATGTGCGAAAGAAGCTCAGCATTTACTTCTTGCTGGGCTTGCCCTGGCTCTTGATGACCTGTGGGAGCATGGAGCGTGAGCATAAGATATCGCTGAGCTAATGCACAGCAGCACGACGCACCTTCTTGACGATCTTAGCCTCCTCGACAAGGAACGAGCGAACGATCCGGTCGCGGACGCAGTTGGCGCACCTGGATCCTCCGTAGGCGCGCTGGACAGTCTTCTGGCGCTTGGAGATCTGGGCGTACTGGCGGGGACGAAGAGCAGGGACCTAGAGGAGCGCAAGACGGATGCGTGAGCTCGGAAGTCGGAGGCTCGGCGTAGGCGGGAGGGAGAGCTTACACCGGGGAGAGCAATGTGGCAGTCTCCGCACTTGGGGGAGGTGGCCTGCTTCTTGACGACAAGGTAGCGGAGCTTTCCTCCTGTGTACCGAGAAGAGGTGGACGGTCAGCGCTCGGCTCGTCTCCCAGCGCTATCTCGATGCGGGGTCATAGCCTCCCCCTCCTGGCACGTCGAACAGTCGCTCCTGCACCCAACGCATCCCCGCGACCTGCTCTGCACTGTCATAGCCTCCCCATGCGAGCTTAGTCTCCCCCTTGACGAATCCTGCGCCCTCCCTGCCAGTTCATCCCAACGGGCAGAGGTTCCCCCTCCTGTAGCATAGTCTCATCCTGCGCATTCCCTCCTTCTGCATCCGTTCCACCTGCTCCTGCTGTAGCGCGCGAAGGAAGGTAGATGTACCGGGAGTCTTCACGATCCTCTTGCCGTTCGACTTGGTGTTGTAACTCTTGCGAGTGCGGAGGGTAACGCGCTGGACCATGGCGAAAGCTGTTATAGTGTGTAAGGTGACGAGAGTGTCGTAGGAGAGGGTACAGAGGTGCAGGCGGAGGAGCGGGAGAGGGTCGAAGTTGGGGCGGGCAGAGTTTGAGCAGGAGGGCGTGTAGAGAGGCGAGGAGAACGGGAGGGCAAGGGCGTAGGGGCAAGGGTTCGGTTAGTATCCTATACAGACGGCAAGCAGGGTCGGGAGACTGACAAGGACTACGGACGCGAGAAAGGGAGGAGGGCGAGGGAAGCCCAAGTCGACCCTGCGCCAACTGCTGCGGAAACCAGGGGTAGGTTCAAAGTGCAATACAGCGCACCAGAACACTCGGTCGGGTCTTCTGAGCGGTATTTAAGGCGTTTCAGAGGCTTTTCTGCACCACTACATCGCTCGGTCAACTGCAGCTCCGTACTCGCTCCCTCGCCGAACCTCCACCTGCCGCTTGAATGCAGGCAGGAGGGCTGAGATGAACTTCGCTGTGCAGCTCAATTGATCAAAGTTCAGCTTCGAAGGCTATAGCTGCAAGAGCCGCCCAAGAAGAGCGAGAAGCCGTCTCGGCGCACCGGCCAGAAGCACAGCTGACGAGGTGCAGCGTGCTGATAGCTGACAATCACCTCTATTCGCAGTAGTGTACAGTGTACTCCAAACGAGAAGCTGTATGAGCTGGCCGAAAGTTTCGGCGCGGCGAAAGCGCTGTCGCTGCACTTCGGCGAGGGCTGGCGAGCTCAACGTGAGCCGGGAAGTCTGGGCAGAGGGTCGGGAGTGCTTTCGGAGCCGTGTTGGGTAGATTGAAGCTTACTCCAGTACAAGCTGCACCCTGTCGCCAAAGCGAGGCCGAGCGAGCTTGGCCCAGCGCCGAGCTTAAAATGGCTCGCTTCGCCTCTTTGCTCTCTTTCTCTCCTGCCACATCCTTCTGGAGTGGTCGCTGCGTGTAGCATTCTCAAGTATGGTGCTCTCGCTCCTGTGAGTGCAGGTCTTCTGGAAAAGGCTCAGCCACCTGGATCAAGGGCCGACTCTTCCTCGCGTGAAGCTGCTCGTCGACCTCCAACTCTCCTTCAGCGAAGGATCGCAGAGCAGCTGCTCCCGCTCTTGTAGCGTCGGGGAGCAGTTTCACTCGCGATCCTGGGACGACCGCTTGAGCCTCCCATACAGCTCTCGCAGCCTGCTCTTCGTTGAGCAAGCTCGAACTGAGATCGAAGCGCCCGAGGAGCTCGCTGCCGTTTGCTCCTCTTTAGCGCTGGGAAGGCCGCTACAGCATTCCCGCTCAAACTTGAGCCACAATACGCATGCGCGCTTGCAGAATGCTGCTCGTCCGCTGCCTTCGTAATGAGGCCTTTAATGAGGAGCCGCGAGGAAGTGCCCCTCATCTCAAGCGTCGACGGGAGGCGCACTACAAGTCCTCCCATCCCAGCTTCCGAGCTAGCAGGTCTTCGGAGTGCTTTTTTTGGTACACAATGGTGAGCTGCTCGTCGCGCTGCTGGCTTGTGGGGATACAGGGAGCTCGGGAAGGGTGAGTCTCGGCGAGCGGGCGGACTGCAGTAAGTATGGGAGTGCAGGACAAGCAGCAGCGAGGGGCAGAGAGGGTGGCGCTTCAGAGGAACAATCTAAGCTCAACACACAGAGGCAGAGCATAATCCTAAGCGTGCTCTCTACAGCTAGTAGCCTCTCGTCAGGCCGACGCGCTTCAAGTTCGGCGCTCGCTTTCGAGTCTCAAACCCGCAAGTCTTCGCTCACTACGCCCGCACACTTGAGCGCTCCATGAGGCAGATCTCAAACTTGCCGTCGTCTGTGCAGCTGCTCCCGAGAGCTGCGGAGCCTGGGAAGATGAGGGACAACCCTGCCTTCCGCCGAGCCGGGAGGTGAGATGTAGGGGAGCGGGAGCAGAGGTCAGTGGTGCGCTATACGGGCAGCAATTCGAACTTGCTGCACGTTGCCTCAGACTTACGTTGGTGAAGGGAGAACAGGCGAAACCAACCTTGGGCGCTGGCGAGGCCAAGTCGACCCTCGACCGGCCACGTTCGAAAGGGGGTTGCTGCTCAAATTTACTCGATTAACTCGCTCGACAAGCTCGGTCGGGCTCGGTGAATCGAATGCAAATCGTTTCAGATGACTTTCTGTACACTTGCACCTTTGTAGCCCAAAGCTGGGCTTTCGCTTGCGAGCCAGCTTGCGCCGGAACGGCATGTAGGGATCGCGAGGAGTCACCAAATAAGTGAGATGTAGCTCGGTCACTGAAGCTAGCCTACAGCTTCGCAATGAGACGCCCATGAAGAGCGAGAGTGTGAGAAGCCGTCTCGGCGCACCGGCCAGAAGCACAGCCAGTGAGGCGCAGCCTGCTGATACCCGAGCACCGGCTCTGTACCTAGAACATCTCTGAACTGCCTGCGATCCGCGAATGGCGGGCGCTCTGGTTGCACTTCAGCGAGCGCTGGGCTTCGACCCTCCCTCCGGCGAACTCGAAATGACAGCCCTCTCGGAGCGCTATAGGAGCTGATCGGCGATTGGAGTGTAGATCTCAGATTTCCGTATAGCTCCCTTGAGTGTCTATACTGCGTAGCCCTCCAGCTGCAGTATCGCTCCGCTCCTCCCATCGCCGAGTTGTGATCCGAGAGTGTCGGTTGTCACCAAAGGAGGTGTATGGTCGGTTGGATTAGGGGGAGGAGAGCTAGAGCATAATGGTGTTGTCGCGTGGTCGTCTGTCGTGTGTGTGGCGAAGAGCGATGGAAGAGGAAAGGCGAAGGGGGGAGGGTCGTCGTTCGAAGGGCGTAGCTCGGCTTTCGTCTAGGTCGAGTAAAGAGTAGTAGAGGAGGTGGAGAAGGGTCTGCTGACCTTACGGTAGTCAGCTTCACCGCTCAGCGCGTCTGTAAAGCTGTAGACAAGGACTCACCTTCGCCGACTCAAACTCCGAGCGCTCCCCTCAGTCGTACACGCCCCTTCCACCTATCCCAGCCGGGTCGCCCTCTTCTTCTCGTACAAACGTCATGCCATACGCCCCGCCGAACCCCTGCGCAGGCGCCAAATCGCCAAACTGCCCCGTGCCCTCCATTTCGACCGGCTGCTCCTCCTCGTCCTCGACCAAATCTGGCTGACCGTAGCTCTCCAGATTGAACGCCGAGTCCATCCATCTCGCACAGCCTGCTGTTCCATCGTCGTCGTCGTCGTTGGAGCCGGAAGCGCGAGGATCCAGGACGCGAGGAGGGCCAAACACGGCGGGGGTGGAGAATTGCCAGTCTGTGTCGTCTGCGTGCTGTAGATGGGTACGAAGGAAAGCTACGGTTGCTTGTTGAGCTGCTTGGTGTACTTCTGGCGGGGCTGAAGCTGGAGGCATCGGGCGAGGGAGGTCGAGAGCGGAGAGGTGAGGTTGTTGATTGAGCATGGAGTTGGAGTTGTTGGAGTCGAGTGCGAGCAGTTCGAGTGCTCTAGCTTCTACTTGTTCTGGTGAAGCGTCCAAGAGCGAGTCCTGATGCTGTAGGGAAGCGGATTCGTTGGACAGGCCCGAGGGCTCTTCGGAGAGGAAGGAAGGCTCGTCCTCGGGCAATGATTCTGGGTAAATTTGTGAAGGGGAGGAATGCTCTGAAGCTGATCCTGTTGGTGATTCCGTATCAGACCTCCTGTACTGAGGTGGCATTCTTGCGAGGTGAGGGAGCGGGTCAAGAGAGCGTCTGGCCCGAAGCGTCGACTTGGGCGCGCCGGCGAGTTCAGTGGTTGACCTCCGCACACAATCTCACCAACATGCTTCGACACCTCTCGCAACGAGCACCTTTGACTGCCCGTTCGATTTCTACTACCGCTCGTAGGAGTAACTTGGTACAGCGCGTGGAGCAGGAGATCGCAGCGGCCAAGCAGTGGAAGGGGACCACCTTCTCCGGCGGACCAACTCTCAACCTCATCGGAGGGGAGTGGACTACAGGTAGGCTATCCTACTTGATTAGATACAGAACGACACTGCTGACCGGTCCAACCGACGACCTACAGGCGAAGGCGTCGAGAAGTGGATTGATGTCAACGACCCCTCCACCCAGCGGCTGCTGACCCGAGTCCCAGAGACCTCTCACGCCGAGATGGTGCGCATCGTCGACCGCGCAGAGGAGGCCTACCTTGAATGGAGGGATGCCTCTGTCCTCCGCCGTCAAGGTGTCATGCTCAAGTCAGTCCTTGCTCGCTGCTCACCTGGCCTATCCCGTCGGCTCTGACCCCCACTCCTTCCGCTCACTCCCCAGGCTGCAGGCTTTAATTCGCGAGCACCACGACGATATCGCCCAGAGCATTGTATTGGAGCAGGGCAAGACCTTCGCCGACGCCAAGGGAGATGTCTTGCGTGGTCTGCAGGTGAGCCAGCTGCCGCCGAGAGCCCCACATGATCCTTCGGCAGGAGCTGATTCCCTCGCGGATTCGATAGGTTGTCGACGCCGCCTGTGCCATGCCTTCACTCATCATGGGAGAGAAGCTCGAAGTCTCCAAGGACATGGATACCGAGACTCGTCGTGTACCTCTTGGAGTCACTGCCGCCATTTGCCCGTGAGTGCCGTCACCGAGTTCTCGGTTCGGCGCTTTCGCTGACTCGTCGTCGACTTACTCGGCTCAGCTTCAACTTCCCTGCTATGATCCCTCTGTGGTCCATCAACTCTATCGCCACCGGCAACTCTCTCATCCTCAAGCCCTCTGAGCGCGACCCCGGAGCAGCCATGATCATCGCCGAATTGGCTGAGATGGCCGGTATGTCTTCATTGTACACTCACAAGACGCTCATCGTGCACCCACTTACTCTCTTCACTATTCTGCATATACAGGGCTCCCCAAGGGTGTCCTCTCCGTCCTCCACGGATCTGTCCCCGCCGTTCAGTTCCTCTGCAACGAGCCTCGCATCAAGGCCATCTCCTTCGTCGGATCCGACAAGGCTGGAAAGTACATCTACGACACCGCTGGAGCCAACGGCAAGCGTGTGCAGGCCAACTTGGGAGCCAAGAGTAAGTTATCCCCGCGCTGGCTTCGGTTCGATTCGTTGGGAGAGCAAGTGCTGATGGGCTTGACGACCTACAGACCACTGCATCCTCATGCCCGACGCCAACCGCAACTTTGCGCTCAATAGCGTCGTCGGAGCTGCCTTCGGAGGTGAGATTTCATCTTCCTCGTCTTGCTCTGAGCGCCGAGCTGACTTCCCTCGCCCTCATTCGTAGCTGCTGGTCAGCGCTGCATGGCTCTTTCTGTTCGTGAGTACTTTCAGTCTCTCGCCTAGTCGAACAGAGTCTGACTGTGCTCCCTCTGCAGTCGTCACCGTCGGCGAGACCGAGGACTGGCTTCCTGAGCTCGTCGAGCGCGCCAAGGGCTTGAAGGTCGGCAACGGATTCGACACCGACGTCGATGTGTAAGCTCTTTGTGTGGACGTGTATGGAGGTAGAGTCGAGCTTCAGGCTGACTCTTTTTGCCTCCTTCTCTCCCTTGCCGTCCCCCTCCCCCTCGCCTTACCTCGTCGTCCGCTTCCCCCTTCCCTCGCCATTCCATCCTTTCTCCTCACCATTCAACACCAACAGCGGACCTCTCATCACCCCAGCCGCCAAGCAGCGCGTCGAGTCCCTCATCGCCTCGTGCGAAGCCCAAGGCGGCAAGGTCGCCCTCGACGGCCGAGGTGTCAAGGTCGATGGTTTCCCCGAGGGCAACTTTGTGGGACCTACAATCCTTCTTGCCGATACCAGCATGGATTGCTACCAGTGAGTTCTGACTAGGAGGGGGCATGGCGGTGGGAGCTGACTGCTTGGCTATTGTTCGCGATCAAGGGAGGAGATCTTCGGCCCCGTTCTCACTATCGTCAAGGCGAAGGACTTGGACGACGCCATCAAGGTCATCAACTCGAATAAGTGTGAGTAGACTGATCTCTTGCTCGACCCACTCGGCCGCAGCCGCTGACCCTCTCGCTGCTTCTCCCCGTCGCCGTTCCCTTTTCTCAGACGGAAACGGAACTGCCATCTTCACCCAGTCTGGCGCAACGGCTCGCAAGTTTGAGCGTGAGGTCGACGCCGGTCAGATTGGCATGTGAGTAGTTTTCTCGCTCGCTCGGCCTTTTGCTCGGCACTGACCTAACGCTTCTCTCGCACAGCAACGTCCCCATCCCCGTTCCTCTTCCCATGTTCGCCTGGTCGTGAGTATTTGACTGATGCACCAGAACCTGGACAGCATTGCTCACGAACTTGCGCCTCCACAGCGGCAACAAGGGCTCGGTCCTCGGTCAGACTTCGCTCTACGGCAAGCTGTGAGTCGTCTTTTCACTTCTCCCCCTCTCACTGAGCTCGGGTGCTGACCCTGTTTTACTCGCCTGCAGCGGTATCGAGTTCTGGACCCAGCACAAGACGACGACGAGCCTGTGGAGGGCCGAGGATGCTCTCTCGACCAAGGCGACCACCGCCATGCCCACGCACCGTTGATGTGTAGCTTACAAGTCGAGTGAAAATGATACAGAATCTTTCGTGTATGCGAGAGGACGTCGTTGAGCAGGGATCGCGTTTGTTTGCCGAGATGGCCAAGGAATGTCTGCGAACTGCGCCGAGCTGCGAGAAGGGGGGAAGTTTGAGGAGCAGGGAGCTGTAGAAAGGCAGTGATGGACGGGCTGTAGCTCTATAGCTACGAAATCCTTACTTCGAGGCTCGTTGTAACGACTCGCAAGCCTTCGGAGGATCCGATTCGACTTGGCGCTTCGCCAACCTTCGCACTTCGCCCTTCGCCGTCTCGTAAGCGAAGAAGCTTGGTCTCCTTCCTCTGCGTCTTGCTTCTCGGTTTCGCTCTACCTCGACACTCTTTCACCTCTCGACTACATATAAGGTCGCCAACGCAGTACAGCAGGGATGCTCACCTCCCTCCCCCTCTTTTCGCTCCTCGCGACCTCCGCCATCGCGTCGGCCAACTCTCACGACTTCATCAAACGAGCTCAGCACACCAAGCGAGCCAACACCGTAACAGACCCATCCGAGCTGTCAGACAAACAATTCGACTACGTTATTGTTGGGTAATTTTCTCACCTACAGCAACTACAGCTCGCGCTTCGCAAGCCGAACCGAAGCTGGCGCGCGCAGAGCCGTCACTTGTTGTTTGCTGACCCGACCCGTTCCCTGTTCACCTACAGCGCCGGAACAGCAGGACTCGTTATTGCTAATCGTCTAACAGCCAATTCGTCCATCTCAGTCGCTGTAATCGAAGCAGGACTTGACGGTTCTGCGGTCGAGGATGACCTTCTCATGCCTGCTCAGGGTGGGTCTTTCGTCGAGTAGGAACGCTAGCACAGTAGCTGACACTTTTCTGTATCGTATCAACTCTCTACTCCCGCTCCACCCCCACAATCTTGTCTTTCCTCGCCACTCTACCTCGTCGCCGAATCCCCTCCCCCTTCCTTCTTTCGCCCTTTCGCCCACGCACAAAGCCTACTTCGATGGAGTCGCCACGATGACTTCAGACTACGACTGGCACTACAACACCATCGCCCAGCCCGAGCTCAACAAGACCGTCTACTGGCCGCGAGGCAAGGTCGTCGGAGGAAGTTCGGCGGTCAACGGTCTCTACATGATTCGAGGTTCCGAGATTGAGCACAACTCGTGGGGATCGCTCGTGAATGCTACGGATGTTTGGGGATGGGATGCCATTTACCCTTACATGAAGAGTGAGTTCAAGATCCCCGCGCTCAAGCCTCCATTCCTCACCCTCCTTCGCCGACCTTCGCGATTGAGCGCTGACCTTTTCCACCCCGTCAACAGAGTCGGAGAACTATACCGCGCCGTTGCCTGCCAACAAGGAGGTCGCTGGAGTCATCGTGGACGAGAGTTTCCACGGACAAGATGGACCGATTCGTGAGCTCACCCTTCCTCTCCCTTCTTGATGCTACTACGGCCTCAGCTAAACGTGGTATTTCATCCCTCGCGCAACAGACTACTCGTACCCTGGCTTCTTCTACGAGCAGACGACCGGCTCATGGATCGAGACGCTCGGCAACCTCGGCGTTGAGTCTCGCGACCCCGCCAACGGCAACTCGTACGGCGCCTTCATCGCTACATCTGCTATCGATCCCACCACCTGGTCTCGCTCCTACTCCAAGACGGGCTACCTCGACCCCTACGCTACCAGGTCCAACCTCGTCGTCTTGACGGGCTACCAGGCCACCCAGGTGAGTCGTGGCGAAGTTTGACGGGCTCCAGGACATCGGCTGACTTGCCGCCTCACGCTCAGATTGTCCTCGATGGTACCAAGGCTACTGGTGTTCAATTCGCCGCTACCGCTGCCGGACCCTCCTACACCGTCAGCGCCTCGTTCGAGGTCATCCTCAGCGCCGGTGTCATCGGAACTCCTCGTAAGTCGCTTCCCAAGGTCTCTTCCCTCGAGATCGAAGCTGACCCGCGCTTTCTCCCTTCACAGAGCTCCTCCAGCTGTCCGGTATCGGTGACAGCGACCACCTCGGTTCGCTCGGCATCGACGTCGCCTACGAGCTTCCTGGAGTCGGCATGCACCTCACCGACCACCTCTCGGCTCAGCTCTCCTTCAACACCACCGGTGTCGAGTTCACTGGAGATGCTGTCGAGACCGACAAGACGTACGCTGCCGAGCAGAAGGCTCTCTGGGACGCTCTTGACCCCACTAGTCTTTACAACTCGCCCAACCATGCGTGAGCCTTCTTCCTCATCTCTGGTCGAGCCCTTCAGCTAACCCCTGTGCTTTATAGCGTCGCCTACGTCAACCTCACCACCCTTTTCGGCGCCACCGACGCCCAAGCCCTCATCAGCGAAATTGCCGCCGAGAAGACCGCCCAGGTTAACGCTTACAGCACCAACACCAAGGTTCGCGCTGGATACGCCGCTGGATACCAGGCCGAGCTGGACGACATCTTCCCCTCGGCGATCGGACAGGCAGAGATCCTCCTGAGGTTCGTTCCGACTCGTACCCTCTGTTTCGCTTCTCCGCTGACTCGCCTCTCGCACAGCAACACCGGTACATATGGAGCATACGGCGACGCCATCAAGACCATCTCGATCCAGGCAGCCATTCAGCACCCTCTGTCGCGCGGATCCGTCCTCATCAACTCCACCTCGGCCTTCGATGCCCCTCTCATTGATCCCGGGTACCTCAGTCACCCTGCCGACATCAAGATCCTCACCAAGGCCTTCCAGTATGCTCGGTGAGTCGAGGGCTCGGTCTGAGGAACGAAAGACGAGGCGCTGACCCTCTTTCACTCGCAGTACCGTCTCGGAGACTGCTCCTCTCTCCACCTATATCGAGAGCGAGCTCAGCCCCGGAGCCGCCGTCTCGACCGATGGTGCGTACCAGTCTACTGCTGCTCGTCTTGGCGCTGGCTGACTTCCTTCTCTCGCAGCCGAGTGGGAGGCATGGATCCGCAAGTCCGTCTCGACCGAGTACCACCCCGCTGGAACTGCTGTGAGCTGCTAGCTCGTCCTGTCTGGGTTCTCTCGAGCTGACGCCGTCGCACTCGCAGTCGATGCTTCCCGAGGACCACGGAGGAGTCGTCGACACTTCTCTGCGTGTCTACGGCATTAGTGGTCTCCGTGTTATCGACTCTTCAAGTGAGTATCTGCGCCAGCTATCACGCTCTGAGCTCTGCTGACCTCCCTTCACTCTCGCAGTGGTCCCCATCGGGTTCGTCTCTCGCGCTTCGTACTTTCGCTCGTCGCTGATGCTGACCTCGCATCGTTTAACAGAATGTCGGCTCACATGACCGCTCCTCTTTACGTAAGTCATTGACCCCGCTCTCGCCTGCGCACCGAAACTGACTGGCTCTGATCGCAGGGAATCGCCGAGCGAGCTTACGAGCTGCTGCTTTCCACCCCCATTGCTGCTGGAGGAACCGTCGTCGAGGCTGCCACCTCACCTTCTTCTAGCACCGCCTCTCCTTCCTCGTCCGCGACCAAGGGAACGTCCAGCTCGTCGACCTCGTCGAGCCCCGCCGCGACGACCTCGAACAACACTTCGGCTGCCACCACCCTCGTCTCGAGCGTAGTGGGATCTTCCCTCTTAGCGCTCGTCCTCGCTTTCGCCCTGTAGAGCGCTGTCGTATCCAACATACCACCCAAGGTCGATACCCACCTTCGCCTTCGCTTTCGCATCGCACCTTCGCAACCTTTTCTCTTCTCCGTGGCCATCTCCCATCTCGTCGTAGTGTATAGAACGAGCGTCGAGGCATCTTTTCTTGAGGCCACGTCTCGATGGACACTTATACTTGGGCTTAGATACAGTAGATCAAGCTTAGAGCCAATCGCACCCACTCTCATTTCCGTTCGCATCGTTGAGGGGAGAGGAGAGGCTGAGCAAGCTAGCTCACGAGTAGATGAGTAAAACAATCGTCGAGAGATTGCAAAGCGAGACGTAGAAGGTGGCAGCCTATCCATACAAATCATGATCCAAGAAGCTCGGCGGAAAGCGGCGGGGTTCTAGGCAGCCCCCGAGACGCCAAAGTGCTGCGGCATCGCCTTGAACGCGTCGGCGGTCTCCTTTTCGGCGGCTTCGACCTCGGCGGGCGACGGCTCGTGCAGCGGGGCGTCCTGCTCGATGGGCACTTGCTTCGAGAAGTGCTTCGGATCCTTGGCGAGGCAGAAGTGGACGGTGTTGCCGATGCGACGGAATCCAGTCTATCGAGGAAGTATGTTAGTTTCGTCCGAGGTGCGCGAGGGTGATGCCATACCTTGCGGAAGAGCTTGACGAGGCGCTCGCGCTGCTCGGCCCACTCGGCCTTCGTCAACTTGACCGTCGTGCGCGGCGTCGGCCAAGCGAAGACGAACTCGAAGTACGTGAATTTGAGCTGCGAGAGAGGAAGTATCAGCTACAGACGGCGACGGAGAACGAGGTCCCTCGACCCCACCTCGGGGAGCTCCCACATGTTCTCCAGCACCTTGGTAGCAATCCCACGGCCTCTGTACTTCTCGTCGAGGTAGAGATCTTGGAGATAGATGATACAGTCTTCGTTGACTTCCTTCCCCCAAGCACCCGTGCCCTCGTTGCGGAACTTGTCTGCCCTAAAATCGCCGTGCTCGTCGAACAGGGCGAAAGCGAACTCGGCGCACTCTTCTGCGGAGCGGATGGAGTCAGATGAGAGTGGATAGATCGAGGTAGCTATTACTTACCAGACGGCCCATCCGTTTCGAGGTGGAAGCAGTCGCGAATGTCGTAAAGCTGGATCACCCAGAAGGTGAGGTTGCCGACGTTCTCTCCCGCGATTGAGATGTCGTATCGGACCGTCTGTGAGTGGATGAGGTAAGTACGATCCGCTATGAGTCTAGACAAGCAATCAAACTTACTCGTAGCCAGCAAAACTCGTTGAACGGGTCGTCCTCGTCCGAGTCGACCTCTCCGTTCTCGCTGTACTGCTGCTGAGGCATGCGGTGCGTGAGGACGATGGGATCCTGAGCGATTTCGTAAGGCGACTTTTGTGCAAAGCGAGACGAGAACATGTTGTGGCAGGAAGCGAAGAGAGGTGGGCTCCAAGATCTCGAGCCTCTTTCGAGTCGTGAGAGGACCGTGCGCAGCTTCTCTTTCGCAGGTCGGCCGATTGTTGCGCTACAGAACTCTTTGGGCTTCACAAATGCTCGAAGTCCTGATTTGTCGACCGAATGCCTTGAAATCAGCGTGCGAAGTGAGCGCCGAATGTGAAGCGGAGGAGCTCGAAGACAGCACTGGCTGTACGCGATGAGCTTAGCTTGCCGAGTGGCTCGCCCAGGAAATTGACGTATGCACTTTTCTGCTCCAAGAGACCTGGGAAGCTCACTCGAGACCCTCCGTCCGTTCTTCCCTTCGCCGAGCTTTTGAGGCGAGCGCCGAGCACCCCAACTGCTTTCGAATGCATGAGCGAGCTCCAGCAACGGGGCGGACAGAGTACAATTCACTTCTGAAAGATGTGGAGCAGAGAGTCAGATGCTGCAGGTAAGTTAAACAATCCCTGAAGTCGCCTTTCGGTGCTCGGCGCTGGCAAGGGGCTCGAATCGAGTGCACGAGTGCAAGACGCTGGGGAGCTGAGTGAGATTCTGTACGGATATCTGCTCACCTGGCAGCTACTCCGGAGCGCCTCAGAAGCTGTACCAAGACCTTCGTCGGAGCTCTTTAGGAAGCGAGCGCGCCGTTCGAAGCCTCTCTCTTTCCTTCAAGTCGGAGGCTCGCCCTTCGACCCAGCCCTTTCCCTTCTTTTACCTCGAGCACACCTCTACCAGCCTTCTTTCACCTACACCAAGAGCGCCCCGATCTTCGAGCTCTTCCGATGATGCAGCAGCAAGCAGGGAACCCGTCCAGCAGTGGCAAGCCCGCTCCTGCTGCCACGCAAGGACGGCGGAACGGGCGGCAGTACCAGGATGTCAATCATGTACGTCGTCGCTCGCTTTTTACAGGTAGATCTGGCTAACCGCCACTTCTTCCCTCAGCTGCTCGGCTTCACCCTGCCTCCGCGAGCGCCTGCGCCCACTGGTCCCCGTCGGTCCTCAAAGCGTACGCCTGGCTACAGCTCGTTCAATCGAGCTCAGTTCGTGCACCATTCGTTTCGCTACGTCGTCAAGCCCGATAAGGGTGAGCTCTCCCCGCGAGAGGGACTTGTTTGCCGCACGCCGTCGCTGACTCATGGTCCTGCAGACTACACGGCCCACTTCGCCGACCCAGACATTCACTTGGACTGGGGCGACATCCTGCAAGTCATCCTCCCTACCTCGTCGTCCGCGCTCTCTTCGGTTTCGACGGGCACGGTCGACCAGCCGTTCGACAGGGATTCACGAGGCGCGATCCCGACATGCCCCATCTGCTTGTCTGAGCCTACAGCAGCTCGCATGGTGAGTTCTCTGCTTCCGCTCTGCCTACGAGACCCGAGCTAACCTCGAGCCATCTTCGCAGACCAAGTGTGGTGCGTTTCGGCGACCTCTGGCTCATCTTTCGCTCGCTGATCTTGCTCGTTCGCAGGCCACGTCTTCTGCTACCCTTGCCTACTTCACTATCTCGCGCTGGCAGATGGTCAGAAGTGGCGCAAGTGCCCTGTTTGCTGGGAGTGAGTCGAGTCGGGGAACGTGGGGCGCCTCCCTCTCGCTAACTCAGCTCTCCCGCAGCTCCGTCTACGCCAAGGACCTCAAGGCAGTCAAGTGGCACGATCCTACCTCTTCCGACGTCCTCGCCGATGTCTCCCCATCCCTCTTCCCCGCTCACGATGAGCTCGACCATTCCCACGCCCACGACATCAAGCTGCCGACCGAGTCGCTCAAGATGCGCCTCATCCGTCGCCCTCACATCTCGACACTCGCTCTCCCTCGTTCCAGCACCTGGCCGTCCGACGCCGTCCCCTCCCTTCGCGCTCCCTGGCAGTTCACGCCGGATGCCTTCGCCTACGCCAAGTTCATGCTCGCACCTCCCGACTACCTCAAGGCCGAACTCGAGGCAAATTTGAGGGAGCTACAGCAAGAGATTGCTACGCTACGGAGATGGGGTATCGCCGGAGGGACGGATGAGGAGCTCGGCATCGTCTTTGTGCGGACGGCCATCGCCAAAGTCGAGGAGCAGCTGGAGAAGGTCGTCGCGCTCAAGACGTCGACGGTGATGACGGCTAGGAAGAAGTCGCTGAGGGAGATTCAGGAGATCCAGGATGCGGCTGGACGAGCGCTGTTAGGACCGCCGCTGCCGCTCGTGTCGGAGACCAGCTCGAGCGAGGTCGAGGCCGACACTGACGGCGACGTGCCCAACGAGTTCCTCGGCTCCCGCGCAGGACTCTCAGGCGCCGCACCTTCCTTCACTCCCGCCTCCCTCGCCGCCCAAACCCAGAAGCCTCGACCTCAGCGCCGAAACGTCAACCCTCGGCTCGACCTCGAGGATTGCTACTACTTCTACCAGGCCGCTTCGGGACAAAACATCTACCTCCATCCACTCGACATCAAGATCCTCAAGTCGCACTTCGGCACCTACCAAGAGATGCCGGATACGATCGAGGTCGCCGTCGAGGGCGCCGACGAGGGAAGGGTGAACGACGAGCTACGACGGCGGTGCCGGTGGCTCGCTCACCTTCCGACCTCGGCCGACCTCGTCTTCATCGAGGCCGACCTCAGTAAGGTCGTGTCCAGGGCCTCGCTCGAGCCCTACCTCGCTCCTCTCAAGCAGCGGCGGACGAAGCGACGGGATAAGGCGCGACGGGAGGACAAGGCGAAAGCCAAGTCGGAGCAGCGGGAGCAGGACTCGCGCCCCATCTACACCCACTCGGCCGAGTACTCGCCCTCCTCCTACTCGGTTCCCCTCCCCACCTCCATCTCGGCCCTCACCTCCACTTTCGCCGAACTACACGCCTTTCCCCCTCCCTCGTCCGGCCTTTCCTCGAGTCCGCCGACCGCTGCCGCCCCCGACTCGACCTCCCCCTCGTCGCAGACGGTCTGGGGCACTCGCTCCTTCGCGACGGCGCTCCACGCCTCGTCTTCCCACGAATATGGTGGCTACGAGGATCCCGATTTCGACGACCGGTGGAACGAGTTCGAGGATTCGCTCGGCGGTGGACGAGGAGGGCGAGGGCTCGGAGGCAGTGCGCGAGGCGCCAATTTAGGCGGAGGACGGTCACAAGAGTCGACACCACCGCCGACTCGGGGTAAGAAGAAGCAGAAGATCAAGTTAAACTTGAGTGGAGCGGCCATGCGTGGGACTGGCTGAGGCGGAAGCGGCTCGGCGGAGGAGCTCGGCGAGGAGGGGTCACGGAGAGAGTTCTTGAGGCGGAGAACAGCTTGTAGCTCTTAGGTCGCTCTCCCTTGTTAAACATTGCATCTTACACCATCAATCGCGTATTTCTCACTATTCTTCGAGCCAAGCGCAAATCCGCTCGAGAGTTGAGCAACACGCCCCACCTCTCTCTTGCTCTCGCCTCATCTCATTATTTCGCTTCTCACCATGCCGGATCAGCTAGTTGATCTCGATACGATTACGGTGGGTCCTCGACCGCGCGACGTCGCGGAGGAGGGGATCAAGGCTGAGGAAGATGCGGCGCACATGAGAGTGAGTGGGCGCGTCGACGAGGGCAGTCCGAAGCAGCGCGCTGAACTAACAGCATTGCACAGACCATGGTGTTCGACATTAAAACCAACAGCACCGTCATCGGATCGATTACCGTGTGGTTGATCAGCCTTCAGGAGATTCGAAGAGAGTTCTACGCATTGATGGACGAGTCCAGTCGTGCGTATAAGATTCGAACAGGAGCGATAAGACCAGTTCTAACCTCTCTCCCTACAGACCAATGTATGGAGTTCGCCTTCGCCCTCTTCAGCGAGTCGGGGGACCTGCGAGAGCGTTTCTCCCGGGACGGGACCGGCGCTTGGGGTGAAGAGGTGGACGAAGGAGTGCTATCCTACCTCGAGAGCATACATGTGGATGAGCCCTATAGAGGGCAAGGCGTCGCGCAGAAGGCGTTGGCTACAATTTGGGACCTCGAGGGAATGGTTCGTCTCGTCTCGCTCTATCGCCGAGGCTCGTCCAAGCTGACCACGCTACTCCTCAGGATCCGAAGTGCTCCTTCATCTTCACATGGCCGACCGGTACAAACTCGCCCGCGCCTCTCTCGCCCGTCGAATGGGGGCAGCAACGGGAGGACCTCGCCCATCTCTTCCGCTCGGTTAGGCTCTCTTTGCGCCATCGCTGCACTGTACTCGAGCTGACCCCGCTCTATACATAGGTTGGCTATCGTCGAGTCGGCTACACTGGTTTCTTCTGCCTCGCTCGAGATCCTAGCCATCCCTCTCGCCAAATCCCCGCCGAATCCGACGCGCCGTATCGCGAGAATCAGGAGGACGCGGACGACCGGAACCAAGCGTTCTTGAGTATGATGAGTATGACGAGTCAGGGTAGCTTCACGGACAACGCCCCGAGAGCATGAGGCGACATTTGTCGGCGTCAGCGCTCCGCGCTCGGCTTCGAGGCGCCGGACGGCGCAAGTTGGGGTTTGTGATGCTGTAGCGGCGTCTCAGCGATGTAGCTGTACAAAAGACACTTTGGTACGTACTATGGAGGCCTCCGCTCGAGCGAAGCTAACCTTGAGCGAAGGGGGACTCGCTTTCGCGGGGCGATTTTGGCGCTGAGCAATCTCATGCTTTCCGCTTCGCCTCGTGCTGACATTCGCTTCCACCGCAATAGGGTAAAGGCCTTAAAGCTCCTGCTGCCCCTGCTAGCTTCGCTACAATCTCAAGCTCACGCTCGGCTATGGATTCGGCGATTCGAAAACGCGTGTTCCAGGGTAAGTAAGCGCTCAGAAGCAGACACAAGTAGCCAGTATCAAATTCAGAGACCAAGCTGCAAGCTCTTCCTCCACTCCTTTCAAGGCCTGCGCTCCTCGGGCGGCCTGCGAGTTGCGAAGAGTTTAGCGAGCGATTCGCCAGCGACGAGAGAGAGCACACGCACCTCCAAGGGACTGCAAGCTTGTCAAAGATCTCCTTCTCCGTAAGGCACTCGACCCTGGTACCCTCGGTGACGGCGGCGCCGTTTCGGTCGAGGCAGATCTAGCGCCGAAGGGGGTCAGCTTTTGACCGGCCGGGAAAGGAGCGCGTCGAGGGCTCACGTCTCTATAGAGACCTCGCTGATTGAGACGGTAACCGAGGTGACGAGCCTTGAGCCTCATCGAGCGGTTGAAGTACTGCAGGAGCGCGAACGAGAGAAGGTCAGCTCAGCTCAGCGCCGAGCACGGATCGAGGAGTCGACAACTCACCTGATTGCCGGTAAAGTAGATCAAGGCTGCTGGGAGCTCGTCAAACGGGACTCCGAGGAAGTCGACCCGTTGCATCTTCGCTCCCTCGATGGGGGCGGAGCAAAGAGCGTGAAGGATGGCCGGCATCTCTGGGTCGTAGGCGGAAACGTAGGGCGAGCGTCGAAGAGGAGCAGGCTGAGGATCGAGTAGCGACCAATCTCTTGTGTCGGTGAGGTTGTAGCGAGCGATCCCCCGGGCTTCGAGAGCGTACCAGAGCTTCTTGATCATGCCTGTTCGCCGAGGAGGGCGTCAGCGAGCGTTGTACAGGCAAAGGGAGGAGATTTCACCAGTGTGATCAATCCCATCGCTGTTGTCGCGAGTGATGATGACTGTGGGAGGATGAGGCGAGTCAGTGGCAACTTGACTTACGCTGGCGCTGGCTAAGACGGCGCGACCCCGGAAAGGAACTCACAGTCAATGTCGCTTGACGGATCCCATGGCGAAGACTTGTAGCTTGGGGTCGATCTTGCGAGCGGATTCGAGCACTGTGAGGCGTTGAGCCCGGTCAGCGACCCCCCGAGCTCGGAGCGCCGAGCAGAGCGATGTCGTCGAGCAAAACGTACCGAGTAGATGCATCTCAGTCACCTCGTCACGCGGGATTCTCTTCTGGAGATCGTTTTAGTAGCGGAGACCGAGCTTCTGGTTCTTGTCGAGGTTGAAGCGACTCGGATCGGCTCGAAGGTCGGCGAGGCTCCTCGCTCCTGCGTCCCACAGCTGACGACCGATGATCTTGCCGACTCCGTAGATGCCAGAGAAGACGGAGATGGCGTTTTCTCGCTTGCTGTTCATCTGGATGCGACGATGGGTACCTACAGAGCGCTCAAGTCAACGACGGAGCCCAGAGCTGGAGCTGACAGACAAGGTCGGCGAGGGGGAGAGGGCATCCGTACCGGTCTGCACAATCTCTGGGATTATAGAGGCAATACTCTTTCCAATCCCCGACAGCCTCCTCGCCGACGAAGTCGTCTTGATGAGGGCGGGGTGGTTGCGAAGAGAGGAAGCAGCTGACGGCGGTGAAAGGAGGGATCAGCTCTGGCTCGTCTTGATAGCAGAGCTTAGGCTCACCTTTGTAGTAGGCTTCCTCCCGCCACGTATCATTGGAGAGCCTGGCGAAGCTCTCGAGAACGGCAGCGGTGACCGAGTTTGGGCCTCCCTTGTCGGCTCCTCCAGTCGAGCTATAGTCGCAGATATAGCCCTTGGTTCGCGAGGGGATCGTTTGCATGTTTTGCGTCGAGATCAAAGAGGAGAGCTCGTCAGCTCGGAGCAACGGGATCGACCGCGAACCGAACGCTCACTTTTTTGCTTCCGCCGTTATCGCCCTTCCCACTCGAGTAAGCCGCCACACGCTTGCGCTCCTCCTCCTCCTTCTCATCGTCCGTCTCATTGTCCGACTCTTCCTTCGGGAAGTAGCCCCAATTGAGCTCAGCGTCCTTTGCCGACCCTCCGCCGCTGAGGCTCGGCGAAGCATGCTCGACCTGACGGTCACCGAGATCGAGGTAGAGGTCGGTCAACTCGGGTCCGTGCAGAGCGATGAAGTCCATCTCCTTCTCAAGCCCTGGAAGGGCCGCGAAAGCTTGAGGAGAGAGTGACGAAGAGGAGGAAGAAGGAGCGTCGGCGGAGAACTTGGGGTCGCGGGAGGAAGAGGTGCTGGCGCTGGAGGATGGCGAGGCGGTGAAGGAAGGTGGGCAATCGACGGACGGCGGAGGCTTGCGAGTCTTCTTTCGACGTGCAGGGAATGGGCTGCTCATCGCCGAGCTCGGAGTCGAGGCTGAAGGGCGTTCCGGGCGCGGGGAGGGAAGAGACGGGCGGGGAGTGGAGATGGGCCGACGGGGGGAAGGATTGAAAGCGAAGACTTTGATGTCGGAGTCACTGTCGTTGGCTTGAGGAGGACGGGGTCGTTTCTTGCCCTTCGGTGCAGGCTCGGCGATGGAGGAGCTGCGAGGTGATGGGGTAGCGAGCCCGGCAGCGGGAGGGGGATAGTAGGAGGAAGCCTTGTCGGTGTGAGCTGGTCGTGGAGGGAGTTGCTTCAGGCCAAAGAAGCGAGACGAAGCGTCGAAGGGCGATGGTGAGAGAGCGCCGGTGCTCTGCGCAAGTTGAGGAGGGTCAGCGGGGCTTGACAGCGTCTGTCATTACTCTTAAGGAGCATACCTGAGCTGCTCCGAAGCCTTGCATGTCTTCCAGCGCCCTCACGCTCTTCGTATGCGTCCCCGCTTCGCTCACTCTACCACAGTGGCTCGTAGCGCTTGTGTACTGCTCCCAGCCCATCGCTCAGTACTTGGGTAGCACCCGTGAAGCTCGAGGTCGAGTCGGTGCAGCTCACAGCTCGAAGTCGGGCGCGCTTGAGCTTCCTCGCTCGCTCCCAAGTCGCCGCGGCTGTACCAAGGTGAAGAGCTGTAGGATGATAGGGCGGAGTGTTGCCGTACGTATAGAGCTGCGAATGAGCTCTGACGAGAGTTGGACGCGAGTAGCGACGTGATGGCCGAAAGTCAACCCACCTCGAGCGCTTCCAGCTCGCGTCGGTGATCTCTCGCAAGGCTGCAGCACGTCGCTACGATGGAGAAGCTGTTTCTGCAGAGTCCTATAGACACCTGCAGAGCATCTCAGCCTCCTCGTGGCTCAGCTCGCTGGAGTTCGGCGATAGCTCGCTCGCTCTCATCGCTGGAGTTCGGCGATAGCTCGCTCGCTCTCATCGCTGGAGTTCGGCGATAGCTCGCTCGCTCTCAGCTCGACCGAAGCATCACGAAGAACAGTTTTTGAATTGTTGAGAGGTGGGAGGGGGAGGGTGGGAGGCAGCTACGCTAAACGGGATAAACGAGCTAAACGACTGGAGAAAGAAGAAAGGGTCGCTGCCATGGGGAGAGTTCGGCTTCGGCGTTGAGAAAGAAGGGGGGTAAACGTCGAAGGGGTTTTGGTATTGGGGAGTAAGGGATTTTAGAAGTATCCGAATCCCCGATCAAGATCCTTGGCATTAGCCTGCTCGCGCTCCCTCGGCTGCTGCTGCTGCGCCTGCTGAGCATACCCTCCATACGCCTGCTGCTGGGCCTGCTGTCCCTGCTGGCCGTACGCCTGCTGTCCCTGCGCCTGCTGTCCATTGGCTCCAGCCTGAGCACCGCGGTAGCCTCCCTGAGCGGTGGCCGCGGGGGATCCCTGCTGCTGAGCCTGAGGAGCGTAGGGCGAACGAGCCTGCTGCTGCTGGGCTTGCTGCTGCTGCTGCTGGCCGCCGAATTGTTGGCCGTAGTAGGGCTGCTGCTGCTGGTATTGCTGCTGCAGGGCTTGGTAGTTGGGAGGGACCTGCTGGTAGGCCTGGGGGTTGTAGCTGTTCGTACGTTGGGCGCAGAGTCAGCTTTCGGCTCGGCTCTCGACTTCGGCGCTCAGAGTCGCGGAGGGAAGCAGAAACGCACGACTGGTAGAAGGGGTAAGGCGAGTAGTAAGGCATCATGCCGTACGGCTGCTGCTGCTGCTGGTGCTGCTGAGCCTGCTGGCCGGGGATCTGCTGGTGCTGACCGCCAGCCTGGGGCTGAGGGGTGACGGGCGCAGGGGTGTGCGAAGCCGACGAGGTGGGGTCATCGCTGCGGGGCAGGGGCGAAGGGTTCTGGAAGGCGTTGGCGGGAGCGCCTTGGCCGTAGGCGTCGTAGAAGCCCTGTTTCCGGCGATTGAGAGATGTAAGTTCAGCGAGCGTTTCACGGATTGAGAAAGTGGAGAAAGCGAAACCGCACCATGTTGCGAAGAGCATCCTGGCCGTACAGAGCCGAGTAGTCGCTCTGGCTCGAAGCGAAAGCGTTCGGCTGTCCAGGCGCCTGCTGGGGGACCGAGTTGAAGGCGCCGTACGCCGACTGCTGAGGGGCCTGAGGGGCCTGACCAGGAGCAGGCGAGTGGGAAGCGGCCGGGTGTTGGAAGTAAGGCGACGAGACGGTGTGCTCGGGCTTGAAGGGGGCGTAAGGGGAAGGCGCGGCGGCCGAGTGGTCCTCGGGCTGCTGC
Source organism: Leucosporidium creatinivorum (assembly GCA_001600635.1). Classification (NCBI taxonomy): domain Eukaryota; kingdom Fungi; phylum Basidiomycota; class Microbotryomycetes; order Leucosporidiales; family Leucosporidiaceae; genus Leucosporidium; species Leucosporidium creatinivorum. The sequence continues at coordinate 1,164,137 of BCKL01000005.1, read as the reverse complement.
TGCTGCTGCTGCTGTTGGTGCTGCTGCTGGTGCTGCTGCTGGTATTGCTGCTGCTGGTGCTGGGCGTAGGGCGAGGAAGCAGCGGGGTAGCGCGAGAAGGCGTTTTGCTGGTTGAAGAGGTTGGGAGGGGGCTGCGAGAAGGAGGTTTGAACGCCCTGCTCGTGCTGGCTGGCGTGGTGCTGCTCCTGCTGGTGCTGCTCGGGCTGCTGCTGCTGTTGCTGGTATTGCTGCAGAGGAGCCTCCTGCGAGAAGCTGTGGGAAATCGAAGAGCGTCAGCGACGAGACCTCTCGGCCGACGAAGAGCGAGAGAACGACATACCCCTGCTGGGCCTGCTGCTGTTGAGGAGCATCCTTGGCGGGCGCCTCCTGGTTGAAGGACGACTGTCCATCAAAGAGGGAGAGGCTACCGAACTGAACGTCGATGGGGCGCTCGGAGGAGGCGCCGGGGAGAACGACGGCCTCCTGCTGTTGAGGACGAGCGTTCGAGGCGCGCTTTGGTGGGAATCCAGGAGGTCCAGCACCGACGCTCTTGTCCTGCGCCGACGACTGCTGCTCGACGGGCTCGGCAGCGGGAGCGGGAGTCGAGGCCGAAGCCGACGACTCCTCGGCGTTGGCGGCGGGGGTCGAAACCTCGATAGGTCCAGCGGCGTTGATGTCGTTGGGAGGAAGGTGCGCCTCGACCTCGGCGGTGGAGGCGGGCTGCTGCTGGTGCTCGTTGGCAGCGACGACGGCGTCGGCCCATCCCTCTCCAGGAGCGAGAGGAGCGGGGTTGGTAGCCGCTCCCCAAGGGTCGAGCGACGACGAAGCGGGAGCCTCGTTCCAGGTCGAGGTGGCGGGGGTCTCGCTGCTGCTGGCGGGAGCGGCGGCGGGGGAGGGAAGGTTGATGATGGGCGCTGCTGGCTCCTCGGCGGCGGCGGCGGATTGCTGCTGCGGCTGCTCGGGCTCCTCGACGGGAGCGGGAGCGGCGACTGGTGCTGCGAGAGGGATGGGAGCGGCGGCGGGGGCGGCAATGGGAGGAGGAAGAACAGGCTTGGGAGGGGAAGGGGGCCTGTTGTGCGAAGTAAGCGTTAGCGAGAAGCTCGCTGATCGCGACCGAGTCCAACGATCTTGAAACGCACCTGGCGATGGAAGCCCACGAGACCTTGGATCCGGGAGCAATAATCTTGCTAGCGGGCTTAGCAGGAGCAGGAGCAGCCGTAGCCCATCCCTCATTGATCTTGGCGACGGGCGTCTCGGGCCTCTCCTCGTCGCCATTCTGCTTGGGCGACTCGTCTCCCCATCCGACCGTCGCGGTGGTGGAAGCCTCGGTGGCAGCTCCCCACTCGGAGCCAGCGGGGGCCTTGGCCGAAGCGGCCGCGGCGACGTCTCCCCAGCCCTGAGGGGTGGTGGAGCCCTCGACGGCGGGAGCCGAAGGGGCGGAAGAGGCGGCGGCGGTAGGACCCCACTTTGGTACAGAGAGGTTGTTGGCGGGGGCGGGGGCGGAAGGAGTAGAAGTAGTGGTGGTAGGAGCGAAGGAAGCGGGAGTGCTGCTGTTGGTGTTGGCCGAAGCGGGAGCGGCGCCGTTGGTGAAGGGAGCGCGAGGGGTCGCGTTGGTGGCCGCGCCTCCTCGTCCTCCACGACCGGCTACTCCTCCTCGTGCACCTCCACGTCCACCACGTCCTCCTTCTGTTGTAGTGGAGTATAGGATTGATTAGCTTTGTAGGGTGTAAGAGAGGGAGCTATTTGGACTGACCGAAACCACCGCGACCGCCGCGCTGAGCAAAGCCTCCACGGGCGGCGAAGTTGGTAGGGTGGGAAGGGGTGAAGCTAGGTTGCTCCTTCTTGACCTTTTTCTTGGTGACTGCACCCCACTGGGTAGCGTGGCCTGTTGTGAGTGGAGGGCGTCGGAGAAGGGAGCGAGACGAGAGAGGGGAAAGAGATGGGAGGTGCAAAGGGTTGAGAGTGAGAGTGAGAGTAGTGGGAGGTGTAGGAGAGTAGTGAGGTAGCAAATAGAAGGGTACAGAATATAAGGGTCAGTTTGTGTAGGGGAGCAGAGCGAGCCGTTGAAGGCAGTAAGAGACGAGCTGAACAGACACGCACCTTCCGAGATGCGGAGGATGGTAGTCTCTACGTCTCCGTTGGCGTCTTGAATCGCTTGCAAGATGTCCTCATCAGACCAATCAGGGAACAATTCCTTGGTAGTAGACAGTTGGGACGAGTACTTTGAGCGAAGGGAGGCGTGCTGCTCGTCAAAGTTGTCGTCGTCGTCAAAGTCGCGCGAGTGTGAGTGTGTAGTAGAAGGAGTAACAGAGGTGACCCCTCCACGGCCACGACCACGTCCTCGAATGTTTGACATGTTGCTGTAGCTGACTAGTTGAGAGGATCGGAAGAGAGAGGGAGTCGAGAGCGAGAAGGGGGAGGGAGAGCGCTGAGCCCGCTCGCGACTACTGAGAGCTCAGTGAGAGCTTGGTGGAAGCTCGAGCTCCCCGCCAACTCAGCTTAGACTCGTCTCATTCGCTGCTCTTGTCGACTAGTCTGCTACAGAATGGATTTAGGACTAGGGCTCAAGAACCCTCGAGGCTTAGACACCTCCCTCATCATCCCTTCATCCTCTCGTCGCAGATCATCTCACACTCACACTTCGCCTGACTCGGGAGGAGGAGGGGACCACAAGGTAAGGTCTTCTGTACCTCATTCAGCTGCAGCAGTCCTACACAGCTACGTCCCTACGCTCAGCTCTCCTCTACCTTCAACTACCACCCTACACACCTCACGTACCTCCCAGCAACGCGACTCTTTCCAAGCCAAGCCCCACCTCTCCCTTTCCTTTCCTCTCACTCCGGTACAACTCTAGCAGCTTCAAGATCATCTAGCTAACACATCTCTAACCCCCCTACAGCCCCTACCGCATTCTAGGACTGGTCAGCCTCCCTGCTCGAGCCTCAACCCGACCTTAGCTGACCCTTTCCGGCTCTCTCAGACGTCCAAACCAAAGGCCTCCTCCTCTGGGACAAACTCACCACCGTCCGCGACCCTCACTCGTAAGCTACAGCTGCTCTACTCCGCTCGCTTGTAACGACCCGCTCACGCTTCCTCTTCTTCAACTCCCAGCAACGCCGAACAGCCCCGTCTGCTGCATGCCGAGTTTGTACACCTCCCCTCTAGGATCGACTTTCCCGACTACTACAACCTCATCAAGAAGCCCGTCTGCTTTCACGACATCTGGACCAAGCTCGAGCGCCGTGAGTTGCTCTTCCCTCTCTTTCTCATCGCCGAGAACGGACCGTTCTCACCTCATCCCCTTTCAACCCACTCTCGCACAGTCGAATACACCTCCATCGCCGAAGTGCGCAACGATTTCAACCAATGCTTCGTCAATGCCAAGCGGTACAACGCTCCCGGGTCGGGCATCTTTCTCGATGCCAAGAAGCTGCATGTTCGTTGTCTCTCGAGTCGCTCGCTTCTCTTCATGCCGTTCCAGTCGCTGATGAGATCTCTTGCTCGCGCTCCTTCATAGAGAGTCCTCAAGCAATGGTACGCGCACATCACGGGCGAAGCCGAAGCGCCCGAAGACGACGACACGCCTGCTCCCCTCCCCCAACACCACTACCAATCTCCACCGACACCACAGCAGCCCCTTCCCCTCCCTCAGCCCATCCCTGTCAACTACGCCCCGGTGGACACCAACAGCAACGCCGAAGCGGGCCCTGGCCCTTCCTCCGCCCTCCAGCTCGCCCTCCCCGCTGCTATCCCCGGCACCAATTTCGCAAAGAGGGGTCCGACGATCAAGCCTTGGTTGACGAGGAAGTTGGCCGAGACGACCGCGTTGGTGGATGCTAGGTGCGTTTGTTTGCAACTGTCGAGCGAGAGCCGAGCCCGAGCCGATGAAACACTGACCTCGCGTGCGTGGATAGTGGCCGCAAGATCTCCGACAGCTTCAAGAGCTTGCCGGATAAGAAGGAGTGGGCCGAGTACTACAAGGTCATCACGCACCCCATGTCGTTCGACACCGTCACCGTTCGTTTCCTCATCCTTTCGCTTCTTCCTCCTCCTCCTCCTCCTCCTCCTCCCTCCCTCCCTCCCTCCTCGCCGACTCGCTGACCCCGCTTCGCTTCGCTCCCCACCACTCGCAGACCAAAGTGACCAAACGCGCCTACACCTCGGTGCAGCAATTCATCGACGACGTCAACCTCATCTTTGCCAACGCTCAGTTCTTCAACGAAGAGAGCTCGCGCATTTGGACCGACGCGCAGATCATGCAGGTGAGTTCTTACTTTCCCCCTCCTTCTCTTTCCCCCCTCCCTCTGCCGCTCCCCCCACCCCGCTTACTCGAGCCCGAACGAATGACCGAGCGAGCGCCGAACCTGACCCCCCTCCCCCCCCCCCCCCCCCCCCTCCCCTCGTCTCGTCTCGCCACAGATGCACTTCGCCGAAGTGATGAAAGAGGTTCCGCCTACTTTCATCCCCCCTCGCAAGTACAACACGGCCAAACGACGGGCCGAAGCGGAGGCCATCGCTCGCGGGGAAATCCCTCCTCCTCCTTCTTCCACCAGCACCTCGGCGGCTAAGAAACGCCGAGTATCGTCGGTCGCCCCTAGTGCTGGTGGGGGTGGAGGAGGGGAGAGTGGCGAGGATGGAGAGAGTGGCGATGATTACGAGGGGGAGGGATCCGTTCCGCCGCCGGGATCGAGGGGACCGTCGAGGGCTCCTTCGCAAGCTCCCACCTCCTCCGCCGCCGGTCCTTCCACCCTCGTCGCCATCCCCCAAGCTCAGCAAGCCGACCTCGAAGGAGGAGGAGGAGGAGGAGGAGGGGATATCAAGATGGACGATCTCCCTCCCCCTCCAATGGTCGATCCCTTCGCCATCCCCGGCGCCGAGCCACTGGCTTCCTTGCCGACTCTTCCTCCTGCGAGGTCGAGGGGAGTCACGCCTCTGCAGGTGGAGAATCAGCCTACGCCGAGCTATGAGGATGTGGGAGTGAATGGAGGGGGGGAGCCGAGCCCGCCCGCGGCGTGGGGATTGGGAGGAGGGCTGGCGCCGACGAATTTGGATACCGGCGATCCGAAGCTGGTGGCTAGGATGAAGAGCTCGGGGGAACCTTGTACGTCTGTTTCCCTCCACCCTCCCTCCTTCTCTCGCTGACCCTCCCCCTCCCTCGGCTCAAATTCGCAAACAGACATCACCCGTTTCCTCCTGACCACCACGCCCTCCTCTCCCTCCCTCATCCTCCTAAACACACCCCTCAAACAGCACTCGCTCTCCCTCCCCCCCTCCTGCACCCGTCTCGACTTGACCCCCTTCTTCTCCCCCGCCCGCTCCGCCTCCACCTCCATCAAACTCGCCGTGCGCCCCGCTGGCGTCCTCGTCGAGCCCCTGGCGGAACTGCCAGGACCCGAGGGTCCGACCCATAGATATAGTCTGGTGCCGAGACGGGGATTGAATGTCGTCGAGTTTGTGGTTGGTGAGGGAGGAGCAGGAGGGGCAGCGGCGAGTGAGGTGTATAGGTGTTTTGTGACGAAGGGATAGGCGAGGGGAGGGGTGCCATAGTAATGGATAGCTTGGATTAATACGCTGGGATTTGTACACCTCCATTCGAAAACTGAGGAGGCTGGCTGGCAAGCAAGATCGTCTCTCGCTCTCTAGTCTCAGCTCGACTCGGCGCGCGACCTCGAATGCGAAAAGCAGGCAGAATTTTACAACACGGCATTGTCCTCCAAATAGCTTTCCATGCTATCCATCGAGCCCTCGCTGTCACTCCCCTCCTCCGCGACATAGCGCTTATACCTCGGCCCTCGTCTCATCCGATCCCCCTCGGCATCTAGCTCGCCCTCGCTGATCCTCCCTTCCTCCCACGAATGATCCGAGTAGCCCTCTTCCTCTCCCACCTCCCCATCGACAAGCGAAGAGACGCTCGACCCCCGCCGCTGACTGAGATTCACAGGGCGGACTTCATACCCCTCGCTCCCTCGGCGGACTCGGACTGCTGGAGGGGGAGGTGGTGGGCGATCTCCTCTGCTGTAACGAGCCAGATCGCTCAGTGGGATATCCTCCTCGTCGAGGTCGCTGCTTGAGGAGGAGGCGCCGTCGTCTGAAGAAGAGGAGGAGGAGCCCGGCGCCTCGTAGTCTTGATGATACGGGCTGACGTTGGCTCGTTTGGGGGTGCGATGGCGAGTAGTGGTGGAAGAGGGATCTAGGGCGGTGGAGGTGGAAGAGGGATGGAGGAGGCCGCCCTCGGTGAAGGGGGATGAGGAGGAGGAAGCGGCCAGCCGAGCGCGAGCTCGCTCGCGGGCGTCACGCGCGATGGCTCGTTCTTGGGCGGAGTAGGGGTCGCGTGGTGGCCAGTCGTACTGCGATGATGGATCTGTGGGGCGAGGCCGAAGAGACGAAGTCAGCTTAAAGCTCAGAGGCGAGAGCTGGGGGTTGATCAATCGCGATCGCCGAGCCCGTGTCTTCAACTCACACGACGTCCCCTCGCATTCACTGCATTAGTCTCTCCTCCTCGCCCTCCTCATCCTCACTACTACTCCACTCCGACAACGTCGACTCCTCATCCTCATGATCCGACTGCTTGGCCTTCTCCTTGCCCCATCTCGGCGGATAATCGACGAGCTTACCCAGTCCCTTCCCGACGGGGTAGTGCAGACCATCGCCGGGCGTTCGTCTCCGAGGCCAGCACCAGAAGAGTGGATTGCGACCGAGGACGGATTGGACGTTGGCGAAGTAGCCGAGGTGGTAGGGGTAGCGAAACTGAGCGCCGAGCCGAGTCAAAGTCAGTGAAGGCGAGGGAGGAGAGATGGTCAAGAACTCACCTCGAGGATCTTGCCCTTCCGTCTCAGAGTCACTGCCTTGTCCTTCTCCCATCCTTCGATGGTTGTGGTGTTCATCAAGAGACACCAGAAGTGGTAGAGGCTGAACATGCCGACGGCCATCAGGACGGGTACGCATGCGGTGTAGTTGAGGATGAGCATAACGACTTGGAGTGTAGTGGGATGAGTCTGAAGGGGGAGGAGAGGTCAGCAGAAGCGCCGAGGGAGAGCTGCGAAGGGAGAACCAACTGCGAAGGCGAGGGTCCCGAAGGCTCGTTTGGTGATCATCCAGAGGTGGTAGGTGCAGGCGACGTCCACCATGAAGAGGAAGCGAATGAAGTGGCTGTAGTTGGAGTGGCCTACGCAATTGTTGACCCAAGGACCTGCGAAGCAAGCGGCGGCGGTGTCAGCTTCGGCTTTAGCGAGGAATGAGCAACGTACAGTGGTGGTCCATCTTGAGCACACAGGTCTTGCACTTGCGACAGTGATGCGCTCGAGGTGGTTTGTAGGCTGTTGAGAAGTCAGAGTTAGCTTGATTAATGAGCAGAGACGCGTCCTAAGCGCACCTCGACACGTCCTGCAGTACCGTGGCCCTCCCGTGAGCTTCTTAACCTCCACACCACGATCCTCGTCCCTCTCGCTCGGCCTCTACTCGGGTGCGAGTCGTCAGCTCTTCCCCTCGGCCTTCTTTGAGCGAGAACTGACCCAGTCTGAAGGGACGTTACCCGGATTGGTGACGACGCAGAGGTAGTAGTTGTAGTAGAGCAAGGCGAGGAGGAAGTTGAAGGGTACCAGAAGCTCCAGTAGCTCGCGCGAGAGTCGAGAGTGGTAGCTGGGCCAGATGATCCAGGCTTGCGAGGTGAAGCCGATGAAGCTGATGAGGAGTAGCGTGCCAGAGACCCTGTAGGAGGTCTATTGAGTCAACTGTATCGCTTGCTGAGCTGCTGGCTTTCTGAAACGTACCAAAGCCTCCCCGCGAGCCGGCTCATGTCGTGGAGTGAAGTCAACCTGCGCGCGCTTCGTTTCGCTTCGAGTCGGTCCGCTTCAGTACAGAGTCGACTCCGCTGTTGGGCTCCAGATCTCGGTGAGCTCTATCCCTGCTCATTGTAGCCCCGAGAGAGGTATTTGAGCTGTTAAGCTCCCCCGGACCTTCGCAGCCATCGCCGAGCAGCCGCTTCGGGCTTCGCAGAGAGCTTGTCGAGCTGCGTGCGCTGCAGAATCCACTCTGATGCTCTGCTCATACTCTGTACCCTCTCTTGCAAAGCGGAGCCTTCTGAGCTCGGACCCTCCTCGGGCGAAAGAGAACGGAGCTCGACTCGATTTCCCCCTTGTCCTCCTTCCACTCTCTCGTCTCTTGCTCATCTCTCGCTCGACTACAGCAGGATTACTCAATGAGTCTCGGTGATACCTGCTCTAACTGCTTAATCCCTCGTCAACTGCTCGAGGGGACGCTGAAAGCCTGTAGCAGGTGTTGGAGGGTGCAGTAGTGAGTCCCCGTCTGCCTCGTCGCTGACAAGCTAGAGATGAGCTCATAATGCTCCGTTACAGCTGCTCGAAGGAGTGTCAGGTGGGTCATCTCTACTTCAATGCTCTGCCTTCCACTCACGATCGCCGAACTTCATCGCTCATTCGCAGACGGCAGCATGGCCAGCTCACAAGCGCTTTTGCTCTCGAATGGGGCCGCCTTCCGTCTCGGAGAAAGACAACCGACAATTTGATCAGCTCTACCGACTCTGGTTCCCGGCAAGCGTGACCGAGTTCGCGGTCTTCCTTCGCTCGGCGCTGCACCTGGGACGACCCTCCTCGCTTCGACAGACCAGCTTTGTGGAGGTCCATCTCTCATCGATCGCCCCTCCTACTTCTTCCTCTCCTTCGGCTCACGGTGTATTCGGTGTGAGCTTTGTCACCGTCAGCAACATTGGTGATGACCTCGCGCTAGCTGAGAAGCTCGACATCGCCGAAGTCGAGGGCGCTATTGATCACATGATGGGAGCGTTGGCGAAGGACGAAGGCGCGCCAGGCTGCTACTCGATTTGCATGGCTCTCGTTCTGGGAGATCAGCTGAAGCGACTCGCCAGTCGCTGTGAGCCGGCGAATTTCACTTCTTGGGATCGTTGCTGGCGGGGATTTGCTGACCTCGCTGGGTAGTCTCGATCCTCAGGCTCGACCTCGACGATGTCTACAAGAACATCAACCTCGCAACACTCCCCATCAACCCCTGCTGGGGCGAAGCGCTCGTCTGGGCGCTCCATAAGCCCTCACCCCCCGACCCCCAGCTTCTCCTCTTCGTCGACAAGGTCCTTCGCGAGGCTACTCCCGAGCGTGCTAAGGAGATGATCCAGGAAGGTCTCTTCAAGCTGTTGGACGAGCACTGGGATTCGGTGAGTCGTCTCTTCTGGCGGTGAGGGGTGGAGCGCCGAGCGCCGAGATTTTAAAGCCGACTCTCTTCGCTCCCACTACAGGCGATGAAGCCTTCGAGGCGGGAGAAGATGCTGATCGAGAAAATCGAGAAGCTGTAGGGTGCTCTCTGACGGCATAGTGTGTCGATTTCGAAACGATTGAAGCGAGTTGCTCTCTCGGCGATGGTTCGGCGAGGGCCGCCGATTGCTTCCGTTTGCACTCTCTCCGTCAGTCTGCTTTGCTTTATCGAGGAGACGCGAAATCGTATTTCCCAAGCGCCCTCGAACGACGAGAACGAGAAGCGAGAGCACTAGGCGCAAATGGGTATCTACAGCTAAGACGGGGTGAATAGGGACATGGGTAAGAGGTGGGGACGGGGATGGCGCGAATTAAAATACGATGGAAGGGGTACGAGAACTTTTGGGAAAGGTCAAATGAGATGGTGGACCAGCTGTAGGAAGAGTACAGGTTAGCGATCGCTCGTCGAGACCGAAGCGAACGGCAAAAAACCTACCCAAGCGGATGGACGCCGAGCGCAAGTTCTACTCGTCGTAGTCGGAGGCTCCCTCGGCAACCTGGTCGATGCCGCCGTTGATGTCGTCGTAGTAGATGTGCTCCCTTTGGCGGTGAGCGGGGATGCGACGGTCCTCGCGCGGCCCGAAGCACTGCTCGAGGAGCGCCGAGAAGTCGGCGTCGCTCTGGTTCGGCGCACGGTGGACTCGGAGCTGCGAGAGAAGCGAGCCGTCAGCTGTCTGATATTCGAGTAGGATCAGATTTAAGAGCTTACATGCTGGGAAAGGTTGTCGTGGCGAGAGAAGTAGCGACCGCAGGAGGGCCACTGGCATTGGAAGGCTGCGAGGAAGAAGGGAAGGTCAGCTCGAGTCTCGACTGACGAGGAGCATAAGACTCACGCTTCTCGTCGGTATGGATAGAGCGAACGTGACGCTTGAGGTGCTCGCTACGCCTGAAGACCTTCCCGCAATCGGGGACCTGCGACGAAGGGAGGGCGGCGGTCAGCTCTCCGAAGCGAGACAGTCAAGGCTTCCACACGACCGACTCACCTTGCAGAGGAAGATCTTCTTGGGCTTGCCCGTCTTGGTGACTCCGCAGTAGCGGAGCTGCGCCTCGCTCGGGTTGACATTGGGGTCCTCGCCGTTGAGACTGAGCAGAAGGTCGGGAGTGCTGGGAGGGCGCCTGCCTCGGCTCCTCTTGGTTGGCATCCTGGCGAAATCCTCCTCGGTAGGCAGGCCTGGGCTGTTGGTGCCGGGGAAAGCAGCGACTCGACCTTTGCTCGAGAGCGAGCCGGCCGAGGGCACGGCACCGGGGGCGAGCATCGACTGAGGCGAGGGGTGGAAGATGCCTCGATTGGCGCCTCGTCCTTTCGCTCCCTTGGCGCTACTCGTACGTTTGGTAGCTGCTGGGGCGCTGCGACTCGTCTGCATGGGGAAGCCGTAGCCACTCGAGGAGGTCGCCGAACGGAAGAGCTCGGGGCGGCCGTAGTAAGCGGCCTCGCTGTAGTAGGGCGAGGGGTAGGCTGCACTACTGTAGGCGGCTTCCGTCTCGGCTCCACCATGAGTGTTGGTGCCGTAGTTGTAGCTCGCCTCGGAATCGGAGAAGGAGGAAGTGGTGCGGGCCATGTTGTAGGGAGCGTACGGGCGATGGGCGGCGCTGACGCCGTAGGGAGAGCGACCCTCGGTGGATGCGACAATGGCGTGGTGACGAGCCATCTCCTCCTCAAGGCAGCCGCTGCATCCATCGTGGTCGGCGGGGTGGCCATGCGAGGCGACGCTCGAGTAGCCGGGGTGAGGAGGAGGCTGACCGTAGGGTTGCTGAGCTTGTTGGGCTTGGTAAGAGGCGTATTGAGGGTGAGGAGGAGGAGGACCAAAGCGAGATGCGGCCGAGGGAGGAGGAGGAGGGTGGAAGCCGAGGGAGGAAGGGGTGCTCGGGTGCTGCTGCTGCTGCTGCTGGCGATCTCCGTCCTCGTTCGACATGTACTCGGAGAACGGGAACGCCGACATGACGGGTTGAACTCCGCGACCAGTCGAGATGGCTCTCCCGAGCGCGCTGTAGCCCTCCGTCTCGCCGCCCATCTGCCCTCCGCCGCTCGAGCTGGGGCGAACTCCCTCGAAACCGGTAACCATGCCCGACATGCTCATCGAGCGAGGCTGCTGCTGGCTTTCAGAGATGGTACCAGGGGTGGAGTGGTGGGTCGTCGTGGCGTCGTAGGCGAAGTTGGCGTGGGAGGGAGCAGCGCTGTACTCGGCGATGGCGGTGGAGGCGGGGGCTTCGGGCGCGTAGAGAGAGCCGTGGTTGGAGGTGTCCATCGCATCAACGGTACTGGGTCGCGGCGCGCTGGGGAAGGCGTAGCCCGTGAGCGTCGACGCCGCGAGCTCGGGCGAGGGCGAAGGGGACTGGCGAGGAGGGGGAAGGGCCGAGTCGACTTGCATGGCGGAAGCTGCTATAGTGTCGAGCGAGATAGTGCTGTAGTCATGCAGCTGATCAGCCTTTCGGAACTTCGCTCCGGGGCGCTGCTTAGCTCACAAGACAATGGCAAGCGGTGACAGCGAACGGCGACGTCGAGGGTGCTGTTCGAAGGAGAGAAGCGCGCTGAGGAAGGATGGAGGGCGAAGAAGCAGCTCTAGTCGAGTGCAACGGTGTGTTGAAGCGTGTGTCGTGTGTGTCGAAGACGGAGCGCGAGGTGCGGACGGCGGTCGGTCGAGCTGATGAGCGCTTGAAGGAGGGGCGGAGCGAAGGAGGGGTGGTCGTGAGGGCGTAAGGCGAGGGGTCTGTAGGTCAAGGTGGGAGGGTGAACCGAGTGAGTTGAAGCTCTCTTATGGGGAGAGAGGAGCCTGCAGTGGAGCGAGATGGCAGGAGTGAGAAGGAAAGCGCGACGTCTGCCTCCGTCTTCGTCCTGTGCTCACCCCCTCGGAGAGGAGTTTCGTGCACGGCTTCTCCCCGTTTCTGTACCGAATCAACTCACCGTTCAATAAAGATAGTAACAACAGAGCATCAAGAGAGGATAGTTACACGCAATGAGATCAAGAGACAAGCGCGAAACGCGCCGAGGAAAGGGGCAGAGCCGAAAAGCTCGGCGCTCGGTCGAGGGGTCGTCGCAAGGTCGTTAACAGTCGTTCTCTGAGCGCGTAGGAGCGCCTCCCCGGGAAGGGGGAGGGAGGCGTGAGTGCGGAAGTGTGTGGTAGGAGGGAGACCAGCGAGTGGCGCGCCAGCCAGGCCATCAGCTGAGCCAGGTCGAAGCAGCTCTAAACCTTGGGGCTCTCGCTTCGCCAGCCTCGCGCTGCTATCTCTCCCTTCCTGCTGCTCTTATCGTTGCGAATCGTATGTCTGTAGAGCTCCGCAAGCCTTGGATACATTTCTCTCCCTTCACGGCTTCCCCTACAGCTCGCTTCACTCACTATCCAGCACCGCTCACCTCCCAAGTCCAGAGGCTCTCAATTCACGTCAACGGCTGGCGAAGCGAGGTACCTCGATCCTCATCTTGCAGCGACCCTCTGTCGGCATGCAGGATCTTGGCCTGCTTCCCTCTTCCTTCTTCCCTTCCTGCCTTCCCTCTCGCTCAGCGGAGCTCGGATGCGCCGAGAAGTGGGATCGCCGAAGTCTTGCCCTTCTCGCTCTGACTTCTATTCGCTCTCTGTTACCGAGGCCGAATTGCACCGCAATGATGCCTTGCTCGACGCCTCACAAGCCAGCGCGTCGTGCATTTGGGAGGGAACAAGACGCAGCCCCTCCTGCTCGGCTTGCCACCCCTTTCCTCAGCCATTCCTACCGCCTCTCCTCTCCTCTGCTTCGCGCTCCTCAAGCATGCACTTCAGCAACAGGGGACTATTTTCCATAGATCATCGCCTGCCGACGCCTGACTCCTCTCTGAAACGACGTCCGAGCGCCGAAGTCCTCGTTCGGCGAAGGCCGTCGTTCGTGCTCTTTGCACGTCGTTTGCCACCGGCCAACGGCAAGGATCATCCTCAATGCAACCGCGTGTACGAACATATGTACAGCAGTGGGCTTCGGCTTCGGTCAAGCGAAGCAAGCCTGTCTCGCCAAGTGGGCGGTGGGCAATGGTGCACGAGCAGCGACCAGGCTCGGCCAGCATGTCTGTAGCTCTTTAGGCTGCGGATCAAGACTTAAAAGCGCTTCCGACCTATATGGAGCCTTGGAAACTCAGGCAGTCGCCTCGAAGCAAGCACCGAGCCTGACCACTGCTCGGCGATGATGTGCAGCAATCCAAAGGCGCACCGCTGTGCTCAACGGCTGGCGGCCTGAGATATAAGACTTTCATATGACAGCGTGGGCCGTGGTATCTCCCGATAAGCCCCATGCGAGTGCAATCATGGAGGAGGCTCGTGCTCGGCGATTGTCCCTGCGCTGAGGCAGCCCAGCTTGTAGCGACGAGAGCTTGCCAGTTTCTTACGGCTTCTCGCATCTGTCCTTAACCCGTCGCAAACCGCTCTTCACCTCATACACTCTTCCCGGGCAAACGACCCCCGAGCTCGGCGCTGGCCACGCCGAGTCCCAACCTAGCTAATGTCCTCTCCCTCGACCTCTCTACCCTCTCCGGAGCTTCGTGACACATATTCAAGCTACCCAGGTGATCACGGAAGTGCTCAAGCTCCTCCTGCTTGCCTCCAACGCCGAGAAAGGCTCCGAAGGAGTGTCTGCATGGGGTGAAGGGAGTTGCCTCGCCTGGTCGTAGACAAGCAAGCTCAGATGAGAGCAAGTCGGGCCCCATCTTCCCGCTGAGTCGGCGTGCCATGTAGCTACATGTACACCACCCAAGTACCACCACTGCAAGCAACTTCCCTTGTAGATCTCCAGCAGCACCACCCGTGCACCAGAGCACACAATGGGGTCCTTCCATCTGCTCGGCGCCAACGCGGGACGAGCGCACAAGACGTACAAGGTTGTCGCTGATGGCCAGGCGAGCATCCGATGTCGTCATTTGCAAGAGTGAAGACGATGTCTGTAGTGGAGGGTGTAGAGCGCGTCAATGGCGGGAAGAGAAGCGTATTGGGAGCGAGGGCCGAGGAACAACCTTGAGGACACGGCTGGGATTGTAAGGCTGAGGAGACAGTGCTACATGCGACCCATGTAGTATCAGCCTATCGATATGCAGCTCGGTCAGCTGGGAGAGCCTCAGCGACGGTCAGAGCAAGACAGTACGAGACGCACCAGCTTTCCGTCGACGTGTATCGAGTGCGCGTAAGAGTTTGGAGCGTGAGGCGTGTTGCTCGGTGAGGCCCTGCAATAGAGCGGGTGGAGGCGCCGACGATGAGCGATGAGGCTGAGAGAGTGGGGGGCGAAAGGCCAAGGAAGTCAGCGCCCGTCGCTGTGGAACTGTATGACTAGCGAAAACGCACCTATGGTCGCTGGTGAGCTTATCCGAGGCTCCTACAGCTTCCAGAGWCACACGATTCGTTCCSTAGCATCAGGAGCGACGAGCAGCTCAAGCTGAGCTGGAACGAGCCCAGYGGSTGCGCGAAGGCAGGGAAGGGGTGCAGAGGGTCGGAGGTGAGTGGAAGAAGCTGATGGGAGTGAGTGTAGCGTGTGTCGGCTGCTGGGAGGAAAGATGGTGGGCGGAGTGGAAGCGAGCACAATGATGGCGGGGGAAGSTGAACAGCTTCAAGGCTCATTCGAASGCGCTGGTCGATTCCCTGTAGCCGASAGAGCATAGAGATAGTGCTGGAGTAGAGCGTGAGCCCGCAMAGAAAGTTGTAAGGGAGTAGAGTYGGTGAGAGGTGGAAGAGAGCTCAGGAGGGCGAGCGTCGGCCGAAGGGTTGAGGTGGTGCCGGGATAGTAGGGTGAACTGATGCAGTGRTAGWAGTGAYGYTTGGATGGAATACAGGCGAGAAGGGCTTCTGCGCGAGCAAACGCAGGAGGAGCGGAACCCAAGCGAGGAGTGACCGGAATTCGCCCCTTCAAAGGGCGTAGAATTCTACGCTGCCCCACCCGCGCCCCTCAGGGCTCAATCGGCTCGGCTCGCTCTCTCACTTCGACCTCATCTCGCTGAAGGCAGCCTCTTCAGCYGCCTGCCGTACAGTAAGGCAATTCTCGCCGGCCTTCGATAGTTGACCCTCCGAGTCCACTCTGGCCTCCACCGAGCCGAGCCCCTTCCCTCACCCGCTGCTGGATTATGTATGCTTCYATCACCGCTCAGAACGGTCTGGAATGCCGTTGACTTCGACAGAGTACAGCTTCCAGCTGCACTCGACCGCTCTGTAGGACCATGACTCCCTCACATCACCACCGAGGACGGCAAGGTGAGAGCTCCTCCCCTTCTCTTCCCCTACAAAGTTGATCCCACTACCTCTTGCTCTTGCTAACACGTGCTCGACCATCGCTGTATCTTTCTACTTCCTTGCACTGTCGCTAAGCATCGACCTTCGGCCTGTAGTGGAGTGGGAATGGACCGAGACGAGGGGCAGAGCTCGGGGACCGAGAGCCGGAGCTGCAGGAGACTACGAGAGCTGGGAGTCGAGCCGGTGATAGCCTAGGTCCTGTTGTATTCGATGCACCTCATTTCGTTGCTGTGGCAACAGGATCGAGAGAAGAGAGGACAGAAATCCCACTGCCGCGCTGATCTTTGGGACTAAAGCGCCCCGTACGAGGCGCTGTTATGCTCTGCTACAGGAAATGTGAAACGCAATGAGGCGGTTCCCATAGCCTGGGCTCGTCGCTTGTTCGGGTTGCCCTCCTCGACGTTTCGGACCTCGCAGCCATTCGCCTCTTGCTTTCCTACCACATCTTGCTCGACTTCACATCGAGACCCTTCGACAGCATCTACAGGTCTTACCGAGTCATTTGAACATTCTGGCATACTTTTGGTGCACCCCAGAACCCTGCAGTCAAGTCGTGTGAGCAGACCGAGTTCGACGACGTCGCGACCGATCGAGATTCGGACCTTGCTCTCCGCCACTCCTCGACAGAAGCAATCAGCCCCACGCCGACATGGCTACAACAGAACAGACACCCCTACTTGGCAGCACGACAGCTACACCTGCCGCTGGAGCCCATTACGCTACCGCGAGACGATTCGTTCTCTACCAGCTCGTCTCGCTACTCTCCACCGTCGACGGCCTCTGCGGCACCTTTGCACTACAGCGCTTCAATGCTAAGCAAGTGCTCGCTGCTACCTACGGCGCTACTGTCGACTTTCGCACAGGATGGCTGGCAGGCGCGCTCTTGACGGGAGGAGGAGCTCTAGCTGGCTTGAGCTGTGGCATCGTCTTCATCTTGATGATGCTCCATCCCAGTCATCATGAGACGAGGGGCACCGTCGTCGCCAAAGAGCTGGGCTTCACTCTGGTGCTGCTCGCTCTTCTCGCCGCTTGCATCTACGCCACGGTGAGTTTCGAGCCTCTGTCTCGTCAAAGTAATGAAGGCTGATCTAGTATCCTACAGGTCATCTTTGCTACCGGCCACGCGACCCTTTATACGCCAGGCCTCTCCAAGACTATTCGCCATGAGCTGCTCGGCGAATTGGGCTCCCTTCGTAAGTCTCCTTCTCCCTCGACTCGAAGCAGAAGCTAACCCCCTCGTCCAACAGGCTACAAGGATTCGGTACCCGCCCTCCTCTTCATCATCCTCGGCTGGGTCATGTGGCTGTTCCTCGGCGCTTCGTTCGTCGCCTTTCCTCTCTCGGTTTTCGCAGCTGGCTGACCCTCTTCGCCTCAACAGACTCCTCCTCGTCTCGGTGACCGGTCGTCACGTTCTCAAGAACGGCCCCGTCCTCGACGCACCCCAGAACCTCCCCGAGCGCCTCGCTCATCGCTACCTCGGTCCTCTGCTCGTCAAGGCCGGCTTCGTCACCTCCCTCTGATCGCTTCGCACCCTCATCAAGTGTCGTACAATCACACGTGTATTAGTAACAAGCTTGTAGCTCTTCCTAGATTCCAATAGACTAGCTCAATCGACTTCCTCGGGGTCATACTCGGTCAACTCGGCCCAGAGAGCATCTTCACCACATTCAATCTCGCCCAGCTCCCACTCGCTGCCCTCGATCCCGAGCTCCTTCAATGGCAGAGCGAGCTCAGTCGGCTCGTAGACGTGCATGGGCACTTGTGGTGGTGGTGGTGACCCAGAAGTGCTCGTAGAGGACGAGCGAGCGAGGGCGCCGACGCCGAGTCGGCCGTGCTGATTGTTGAGGCCCCAAGAGAAGATGCTGGAGCGTTTACCGTCGTCTAGGAAAGGCGCAGCGAGATCAGCGAAAGCTGCGACTGCGCGACAAAACTCAACTCACCTCGAACAGCGGCAGCCCAGCCCCAGCCGGCGCGAATGCGAGTGATGCCTTGATCCTCCAGGGTATCAAGACGGCGCACAATCTGACTCTCGAGGGTCTTTGGCCCTAGACCAAGAGCTCCATAGCCGGCCGAGTAGACTGATCCCTTGTCTGCGCGAGGTGAAAGCGAAGGGAGGTCAGCGCTGATTCCCGGCGCTGAAACGGTGGCAATGTTGAACGAGATCAGTAAAACGGCCTCTCTGGGCACGTTCAATTAGCGTATTCCGGATATGTAGCTCCTTCGCCCTCCTTCGCTCGACGCGCCAGCACTCTTGATTTCGTCCTCGAGCCTCGCCGAAGCGAGCTCTAGAAATCGTAGAGGCGACGATCGAGGCGAAGAGCGCGTCCTATGGCCCCGGCGTCTCTCGTCATATCTCTTTGCGCAGAGGGGAAGCAGAACGCACCGTCGAGAACGATGGCAAAAGATCCTCCGCAGCGGTAGTCGACAATTCGGCGAGCAGAGGGAAGGAACGAATCGTCGATGGGCGTGGGAACGTGGATCTGGTCAATCTTGCGACCATGAAGCGCTTGTGCGTACTCCTGGAGGTAGAGATGAGCGGTCAGTCCCGAGATTCGAGAGGCTCGAAGCAAGACGAAGAGAGCGAGCTGAGGCTCACCGAGTTGCCCCAAGTCCAGACCTTGCCGCTGGCGGTGATGAGGGCGCTCGTATCGGCGCCTGCTCGTACATGTGCAACTCCTCCTTCAGCAGCGACCTCCCGCGGCAGCTGCATCTGCTTAAGCTGGTACACATCCTCCAGCACGCCGTCGCCGAGGCCGAGCTGTCCATCCGTGTTGCAGCCAGTGCCCCAGATCTCGCCAGTAGCTGGAAAGAGAGCGGTAGCATCAGAGACTGCGTTGAGCTCGACCTCAGCCTGCGAAAGCTCACCGGAAAGGACGAGGAGGTGCTCAAAGCCGGTAGCGAGCGCTTTCGCTTTGGAAAGCTCTGGCGGTAGTCGCACTTCCGTGGCTCGCGACAGTAGGTGCAAGATCGGCTCTTGATGTGGTTCGAGTTCTGGTGGTGGGTAGAAGGCAGGCTGGCCTAATCGACCCCGTGAGAGATTGCCGAAGGAGTAGAGTGCGGTGCTGTCTTGAGGAGCGGTCAGCGGCGAGATGACGAAGTACGCAGGCCAGAGCGAGCTCACCTTGATTTCGTAGCAGTAAATAGCTACTCTGCGATGAAGCGGCGGTCTGCAGCAGCTCCTCGCCGCCGAAACCTTCCACCAGCCCCCGAGTATCCTCCTGCGAAGCGAAGCCTGTGCCGAGCTGTCCAGCCTCGTTACGCCCCACAGCAAACACGCGATCCGATCCCGCACTCCTGTAGGCTAGTAGAGCATGCGCCAACCCTGCTGCTAGACCGCCCGGAAGCAACCTCCACCCTTCAGCGACATCCTCAGCGCGCCCGACGGAGCCAAGCCAGTTGGAGAGTGGCACAGGGGTGATGGAAGGGTTGGAAGGGGATTGACGAGCTGAGGTGCCCGAGGTGTAGGCAAGAGGAGGGCTGAGAGGGTTGCAGCCGGCGAGAAGGAGGTGGGAGAGGGTGCGCCTGGCCGTTGTTGGGCGTACGAGCGACTGGGAGGCCATGCAGACTGACAGGGCAGCACGTTACAGTCTGTTCTAGAGCTGTAGGCGAGTTCGAAGCAAGTTGAAGTGATTGGCGGGGGGGAAAGCCGTTCAGAGCTTCCGTGGCTTGCTCTTCGCCAGCTCGCTCATCTCGTCGACTTTGCTCGCTTACATCTCACGTCGAATCCGAAGCACAGTAAGCTCTTGCACACCCGCCCTACCCCCTCAGAGCTCGGCTCGTCGTTCTTCGCCAATCGTCGTCGTGGCCTCCTCTGGCCGAGTCGCAGCCAGCTCACCGCTCTTGTCCTGCACAGGCAATCCCGCGCATATCACACAGGATCACCGGAATACTACAAGATCATCTAGCTGCTCCCACACACCGCCCAATCTTTCTACTCCACCCCATCTCCGCCCATCCCCCACACCGCACGATGAGCGACCAACCCGAACGACCTCTCTTCTCGGCTGAGGAGTTCTTCGCTCAGCAGCCACCTCCACCTCAGCTCGAGGAGCACTTGGAGCAGGTCCGAGAGTTTGTAGAGCGCAACATGAACGCTGGCAAGAGGGTCGTCCTGGTCACCGTGAGTCGGCTCTCTCCCACATCGGCGAGGGGTAGGCGAGCGGGTTGAGCCGTCGTACAGCTATCGCGAGCTCGAGGAGTGCCCTCCGAGTTGCCTCGGTGGGTCAGATCCTGAGGAGGAGCTATCTTGGGCGCTGGCAAGGGGAGGGGGTCGCCTTGCGAAGCTGCAGCAGGCTCGTGTGAGGCCGAGCAAACGCAGAGATAACTCTCAGAGTCATCTACAACCCACGGCAATGCCCACAACTCTTAGCCGTACTCATTCGCTGACCTTCGATCTTCGCCGAGCAGAGCGGAGGAACGACTGTCCCTCTGGAGCAGAACGTGTACGTTGTTGGATCGTCTCGCCATTCCTCGAGCATAACACTGATTGTATGTGCTCTTACAGCGTCCGCTTCCTCGACAATTTCTCCGCCGGCACCCGTGGATCCGCCTCGGCCGAGCACTTTCTTCGTACAGGCGACTACGCCGTCATCTTTCTGCATCGTCAGCACTCGCTGCAACCCTTCTCTCGACACTACTCGCACTCAACCAACCCGTTCCTCGATCTCCTCACCGTCGTCAACGAGAATGGCAAGGATCTGCCGCCAGTTCAGCCCAAGGATGGCTCGCTCTTCCCGCCCGTACCTGCTGCCTCGACTTCATCGACCGTCGCTCCACCCACATCATCAGCACAGATTCACATCTCACCACCCAACCTCGCGCCCATGCTCTCGCTTCTCCAATCTTACCAGCTCGTCAAGAACCTTGGCATCCTTCACTCGATCGCCTTTACTACCGTCGACGAGTACCTGTGGCTACTGAGGGGAGTTAGTCGGGTGATGAGTACCGCCACGGATAAAGAAGGGAACGCGCTGGGACGGCGAGGCATGTACTACCTCGCGGCCGCCGTTTCGGACTTCTTCATCCCTTCGCAGCGAGTCGTGAGTCGTTCTCGCCGCGGCTTCGCTCCGACAGGTCAGCTCACTTTCTCTCTCGCTACAGTCGGAGCACAAGATCCAGTCGGGCAAGGGCTCGCTGTCCATCGAGATGGATCAAGTCCCGAAAGTGCTCAAGGCGATGGTCGACGAGTGGGCCAACGACGGCTTTGTCGTGTCCTTCAAGGTGAGCTACGTTGCTCCAGGTTTTCCGCACGCTATGGTTGACCTCTCCCTGGCATTGATACCATTTCTCCCTCCCACACAGCTCGAAACCGACATCAAGCTCCTCATCCCCAAAGCCCTCGCCGCTCTCGAACGCTACGGCCACCAAGTTGTCATCGGCAACACGCTCGTCGACCGCAAGTACGAGGTCGTCTTTGTCGAGCGGTCAGGCGAGACATGGGTCCGCATTGCCGAGGAGGAGAGGGGCAAGGTTGGCGCCGATGGGGCGGTGAGGGAGATTGAGGAGGATATTATCGAGAGGTTGGAGAGGATGCATAGCGAGTGGGTTGCTGATGGTAAGCTGTAAAGCCTGAGCTGCATATTCTAGAGCATCATCTCATCAACTTGAGCGATGGCGAGACAGCGAGCGACCTGGCACAAGGAGGAGGGGAACGAAGCACAGGCGTATGCTCCTGCCCCGACGCCAGGGAGCTCTTGGAAGGGACCATTAGCCTTCCAGTAGTCAAACCCGAGACGCTTGTGTTCTGGTCCTCCACAGAGGTCGAGCACGCTGGGAGATAGCGCACGTCAGCCACTGCTCGGTGCTCTGCTCGGCGATGGTCACTCAGCGAAGTCAGCCAACAAAGGAAATAATTCCGAGGACGATGAGACCAACGAAGAGGAGTGTTTTGATGGAGGAGAAGAGGACCTCAGACTCGCCGTACCTTGATGAGGATGAAATGGGCAAGGTCGGCGCCGATTCGAGTGACCCTCAGTCTGGCTCGCCGCGCGCGGAGAATCATGATACCGATACATCTAGAAAGTGCTTCTATAATCTACTGATCCAACTCTAGACCACAAACATCCCTATCATCTCTACTACGCCAAGTAGTCGAAGAACTTGCCGATCCTAGTCGTCGGCGCAGGCTCTGGGATCTCATCCTCGGGCGACAAGCGACCACTCCACAGGTCCATGTTGGCAGCACGGTGCCACGGGCTCTTCTTGATGATAGCCCAGGTGATGAGAGGGACGACGAAGATGGGGATGCCTGCGAGAGGTTGACGGTCAGCAACGAGCTCGGCGTTCGGGAAAGGGACAGCGACTCACCGATGTAGCTAGCGAAGAAAGTGGAGGTGTTCCAATTTCCGCGGAGGAATACCGACCATCCCGAGAAGAAGATGATGACTACGGTGGCGATGAAGCCGAACCAAGCCGTGTAGGGTTGGAAGCGGGTCTTGAAAGGCAGGGTGTCGCGGTCGACTCCCTGCACCTTGCACGCGCGGTAGAATCGGATGTAGGCGAAGCAAAGGGTGCCTAAACGATGAGGTGGGAGAGCCGAGTGAAGTGCAGAAGCGAGGGAGTGGAGAAGAGGACGGAAGAAGAAGATAAGAGGGTGAGGTCAGCTTCGGCGCTCTCGAAACTGGGACTGCCGTCGTGCAGGTTGGTTCAAGTGAAAGGCCACTCACCCCAAGCAATCAGTCCGGCAATCGTCGAGAGGTTGAGGAGCCAGGTGAAGGCGAGCCCAGCGCCGCCCGAGCCGAGCGAAAGGTAGGCGAGGAAGCCGAACAGCGAACTGAAGCCGACAGCGTAGATTGGCACTCCCGACTTGTTCACACGGGTGAAGATCTTGGGAGCCTGTCCGTCGAGTGCCATGCCGAGCAGGACGCGACTGGCGACGTACTGTGAAGGTGAAGGTCAGCGCCGAGCTCTTCCGCTGCAGCCTACGGTTCGAATTTACAAGGTAACTGTTACCGGCGGACCACGCTGAGGTCAAGACAGCAGCGTTGATGATGGAAGGGAGAGCGGGGATTCCAGCGCGTCGGATGGCAATGACGAAGGGCGAAGAGTTGGCGTTTCCAGTCCCGGTGACGAGCTCGGGATCGTTGGCCTGCAAAGCGTGGGCTGTCAGCAGTTGCTTGTAGTATAGCATAGGAGCTACTCACCGACACCAAGACTCCAATGACGAGCACGGCACCAATATAGCAGATCAGGATCCTCCAGACGACTCGCTTGACTGCTCGGGGGATCTGCTTCGACGGTTGTGACGCCTCTCCAGCGGCGATGGCGACACACTCGATACCGATGTAGGTGTAGGCGGCATTGATAAACGCACTCCAGAACGCCAAGAAGCGAGAGAGGCTGTGATGGAGCGGCACGAGGTGAGCGACGAGAAGGAGAGGCGGAGAAAGTGGAAAAGGCTTACGCTCCTCCCCCGACGCCAGGGAACTCCTGGAAGGGACCATCGGCCTTCCAGTAGTGGAACCCGAGACGCTTGTGGTCCGGTCCTCCACCGAGATCGAGCACGCTGCGAGATGGGGATGTCAGCTTCTCGTCGTTCGAACTTCGGCGATGGCTTGCTCGGCGTCGGCGATGGAAGGGACTGGCTCACATTCCGAGGATGATGAGGCCGACAAAAAGGAGGATCTTGATGGAGGAGAAGACGACTTCCGACTCGCCATACCAGTTCACGCCTACGAAGTTGAGGGCGATGAGGGCGACGAGCCCGACCGAGATGGTGACGGCGGGGGAGAGGTCCGGCGCCCAGTAAGAGACGAGGACGGCAGCGGCTGACAGCTCACTCGCCACGGAGATGGCGTAGCAGTAGAAGTACGAGAGCGCTGCAAGGTTGAGAGACCGAGGGTCAGTCTGTGGAGACCGAGATCGCCGAACTCGAACTCACCGAGACTGAAGCCGACACTAGGAGAGACGAATCGAGTGGCAAAGTGAGGGAAGGTTCCGGCGGTGGGGATGAGAGTAGCCATCTCGCCAATGCACTGCATCTGTGGGACGATTCGAATCAGCTCGGCGCTTCGGAGGGGTCGCTCAAGTAGACTCGTCTCTCGCACTTACCACACACCAAAGAATAAATCCCATCACGGCATACGCGAGGAGAAGACCCAGCGGTCCAGCGTTGGCGAGTGCGCTGCCAGTTCCAACGAAGAGTCCCTGCGAGATGGACAAGATGTCAGCTTTGTGTCCCTGCACCTTCTGCTTGTTCTTGCACGATCCTGCAGCAGCTCAGTAATCCTGGCATGCACCCCTCACGACCCCACGTCCACCGGTGCCCACCACACTCGGCGCCATCGCTGCTCTTGGTGCCCTGCTCGGCGATGGCGGGGCCCGTCGCTGCTTCTCTGCATCGTAGTGAAGACGACGCTTCTTGTCTGAATCGTCTCGAAAAGGTGGCTTACTGTACCGATTCCACTACCGAAGCCAATCATCGCGATATGCCTGTGGCGATGGGAGAACCTTGTGAGCCGAGCAGCAGGGAGAAGTGTTAATCTACTACATACCTGTTCTTGAGCTTCCTGTGAGTCCTTCCCACCCCTCCCACACCGAGCTCCTGCTGAGCCTCGAGTTGTTGAGCTGGCGTGTTCTGCTCTGCGAAGTTCGTCTTGCCCTGCTCCGAGCCAAAGTCGGCCTTGCTCTCATGCGAAGAGGAGGAAGTGTCGGCCATCGTGTGCGCGGGGGAGGCCATCGCGTTGAGTGTGAGAGTGCAAAGAGGACGAAGGGAAAGAGTCAGACGAGCAGAAGACGCAAGTGTCGTGATCTCGAAAAAAGGTGGAGGGGCGGAGGCCAGTCCGAGAAAGCCCCGAGAGTGCCTCGGCTCACGATTTGAGCTGCAACGAGCTCCCGAGGATGGTACTGCAGCTGTAGCACGTCAGATGTATGTCTTTAGGTAGCGAGGCTGTCCAAGCTCTCACCTACCCCAGCAGGCCGATGCGAAAGGTTGAGCAAAAATCTTCGCCGAGCGCCCACGAAGTTTTTGGTGAGGCTTGTGACTGGCGATGAGAGGGCCGATCACGCAAGCTGGGTGGCGTGCTCTGCTACATAGTTGATGTACTTCGTTAGCGAGCGTACGGATCTGCTGACCTGCAGATATCGCTGCCGGTCGGCGACCTTTCCTCGAGCTCGAATCGTCGAAGGAATCCGAACGCCGAGATTTGTTGAAGATGCATGCTATTGCGCATTACAGTAGTACAGCTGAATCTATCTCTTGCTCTATCTGTTGACAAACATGGACCAGCGAACGAACAGCGAGCAGGAGTGGCTCGGCTCACGTCTAGTATTACAAAGTCAATGCCGGGAAAGCCTGGCGGACCTCCTCCAGACTCTGCTCCTCTGAGGCGCGGTAGAGGTCCTCAGCCTCCAGCACGGCATGTCCGAGCGACTTTTCGAAGCCAGCCTGGTCGGGGTTGCCCTTGTTGTGGCGCGCCTTGTTCTCGCCGAGGTTTGAGCTGAAGATGCCGGCGGCCGAGGCGGGTCTGTTGAGTTCGAAGAGGTCAGCACAAAGTCTCGAGAGCTACAGAGAGTGTCAAACGCACAGGAAGTCCTCGTACAAAATCCCCTTGAAGGTGACCTTGCCTTCGGCGATGAGCTCGTCGAGCGATTTCGGCTCGGTCGACTGCTGGCCCTCGGCGACCTCATATCGCACAAAGATGAGGCCTTGCTTCCTCAGCGTCTCCCACTCGTCGGGAAACCCATTCTTGAAGAACTTTTGCAGGTGAGCCTGGTGGATGTCGTTGGCGGCGTTGTCGCCGTGAGGGGTCGCCGAAACGTCCACCTCGGTCGAACGAGCCTGTTCGAAGAGCTCGTCAAAGAGGGCACGACCCTTGGCGGTGAGAGCTGCTCCACGGGACTCGATCTCGCCGAAGCGGGCTTTGTGGTGTCCGACATTGAGCGAGGCGGCCGGGTCGAGGTTGTCGAAGATGATGCGCTCTTTGAGGGCAGTGAAAGAGGTTTGGCGGAGGAGAATGGGGCAGAGACGAGGAGGAGGACCCTCGATGATGGATTTCGGAGGGATACTGCGAGAGGTGAGGTCAGGAAGCGTCGTCGAGGGCTGAGAAGCGACTCGGCTCACCCTCGCGAGATCATGCCGCGCTGAACAGCATCAATGTCGAGGGTACAAGGGGTGAGGTCTGGAGTCAAGCAGGTCAGATTTGTACCCGAATCGTGAAGCGCGACTACTCACGATTGATGTGAGGAGTAGCGAAGGAGGCAATGTCGGCGACCAGAGGCGAAGCGACGGCGAGTTGGGCGTAATGCTCCTCCGAGACGGTCGACACGCGGTCGAAGGCGAATGTCGCTAGCGCAGCAGTAATAAACTCGTCGGCGATGACCTCCTCGACTCCACCGATAGCCTCAGCATGCGCGATGAGCTTGAGAGCCCTGCGAGAGCCGACCGAGAATCAGCTCGGCTGGGATATCAGCGTCGTTGTTGTACCACTCACCTTGGCGAGAAGATCTGGCGATCGGAGAGTGTCTTCCTAGCGAGTTGGCGAGTGTTCTCGTCGGTGATGAGGTCCTCCCGCAACAGCGAAACGAAGAGCCGGAAGGGGTTCTCGAGGATGGAAGCATCGGTAGCGCGGAAGGCGGTAGCATGCACGGGTAGTCCAGCAGCAGAAAGGTCGTAGTATCCTGCACGTAGGCCGAGCATCTTATAGTCAGCAATCGAATCGCTTCATCCACCCCCGCTCGCTCCCCGGCCTTCGCAAGCCCCGATGCTCGAATCACCCTAACTCACCGACGGCGCGCATCCCGAGCTGATTGAAGAGCCTGCCGAGATTCCTCAGCTCCTCCTCCTTTCCCACGCGAATAGCTCCATGTCGTTCTTGCTTTAGCCGCGATTGTTCGAGCGGACGAAGCGAGTCGAGAAGGGGCTCGTTCACGTCGCGAACCTGAAGGTGCAGCAGCGAGTCAGCAGTCAGATCAAGCTCTACGCTGCACAAGACAACTTCAGCTGACAAGGTCCAAAAGGTCGCCATATAGAGGTACTTCCTGCAAGACGGCGAGCCGACGCCGACGGACCAAGGTCAACATACGTCCGAGCTGTAGCTAAACTTGCCCCGGCTGACAAGCTACAGCAGGGCTAGTTCGGTGAGTGGGATCAGAACTCACCTTGCGGTACATCTCACTCATGGCGAGCGAGAAGCGCTGGCGAAGCTCGGTTGACGAGAGGAATGGCGACGACGGCATGGTGAGGAGGCCTGTGTGTAGCTTGTGAGTGGGAGAGCAGAGTAGGAGACTGTAGCAAAACTCACAAGAGGTGCAGAAACGAGAAACGTGCACGAAACCGGAGATGAGCAGAAACGAAGCGGTAGGAGTCGAAGCCAGAGGGACGGCCCTCACCCAGCTCAAGGCGACACGTTACACGGCCATCTCCGACCCGAGATCACGAGATATATTTCGCCTGAGCGCATGCCACGCGTGCAAACTCCCAAGATCGACCAGGATTGTCTCGCCCGGACATGATTCGGCCCCCTCGGCTTCGCAGGCTGGCCGACTTTGTGCGAATGAGAGGGTTCTGCTGCCCTGCACTCCAGGAGATGTTTCTTCAGGCAGCGTACTACCTCGTCCAGGCTTCTCCGGCTCCATTGTCGCACCTCAGCACCTCAAAAATCATCAAGAGCAGCCTCCAGGCTCGGCGGTGTTGGTACAAACTACAATTCGGGTTTCAAGACTCAAATCAATGATACTTTTCCTCCCCCTCCTCCCGCTGAACCGGCTCTTCATATTATCGTCCAGCAGCCCACGCAGCGCCATCCTCCTCTCCTCCTTCGGCGCTCGTCCACTCTCGCCCGCTTCACCGTCTTCTCCCTCGTGCAGAACCGCCTGCTCCATCCACGGCGTCGTCTCCTTCTGCTCACTCCTGCTCATCTTGATCGTCGCTGCTCATCTCCTACGCGAGCGCCTTAGAACCAACTCCGCTTCTGATGAGCGCCGGCCGAGGCGAGAGAAATCGACGGTCAGCTCCCGCTCTGCTTGAGACTCCCGCTCCGCCTTCCCCGACTCTCAAGCTCACCTTGAACCCCAAAAGCTCCAACAAACTCTTGCCCAAGCTCCCGATCGCGCTCGGCGGCGCCGGGATCTCGAGGGGCTTTCCCCTAACCTCGACCTGCCATGCCTCAGCTCCATCGATCCAGACCTTGACGCGCACGACGGGTTCGTTGGCGGTGCGGGTGTCGACTTCGAAGGTGGAGAACTTGGAGTTGCCGTCGGGGAGGTCTACGGTTCGGAGGGAGGGAGGGAGGCAGGGAGGGAGGGAAGGAGGTTAGCGAGCGCCGAGGGAGAGAAGGAATGGGGAGGAACCGTACACTTGAGCAAGACATCCTCTCCCGTCGCTCCCCTTCCATTCCTCTGGCTGACCGTGCGGATAGGAAGGTAAAACATGCTCAACGGGCTCGTCGAGAACTCGGTGACGGTCGTCCTAATACTCGCGGCGGCAAACTCGTGCCGATCCCCACTGAGGACAATGACGTTGGGAACGTATTCGAGGACATCGAGGATGGCGTCCCGTTCGGTGGTGAAGCCGGCCCAGGTGTCGGCGCCGTGGGACCAGAGGGTCATCATGGGCACGGAGGAGACGATGAACTTCCAGGTGACGGTGTTGTTGACCTGTGGAGGCGGTAGAGTGGGGGTTAGCGAAAGTAGGAAGGGTGGAGGCAAGGGGAAAGGCTCACCTCGGCAGCCCAGTTGAGGAACACCTCCTTCTGACGCTCGCCGAGCATCGTCTTCTGCTCATCGTCCTCGGCCTGTGAAAGTCACAGAGGAGGTCAGCTGATCGTCCTCATCGCTGAGAACTCAACTCCCTGCTCCTCGAAACTCACATCATCCCTCGACCTATAAGCCCTCGTATCCATGACGAAGAACGCAGCATCTCCATGACGGTAGTGGTAGTAGTTGACTCCCGGCTCGGCGACATCAGGGTTGGCGACACCGAGGTAGTTGCCGTACGCCTCGTTGGCGGCGACGAAAGCGGGGTCGGATTCGGGCCCGTCAAAATCGTTGAAGATTTCGTGGTCGTCGCCGATGGAGAGGATAGCTGTGGTGGTGCAGAGCGCGAGTTAGCTGGGAGATGAAGGAGGAGGAGGGAGAAGGAAAGAAACAACGCACGGAATTTCTCGGCCAAAGCGTGCACCTCGGGCGAGGCGAAGATCTGGCGGTAGCGCTTGTGGTAAGAAGAGAGCTTGGCGTCGGGGTAGTAGGGTACATCGGCGTAGATGAAGTCGCTGTGAACGACACCGCATCAGCTCGAGCTCCCATCGCCTCGGAACCTCAAAACTCACCCGACAAAGAGCACAAACTTGATGCTCAGCTCCTCTCCGACCGTTTTCAAGTACTCTGCACCCTTGGTGACCTTCTTGGACCAAGGACCCGAGTAGGGGAATCCAGCTTTGATGCACGAGGAGGAGGCGAAGGTGAAGTGCGTGCCCGCGCCGGGGGTGGCAGCCGAGCTGAGGGCGGGGTCGGGCGAGGTGGTGAAGTGGTAGGAGTTGGGGAAGGCGGGGTGGGTCGCGGTCTTGAGGGAGGGACGGAGGAGACGGACTGTGGTGATGAGGAGGTTAGCGAGAGCGAGCGGGGAGAGAGGAAGCCGACTAACATTCGTACTCGGTCGAAGCCCAGAGGCCGTCGAGGCGCACGACGCCAGTCCAATCCTTCTTCGCGTCGACGATGAGGTCGGTACCCGAGATCCACTTTCCGAGAGGCTTGGTAGGGCGGTACACGACCTTGACTCCGCTGTACTCATCGACGGGGAGGAACTCTGCTCCCTCGGCGGTCGCGTTGCCGGCCAGGGGGATGAGAAGGCTGGAGGAAGGAGGGACACGAGCAGCAATCTTGGCCGAGTGGTGGTCGACTGCTCCAACGCGGGCGAACGCGAGGGCATGCTCGTCCATGCCGAGAATGGGGGACCAGACGCTGTCGAGGACGGCGGCGAGGAGGAGGGCGTTGATGCCGAGGGCGGTGAGGTTGAGGAACTTGGACGGGGAGGGAGTACCGAACAGTAGGGAGCTGAAGGTTTGACGGAGGGTGGTTTGGCTCTTGGGCGAGGGGATGGCTTCAGCCAACTTGCGACGGGTGAGCTCTGCCTCGGAATCGGAGCTGGTGGTGATGGTGGATCCTGCGGGCGAGTTGGTGTTGCTGTTTCCACCCTTCTTCTTCTTGCGGCGAACTGAGCCATTCGGCGAAGGAATAACTACGCCGTTGATGTCGAGGGGAGCTCCAACCGGGTGAGAAGGCTCGTCGAGAGCGGTGACTTGGGCAAAGGAGGGAGCATCGTCGTCTTGAGGGACGAGTGCTTTGGTGGCAGGTGAGATGGTCGGGGTGGTGGTGTCCTTCCAGTTGTCCAAGTGTGCGATCAAAGAGAGAAGGAAGGCGATGGGGATGTAGGGACCGAAGCGACCGGGGATCCAACGCAGGAATACTGTGTCGTCGTAGCAGAGGAGTACAGAGTGTCAGTTTAAGTGCATGCAGGTGTATGCTCTGTCCGAGCGCCGAGGGAGACTGAGACTGACGGTAGGCGGCGAAGCGAAACAGGACGCTAGAGACGGCTCCTAACCCTCGAATTGCTGAGCCCTGTAGAGTACAGCAGAGTAGGCGTTAGTAGTGGTAAAACTGAAGTCGTTCAATAGCTGCTTACCATGGAGAAACGAGAAGAGCGAGTGAATGGCAGGAAAGCAACCTTTCGCTTTCTCAGCTTGGAGGGCTCGAGCGTCATCTCTTGGGAGAGGCGAGATTCGCTCGTCTCCTTCTCCCCACAACCCTCGTCTCGTCTCGTTTGGACAGCAGAGGGTCAGTTCTATAGTCCTACAAATCGCCCGCTGCTCTTGCTCATCCAGCTAACCTCCTACACTTCAACAGCCCTCCTCCTCCGATCGAGGCGCCCCACTGCGACCCACTCGTCAGACTTAGCAGGATGAGCTCTTCCTCCACCTCTCGAGTCCTCGGCTCAACAGCAGACAGCACCAGTCAACCCTACAGCGACAACCCCTACTCTCCTACAACCCAAGTCGATTCACTCGAACCGCAAGCCAACGAACGCACCTCGCTCCTCTCGTCCTCGTCGCCCAACGTTAGGAAGAAGGCTGGTCCCAGGACGGCCAGCGCTAGGAGCGACCCCGCTAGCTTCAGTGCTGCAGACGATGAGGACGAGGTAGACGAGGACGACCTACCCGCTACGGCTCGCATCGTCAGGAGGAGGCCTTGGTCCCTCAAGTTGGACTTCGCTGCTTGCTGCGTGCTGTTGTGTAGGTTTTCCCTCGATCGGAGAGCTTTGAAGCACAGCTGACGATCTACTCTTCAACAGACGCCAACTTCTCGCTACTCCTACTCTGCATCGCAGCCATCAACAGCCCCTTCATCGCCCACAATGCCCTCCCGCCTCACCGAGGGTCCATGTTCGTGCCCATCTGGGTTACCTTGCTCAGCACCATCACCAACGTGTACGTATTCCGCCTATTTCTTGAGAACCGCTCCCTCGCTTACCCTCCCTCGTCCCCCCCAGACTCGCCCTCCTCGCCTTCGCCTACCCCGAAGAAGGCCCCCTCTTCTCGGCCTACACCTCCCTCATCTCCGCCTTCCTCGCAACCCTGATCCTAATCCTCTGCATGGCCGTCACTCAACTGCGCCGGCACGAAGGCATCCTCACCCTCGTCGTCCTGCTCCTCGCCATCCTCTCGACCCTCCACGCCGCCTTCTCGGCGGTCCTCACTTCTCGCTATGCACCTCTCCTTTTGGCCAAGGCGACCATCAGGGCAAGGGCAGAGACAGGGGAAAGGTACAGCTTTTGGCAGAGTATGAAGAGGGCCGCTTCGGGGACTTGGGCGTTCGTTCATATCTCCCTCCCCCTCGCGATCCTCCACATCGCCGTCCCCATCGTCTTCCTCCTTCTTACCATCTCGGCGATTATTCGTACGGTGGATTCCAGTGTGGAGCAGCAGGGGCAGAGGTGGAAGGTCAACCCGTGGGTTTGGTCGAGGCAGAGGTTCCCTGGTGAGTTTCGGCTCGGCTCGGCGATGAGGTTCGCGAGGTTCGACTTGAGCTGATCCGCGTGCCACCCCAACAGAAATTGGAGGAGGACTTTGGGAACAAGGCGGCCGCGATTTCCAAGTCCACCTCTCATGCAGAGGAGTAGGGATTGACGAGCCTGTACCCCCTCTAAGTCTTGGTCTGGCTTTCGTTCCTTCGACGCTAGGACACGAGGTCGAGGCGATGGAGAGGAAGACGGTTAGGCGTACCATTTTGGTGGAGAGTGATCAGGGTGTAGCGGGGCGAGTTGGGGCAGATTGGGTGTTGCAGATGCTCAAGGATGGAGAGTTAACGAGTGGAGACTTTGAGACGAGGGTGTGCTTTTGGGATCGACCTGGGTGAGTGGGAATCGTTCTTTGCGGTACACTCTCGAAACGTTGGACGTGGCTAACTCGCTCCACATTGACTGCTTTCGGTCAACTCGACAGATACGGCTTCTCGGACAACTCGCCAGCCCTGTCGACTCCTTCCACCGTCACAGCTCTCACCCAAGCACTCACCCTTGCCGGAGAGATGGCTCGACTTGAACCCGCACCTTCCCTCTCCTCCCTTTCGCTCAACTCGACCTTCGACGACTCGGACGACTTCGTCTCGGCGATGGCTCCCACTCCTCTCGCTCGCTCGGGCTTCATCTTGGTCGCCCAAAATTACGGAGCCCTCCAATCCACCCTCTTCGCTTCAATCAACCAGCGCCTCATCCATTCCTTCCTCTTCTTGGACCCCCTCTCTCCCAATCTCCACTTCTCGCGCGGCCACACCTTCCTCCACGCCGTCCCCGCCTTCTTCACTCGCACCCTCCCCGCCCTCTCCACCGAGTTGGGAATCTGGAGTATCGCCAGTGTGCTCAAAGGGAGGAGTCGGATGAGTAGGGTTTTGAGCGACGAGAGGGATGCTGTGCGGGGCGAGATGGAGAGGAGTTGGTTGGAGGAGGAGGCGGAGAGGGATAGAGGGAGGGATTCCATCTCGTGGAGGGCTTGGAAGGCTAAGAGGGGGAGGTACCCCGAGAGACCGACCGGTGAGTTCAAGCTTCGGCGCGCCCTTCTTCCTTCTCCGAGATTGGATCGTTGACCTCTCTTCTTCTTTCTGCTCCACAGTGATCCTCTCGCAGCCAGGGGGAGCGCATGCTCGTCGCAAGCGATACACTGCGGACGAGTGGGATGCCGGGCAGCAGAAGTTTGTGGACGAGGTGGTGCAGGAGGGGTTGCTTCGGTGGGAGAAGGACTGGACGGGGTCGTGCGATGATGAGGGCAAGGGAAAGGCGAGGTGTAGGAATGCGTTGTGGGAGTTGGTTAGGAAGGATTGATGCGCTACTGCTATGCTACAGATTCGCGACTCTGAAGACGCGCCTGAATGAAACGGAGAGGGAGCTCTCAACCTTGTCCGAGAGGGGTACGCGCTGAGAGGTATTGACGAGGTAGGATAAGGTCTTGTACAGTTGAAGAGAATGCAGTCCTGCTATCAGACTACAGCAGAAGAGCAAGTACCCTTAGCGTCGTCGCTCCCAGCTCTCGAGCCCCTTCGCTCGTCTCTTAGGAAATCGAGCTCGACCTCTCTCTCCCTCTTCCCATTCACTTCTCGCTCTCGACTCTCTCGTCTCTCTTTCCATTTCCCACCTCCTACACTCCTACAGCTCACTCTGTAAGCTTCTCCTGCTCATCTTCCCCTTTACTCGGCGCTCATCCCACCTTTCGCGCCCTCAACCAACAGACAATGGCCACCACCGACTCTTCGCCCGCCGTCGTCGACTCGGCTCCCGCTGCCACCTTCACCGAGACTACTATCCACCCCAGTGTAGAGCCTGCAGTCGCTGCTGCCACTCAGGAAGAGGTCAGTGCTCCTGCTCAACTTGAAGGCGAGGCGGCGCCTGCATCCAGCGTCGAGCCTCCCGTCGTTGGAGCTGGAGCAGAGGACAAGCCTCCCATCAAGCGCTCCCCTTTCTCGGACCTCAAGAACAAGATCTTTGCTCCCAAGGTGAGCCTATCGCTATCTCGCTACAGCTTTTGACGGCGGCTTTTGTTGTTGGAGCGTTCGCGCGTGCTTCGAGCGGGCGGGGGAAGGGCCCTAGCAGCAGAGAATTCCTTTCCTGCATTGTTGCAGGGGAGTCGCTCAAGGGGAGGGAGTTGTACCAACATACTCTACTACCACTCACCCGCCACACCCTACACGGGCCAGCGCTCGCTGACGAATGCCCCCCTCCCGTCTCTCCCTGCACGCTCCCCTTCTCGTCTCAGAAAGCTCGGCGCACCCGATGCGCAACGAGGGGAGGCCAGTGGGTCGAGGCGCGGGCGGCGTACTCGGTTCCACCATCGTCGCTTCGCTGCACTGCTCTCGTACAGCGACGGCCAGCTCCAGTGGCGAAACCGAGGTCACGAGTTTTGGCGCCGAGAGGGCGATCCTTTCCCACACAACTCCCACGCGCTTCTAGCTCTTGAGCTGACTTCGCATCTCGTTCACTACTACAGAGTCCTACTACCACTGCTGAGGCTGTCGTCGCTGATGTCAAGGACGGCGAGACGGCCCCCGTCGTCGAGGAGACGCGTGAGTTCCATCATCAATCGTCGAGCTTCCGTGTCTCGGCCTGTCGAGTTCCGGTTTGTTATCGCTCGGCCGGGACTGCTGGTCGAGAGGGGGGGCGTTCTGCTGTCTGCCGGTAGCTGACTTTCATCTCTCTTTCATCCAACAGCCAAGGAGAACGTCGCCCTCGCCGAGAAGTCTTCGTCCACCCCCGCCGCCGTCGAGGGAGAGTCGAGCGAGGCCGCCGCCCCCGTCGTCGCTGCTGAGGAGACTGCCGCCAAGAAGGAGGAGGACAAGCCCGTCAAAGAGAAGAAGGCCAAGGGACCTTCCGTCCTCGAGAAGATGAAGGGACTGTTCCACTCGGAGAAGTCGGAGAAGAAGGAGAAGAAGGAGAAGGCTGGTGAGTGACCCGACCTTGTCCTCTTCATCGACGTACATCGCTGATGCTCTTCACCTCGATCAACAGTCAAGACCGAGGATAAGCCCGTCCAGGAGGAGTCGGCCAGCCCCGTCGCCGAATCTTCCGAATCTGCTCCCCTCGCTTCGGAGACCGCCCAGGCCGACGCTCCCGCTCCCGTTCCTCAAGTCATCGAGCCCATCCCCGCCCCCATCGACGAGGTGAGTCGAGCTCGCTGCCCGATTGGAGACGAGCGCCGAAGCTGACCTGAGCCCTCGCACTTCTCGCAGCCCGTCGCTGAAGCTCCCGCTCCCGTTGTCGCCGCTACTGAGGTCAAGGAGACTGAGACCCTTCCCGCTCCCATTGCT
This sequence comes from Leucosporidium creatinivorum, assembly GCA_001600635.1. Classification (NCBI taxonomy): domain Eukaryota; kingdom Fungi; phylum Basidiomycota; class Microbotryomycetes; order Leucosporidiales; family Leucosporidiaceae; genus Leucosporidium; species Leucosporidium creatinivorum. The sequence goes on along the minus strand of BCKL01000005.1, from coordinate 1,129,357 downwards.
TCCGAGGAGGCTACCTCGACCGAGGCCGCTCCCGTCTCCCCTGCCGCCGAGGAGGGCGTCAAGTTCGACCCCGCCGTGCGTTGCTGCATCTCTCTTCCCTCGCTCTCGACCTTCACTGATACTTCTCCCTCTCTTCTCCTTCTACACAGACCAAGGCCGAGGACAAGCCCAAGGAGAAGAAGGACCTCGCCAAGCTCGGCCGTCGCCTGAGCGCCAAGTTCGGCGGTTTCCTCGGCTCGCCCAAGAAGTCCGAGGAGAAGGTCTCTAAGAAGGAGGCCAGCGCCGTCGGAGGATCGGAGGGCACTACCGCCGCTGAAGCTTCGACCAGCGCCGAGGAGGCCCCCAAGGTCGAGACCGCCATTGACGAGTCCAAGCTTGGTGCTGAGCACGCTGTCCCTGCTACCAAGGAGGAGGAGGTCGCCCCCGTAGCTGAGGTCAAGCAGGAGGAGCCCCTCGTCGAGTCGGTCGTTGAGCAGCCCAAGGAGGAGGCGCCTGCTTCGATCGAGGTGAGTTTGGTCTTCCCCTCCGCTCGTCGAGGATTGAGAGCTGACCTTCCTTCACACTACAGCCTACCGCCGCCGAGGTCCCCGCCGCTGTCGAAGCCGTCAAGTCGGAAAAGACCCCCATCGCCTAGACTTCGACCCCCGTCGCCGCCACCGCCTAATCGGCTCGGCTCGCCTCTTTCTCGGCTCTCTTCTCCCCTAATCCCACTCGCACCATACCCCTATACTTCTCCGCCCTCTCCCACCATAGCCTCATTATCGTTCGCTCTCGGTTCTCGCTCGCTCGCTTTATGCTCTCTCGCTCTCTCTCACACCCCCTTTGTGCTTTTGATCCCCCCTAATTACCCTCTATACGTGCTTCCTTCTTGGTAGCAGCTCTTGCTAATCGAGCAACATGGCTGCTGTTCCTTCGTTGATGCCAGCGCCGAGGAGAGAGAGAGAGCAGCGAGCTTCCGACACGACCGGGGGTTGAGCTCGCCGTCTCCGGAGCTTGGAGCCCAGCGACGATGAGGGAATACATTGCACGACCAATGACTGCTGTCAGACGATCAGCTGCGAAGACTATGCTGCACTATCGGGCTCAGGCGGCTCGGTCTGCTCGGCGCGCCACGACTCGATCCGCTCCGCGAGGTCGGCGGAAGGCTCCGCAGCTGCGTTGGAAGCTGGACCAGCAAACGTGGAGTTTATCAAGGCTATCACAGCGTCTGTAGCTGCCGCTTCATCGTCCGAATCTGTTTTCGTTTCCGTTTCCTCCTGATTGGGCTCGCTGCTGACGACCGAGGGAAGACCCAGGCGTCGTCTACGCCGCATGTGCGCCTCGATCAAATTGTTGATATGTAAGTGGAGTATGGAGCCATCCAGGCGTAGGGTCTGGGTGTTGATAAAGTCTCGAGAGAGTGATTGAGGCGGGTGGGGAGTCGGCCGAGGGTAGGAATGGTCGGCCAGGAAGGTGTCGGCGGGGCAGCAGACGTGTAGCTGTGCAAGGAAAGAGAGGTTCTGCATCAGCATCGAGTATGGGAGGCGAGTACAGGAAGCGTAGAGCACACTTGCGCGTCGAGAGGTAAGGAGAAGGGCACAGCCTCCGAGAGCACCCATCTCCCGCTTCGTGGAGGATATGTCGGCGCTTCGGGAGCATCTCCCATAGTGAAGGTGAGCTCGAGATGGTCTACCGCGTCATCTGAGCCATCTGAAAGGGCGAATAGCGAGTAGGCGCCGAGGCCGGGCGCAGGCGACTCCCCCTGAGCGGTCGGGGAGCTGTGAGGCATAGCGTCGAGATCAATCAAAACGTAGGCGTCGATTTCAATGGCCTGTAGGAGAGAACTGCTGTCAGCTGGCGCTTTTCGAAGCCAGAGGCCCGCGACTCACTCTACGGCTGGCGACCCAGGTCGACGGCCAGTACGGGCTATTGGCGAGCACTAGAAGATGAGAAGACTGCCTTTTTATCCTGCTCCTGCTCTGCGTTGTCACGCCCGGAATCAAGAGATCCTCCGGCAGCTCTACTTCAGCGCGAATCACAAGGAGCGGGGGAAGCCTCAGAGTCAGGTAGGCGATTGCTTGAGGCGAGAGCTCTTGAGTCCAGTCAGATATAGTCCATCCACGAGCCGACATGGTGGTGAGTGTGAGAAGCGAGCGAGTGGTCAGTGTCCAAGAAGCGAAAGCGAATTGGAGCTCGCGCTGAGGGTTCAGGGCCTCCGGTTAGACAGAAGCAAACTAGACGATTCAGCTGAACTTTTGCTGGGAGCTGTAAAGCGTCGCTCTTGCTCGGTCCTCGATGCAAGCCCACTCAGGCGCTGCGAGTCGACCGAAGTAGGGTTTCGAGCAGCCGAGCCGCGTTGAACAGCGAGGTGCAGCGTTGCAGCTCCCTACAGCTTCTCGATTTTCTTCATCTGCATCTGCCCCCTAATCGCCAGCCTCACGGTCTGCAGCGGGGCCGCGAAAGTCACTTCTCAGATCTCGGCGCTCGGCGTTCCTCTCTCTCGTCGCCGAAGAAAAGTCCCGCCGGATCCCAGTGCTCGCCCAACACCTCAAAGTATAACGCATCAACATCTCTTCAGCATGGTCCGTGCTCTCCTCTCCTTGAGAGTACCGCTTCTGCCGCGCTCGCTTGAGTCCACTTCAACGCCGCCGACAAGCGAGCTCGATTCCAAGACCAGACTCGCACTGCTCAGCTGCCTCGCGCTTAGCTACCGAAGAGCTGTACAGCCATCCTCGCCATCTCGGTCTGCCACTCGTCCTCGTCCTTGCCGTGGTCCTGGGGAGATAGCTGCTCAGCGAGCGAGCCCTCGGCGCAGAGCTGAGCACGGCGCTTGGCTACCGAGCCGACCTACCTCGGTCCACTGTGAAGATACCCAGACAAGAAATCCCTTCTTGATGACGTCCTTAGTCTTCTCGGGAGGGAAGGCGCTGAGGACCGAATCGACAAAGTTGAGCATTTTGGCGCTCGAGGGAGCCGAGCGGTCGAGCGTCCAGAGAAGGCCCTTGCGCCAGCAAGGGTTCAGCTTGCCCGCTTGGATGCTCTTTCCGGTCGTATTCTTGTGCCTGATCTTGTAGCTGAGGCCTGTGGAAGCAATTGTGAAGTCAGCAACCCCCGTGGAATGGAGAAGCGAGCGCCGTCTCGCCGTCAGTACTCACTCGTGCGCATGATGGGGCGCAGCGTCTCGGCTTGAGTGACCATCTGAAGCTCGATCCCTACCAGGAAGCTTGCATCTCCTCCATCGAAGGCGGCGACCCTCCGGCGCAGATCATCGTAATCCGCGACGGCCTGAAAGTCTTGAACAGCGACGGCGCGCTGGACAGCCTCGTCAAAAGAGTGGATGGCCATGTCTTCCACCTTGAAGCGCTCCTTGACAGTGGTGGAGCGGGCGAACGAGCTCGGCAGCGTGTAGCCAACTTGGATGACGACTAGGTGATCTCGGTGGAGGGCATCGTCGCGGCCGAGCAGGAGGCCAGAGCGTAGGAAGACACCCATCTCGATCGTGATCTGGCCCAAGTACTCCATAATGTCTCTTCCTTGGACGATCGAGTCCCGAGGCGTGTCTTCGAGCTGAAACCGCTTGCAGTCTTTCTTGTGCTGAGCTTTCCAGTGCGCCGTCTGTGGCGAGGAAGAGGTGAGCCGCGAGACTAGATAAGATAGAGCGACATATATACCTGGCAGTCGACCGAGCAGCTTTCGATAAGGGTAGGAGCAATCAGTGGAAGAGTCGAAGGCAGGAAGCGAGTGAGAGCGAGCTCACTAAGCGACCTTCTTGCATTTGCTACAGAGCCTGAGAATGACAAGACCACCGCGAGTTCCAGTGCTACAGCTGTGATACATGTCCAGGTCCATCGGTGCGGGCGAGTATCGAGTCAGAGACGAGTGAGCGGTCGAAGATCAAACGACGAAATCGACTCGAGCTCGCTTTGTCGTGTAGCCGAGCTGAACTTTCACGAAGGGCGGGATGGGTCGTCAAGAGTAACAGATCTCGTACAGAGCTGCTCTCGCGATTCCGAATCTGCACCATCGTCTCTGGTGCCCAAAAAGCGTTCGTTCGCCTGAGCTCAGCTCCACTTGTAGTCCTATCGAAGCTCCGCAACATCTGTAGATATGAGCAGTAGCTCTAGGAAACTCCTTTGCTCTCTCTCTCTCGCTCTCAGGCGCCCCGAGTCCTCGTGTTCGGCCATGACAGCTTCGCCGAGTCCAGCGCCGAAAGTTCAAGCCTAACTCGATTGCCTCGACGCTCGTCTCGATGACCTGGCAGCTTCCTACAGCTTCCTGATCATCTGCATGATTATTTCATGTCTCGCCTCGGGCTCCATGACCTGTGGTGATAGCAACTTGTGGTCAGCGTCTCCCGCCGCACTCGGCGCTCCGAGATCGTCAACAGGGACGACTCACTGGATCCCAGTGTTCGTCGAGCAGCTTGAAGAGTCCCCTCGCTACCATCTCCTTCGCTTGCTGGGGCGTAGTCTCATGGAGGAGCATCTCGGTGAACAGGATGAGGGTGGGATCGAGGGCGAATGGGCGGTTGAGCGACCAGAGGAGCGCCTCGCTCCAGCACGGGTTGAGAGGAGTATCTCCGGGCTGGTAGGGGGCACAGGTAGCGCTGACATGCAACCCCACGCAGAGGACTGTAGATGTTCGAGTGATCAGCGCCAGGCGAGACCACCGAGATGGAGCAGACCACCTACTCCGCGCACCGAAGGGCTTCAGGTCTCCTTCTACCTCGAGACACATGCCAATCACCGTTACTCCAGGATTCTCGGTGCCCCTACGTTTGAGCGCGCTGGCTACATGGGCCAGAGCCGCCTCTTCGTGGACCTCGGCGCCTTGCGCACGCTTGAGCTCGTCGGCGATGTTGTCGAGATGGATGGCGTCGATGCGGAAGAAAGATGCGGCTGATAGCTTGTGTGCACTTGAGTGAGTTGGCGAGGCGAAGTGCATTCGGACCAGGGATTCGGTCCGAGTCGAAGAGGGCCGACCGAGGTGGAGCGCCGAGCGAAGGAATACTGCCAGAGCTGGCGTAGCGGCTTTGATCCAAAGATCTGTCCTTTGATCAAAGGATTTCGTCTCCACTGTTCGCCATTCGGGCGTGATCCGGGAGCAGTATCGCTTGTGAGAGGGCCAGCGGCTTTCTGCAGCAGGAGCAGGTTGAGATGAGCTGTGTGATTGTAGCGGAGCCCAAGAAGCGCAGCTAGCTCACCTGGCACTCCTTTGAGCAGCTGCAAGAGCGGAGAATCAGCTCGACCGTCCCTCTTCTCTTCTCGACTCTCAAGCTTCTTTCAACTCACTACTGCACTTTCCTGCACCTCGCACAGAGCTTAAGTGGCGGCTCGCCTACTCCTGGGATTCGCCTGCACTGGAAGCAGCTTTGTCCAAGATCCATCGTGCGCATCGTGCAAAGTAGAGGCAGCGACGAGCGAGCGGTCGAAAGCCAAGAGGCGAAACGGAGTCGAGCTGGCTCATGGCTTGGTCCGCGGACCTTCGAGCAGCTTACAGTGAGCTTGTTCTCGATGAGTAGAGCAGTACAGGAGTGCTTTCGCTCGTCTCGATAGTCTCTGCTCATGTCTGTTCATCCGTTCGCCGAGCGCCTGCGCCGAGCCGCTCTTCGACACCTCTCCCGCCCTCGGAAACACAGCAATACGACCCGTCCATTACTCATAACACCCACTACATATCCTTCATGCGCATAGCAAGGGAGACGGCCTTTCCCACCGCGACCTTGAACCTCCTCCTATGCCTCTCTGAATCGAGCCTAACCCTCTTATCCGACCCACTCTCAAACCTCTCCTGCCTCTTGAGCTCCCTCCTGACATTATTATCCCTCAACACGCGGTTCAACTTCCTAAACGCCCTGCCGACGTCTCCTCCCATGACCGCGAACGAGCGTGCCGAGGTGGTGGTGATGGGAGCGGTGTAGCCGACGATTTGCGAGGTGCGCCAGTTGTCTTGTGGGGTGGGAGCGGAGGGAGGGGCCACGGAACGAGCGGAGGAGGAAGACGAGACGTTGAAGTGGGCTTCCCATTTGTACTTGTCGCTCTCGGCGGCGGAGCGCTTCGAGGTCGCGAAGGAGGGCGAGGTGGGGTTGGGGTTGGCTGCTTTGGCGCGGAGGCCGGCTTGGATTTCGTCCAGAGTAGAGGAGCGAGTAGGTGGTGGTGAAGGAGCGGCGGAAGAGGAAGGCGAGGAGGAAGAAGAGGAGGACGCTGCTGCTACTGCTGGTGTGGGAGCTGTGCTGTAGTACATCCGAGGGAAGGCGGTGGGTGCTACCCTCGTACGGAGAGCAGAGCGGAGGATTGGCAAGGCGTTCATCTGGCTTGGAGCTGTAGGACGGCGAGGAGCGGAGGCGTGAGGGGAGCGTGAGGGAGCAAAAACATGGTCAGCCGACTGAGCTTGCTGTAGGGTACTAGGTTGCCTGTCCCAGCTGCAGAAGCGACTACTGACCTGTAATAATGTGCTGCAGCGAGTTGAAGGCGAGAGTAGCGACGACGAGGCAGGAAGCTAACCCGTCGCCAGTTCGAATCGCGCTCTCTCCCTTCGACATCTCCGAGCTGCTCACACAAATGTCGGCTCCCGTGATGGATGAAGGCATGCAAAAGGTGAGCTTCACTCTCCCTTCTACACAGCTACAAATCTCACCCTCTGCTCTCTCCCACAGGTGCTCATGCAGCTCCAAGCTCAATACCAAGACGCCGCTCGTCAACTCCAAATCGTCCGCTCCCAGCACAACGCTCGGCAACGGGACGCCAAGCTCAACACTCTCACTTTACGCGAGATTGAGGCCCTACCGACCGACCCGCCAGTGACGTGCTACAAGGGAGTTGGGAGGATGTGAGCCCCGAGCGAGAGCGCGATGGAACGCTCGCCCAGGCTGACGGGCTCGGTTGGACAGGTTCATTCAGGAGCCGAGGAAGAGCGTGGAGGATGGATTGAAGAGCAAGGCCAAGGAGAGCTCGACTGAGGTGGTCGCGCTCGAGAAGAAGATGAAGGCGCGTCGACCCCTTCTTGCTCGCATTGGAGCCCAGGCTGACCTTCTGCTGCTCTATACAGTACCTTGAGAATGAGATGGCAACAGCACAAGGGTGGGACCTCTGCTGACTCAACTCTCGCCGACCAGTGAAGCTGACTCGGCCCCTCCTAACGCCCTTCGCAGCTCCCTCCGCGACGTCCTCAAGAACGCTCAGTAGTCGCATCAACACCTCTGTACCATATCGCTGTCTCTCTCTAGTACCCTGCAACCTAACTCGATACCACCGCCAAGACTAGGTCTAGTAAAAGGGAGCGTGTATTCGGTCTCCCTCTCCTCTGCTCCACCGAGCTCTACGCTCTACAAGTGTCTACCAGCATCTCTACTTCTTCCTCGACAATGTCTCCCTCGCCATATTATCCAATGCTGTCCTCGCCTCGCTTTCGGGAAGGCCTTCCAGCGCTTGCCGCGCCAATTTTGAGTGATGTTCGGCGAGAGCGGCTGTTCGTTCGGCGCCTGAGGAGCGCGAGATGAGGTGTCGGGCCTGTTTCAGGTCGCTCGGTCAGCTTCAAGTCTATCGAGAGCGGGAGGAGGAGGGAGGAAGCAAGAACGCACCCGCTCGACATCATCCTCGCCGGCAAACTTGCGCTCAATCATGGCGCCGAGCTCGGGGAACTCCTCCCAGGCGTAGAGTGCTGGTGCGGTAGCCAACCCAAGCTTGAGGTCTGCTCCTCCTCCCGGTTTGCCGAGTTGTGCTGCTGATGCCGTAAAGTCGAGCATGTCGTCCACAAGCTGTCAAGGAGAGAGAGAGAGGAGCCGAGGGTCAGCTCATCGCCGAGCTTTGGCGGAACTCGAGCTCGAGCAACGCACCTGGAAGGCGATGCCCAAGTTGCGACCATACGAGTAGGCGATATCCTTGACCTTCTCCCCCTCGGCCCACCCCTGCTTAACACCACACCCTCCGAGAATGGTCGTCGCCCTCGTACTCTTGGCAATCAAGCTCGCCGTCTTGAGGTACGTCTTCTTCATGTAATGATCAAAGATCTCGGGTGTCGGTCCTTGTGCTAGTGATGATGGTGCTCCTCCCCCTGCTCCACCTGCCCCCGGTACGTTCCCCTTCATCTGCATCACCTCGCCTTCGACCAAGTTGGCGAGGACGGAAGCGACGAGCTCGACGACCTCATTGCTCCCGAGCCTGGAGAGAGCAAGGGAAGCTCTTGCGAGCAAGAAATCCCCCGCCAGAATGGACAGCTTGTTGCCAAACAGCGAAGGAGCGGACGGGGCCGACCGCCTCGTTTCCGCGAGGTCAATAACATCGTCGTGCAACAGCGAGGCGACGTGGATCATCTCGGTGATTTCGGCGAGGCGGCGTTGCGAGGGGAGGAGGTGCGTTTGGTGGATCGATTGGGCGATGGAAGTGGTGGTGGGAGCTGGACGGAGGGAAGCGAGAGGGTCGGAGAAGAACGATTTGGCCGAAGCGAGCATCGAGGGGTTCTGGTCGTTGAGCACGGCTGGGGGGCTCAACGGTTCGTCGATATCATCCCCTCCCAGTCCTTCCTTGCCCTCTTCTCGCCGGAGCTCAGCCTGCGCCGCCTGATCCCTCCTCGCTTCCCAGCCCGGGGCCAACCCATTCGTCGCCTGGCTCATGAGCAAGATGAGCATCGGCCGGACATGCTTCCCTTCGGCTTGAAAGTAGTATTTGGCGATGGTGTCCAATGCGGGGTGGCCCGAGCCGAGGAGGTGTTGGACGTTGGAGCGGAGGAGGCCTAGCTCGGCGCCTAGGAGCTTGAGGGGATCTTGGAGGGCGACTTTGGACGAGCCGGCGAGGAGGGAGGATGAGGTGGAAGTCGAGGCGTAGGGGCTGGCGGAGGATAAGCCGGGAATGGAAGAGGTCCAGGCGGAACGCGAGTGTGAGGGAGGATGACGGAGGGAAGAGGAAGAGGCGATTGGGGAGAGGGAGGAGGAGGAGGGGAGCTTTTGCAGCTCGCTTGGAAGCTGTGATAGACTCGATCTTGGTCGGGCTCGTGCTGTTAGACGAGCTATCGGTAGTGTCCGCGACATGGGCGAGAAGAGAAGCGACGAGGTGACGAGGAGGAGGAGGGAGAGCAACGAGGAGCATCTCGAGCAGCGCTCAGCGCGTCCCGGCTTCGCAGATCTCAATTCAGTTGCTTTCGAAAGCGGATCTCGGTTCTCGCTCTGACCATTGAACAGCTCGATAGATCGGAAAGGGTAACATGTATGACCTTTCCGCAGTATCGTAACCAAATTATCGCCATTCCCTCAAGGTAATGTCGACCGCCTGAGCCGTGCCCGGGTAGTAGGGAAGCTGCAGATCGTAGTTCTTGTTCATGGCGCTGTGTAGTAGAATAGGATCAACTCGTGCTTCTCACACACGTAGGACGAGGCAAGAAGAGCTCACTCGTTGATGAAGCGGCCGCCTAGCCAGTGGGTTCGGCCTTCCTCTGCGAAGGCCTTGACGCCAAGTTTGGGCGCCGTAAGCGAGATGAGGGCAGCTATAGATGGTAGAGAAGTAAGCTGGTCAGTTTCGTCGTCCCCTACAGATCTCGTCATCGTGCTCACCTGGCGTAAAGTCATCCTCGTCGAGCTTTCCCTCCTCGACGTCCCATCCGCTCGGGATATCGACACTGACAATAGGCTTCTCGGTAGTCTGGAACGCCTTGAGCACCGCAGTGAAAGGTGCGCGAGCTGGAGGCTTGTAGGAGAAGCCTGGTTCGTCGAGGGTCGAGGTCAGCTCGTTCGGCGCAAGCAGTCGAGCGAAGAGCTCACCGAAGACACAGTCCAAGACGAGGTCAGCTTGCGAGAGAGCGCGCCTGAAGGCGTTCTCTTGCGCGTCAGGCGCCATGGGAAAGGAAGAGGCGGCGATGGGAGGAGGGGCGATGATGGGCAGGTCGAGGTTCTCGCATTGGCGCTTGAGGCGCTGTAAGGTGGAACGAGCGGTCAGTCTTGTCCCACAGAGGTATACAGAGATTCGAACGCACCGAGAAGATCTCCCCGGAGCTCTCCTGTGAACGAGAATTGAGAAGTCAGCGATCGCCGAGCTTTAATTGCTCGGCGGAAAGGCTCACCTTGGGATAAAAGACGGAAGGCGAGTATCCAAACTGGTCTGCAATCGTCACAGATCAGCTTGATTCCCCTCTCCCCTTCGTACGCACTCACAAAGGTGCCTCGCCGCCACCAATCCATCGCCACCCTGATTGCCCGGTCCACAGCAAACGAGGACCCTCTCATTTGTACGCTTCTGCTTGATGCCATTGGCGTCGACGGGGAGGCGAGGACCGAGGGGGAAGATTTCGACGAAGGCTTGGGCGATGGCTAGGCCGGCGAGTTCCATTAGCTGTTGATAGGGAGGGCGGAGGAGGAGATGTGGGGGGAGGGGAGGAGGACGTTAGCGCCGAGAGCGAGGGAGGCGAGGGTGATGGGGAGCAGAGGGAGGTAAAGAGGGAGACGGTACTACTGCTCTAGTAGAGTACAACAGCGAGAACTGACCTGATCGAGGGAGAAGGCGCCGTCTGAGCCCATTAGTTCTTGATCAATCTGTTGCGCTTCCTTTGCTGAGATGTAGCGAGGTCCAGCAGGAGCGTTCGATGATGAGGAGAAAGGGTTGAACATGTTGCGAGATGTAGGCGAGTAGGTGGGAGAGAAGGAGAGACGGCGAGGAGAAGCGAAGAGATGAGATGGAGATGGAGAGGGGAAGAAGAGAGAGAGAGCGAGCTGCCAGTCGAGGTGAGAAGCGTGTACAGAGGATGGCTGTGATTCAGTTCTGTAGGGTCGTAGATTGACGAGAGATTCGAAGCGCACGTGAACGTCCAAGTCGAAGTCGAAAGAAGAGATCCGAGAGCTGCGCGTCGACTTGCTCTCTCCCTTTCTCCATTCACTCGTCTGTCTGTAACTCTCTCGACAAGATGCGCTCTTCTGTAGCCTTTGCCGCTGCTGCTGCTTCCGCCGCTTCCGTAGCTGCTCAATCCCGCCCTACCTTCACCGTAAGTCAGCTCCACCACTCTCACTTACCTCGGACACGTCAACTCACTTCTGACTTGTAATTCCCTTTAAACAGCCCACCGAGATCAAGGGTCACTTTGTAGAGCAATTCACTCCCGATTGGGAACAACGCTGGTCCCCCTCCAAAGCTACAAAGGAGGAGAAATTAGGAGAGGTGAGCTCCAACACGCGTCCACTCCCCTTCCGCCGCGGCTCGTGCTGTCCTCTGCGCCAGAGCTGTAGCGAGCTAGGCAGCACAGCACACTAACACTCTGTATCGAACAGGTCTTCTCCTACGTCGGCAAGTGGTCCGTCGAGGAGCCCACCGTCTACCCCGGCATTCAAGGCGACGAAGGACTCGTCCTCAAGACCAAGGCTGCTCACCACGCTATCTCGGCCCCCTTTGAGGCCCCCTTGGACCCCAAGGGCAAGACCATCGTAGCGCAGTACGAGGTCAAGCTGCAGAAGGGACTCGAGTGCGGTGGGGCTTACATCAAGCTCTTGACCGACTCGGATGTGGTGAGTTCTTGGTAGGACTCGACGGAGGAGAGCTAGGCTGACTCTTACGTGACTTTAAAGGGAATCCAAGCCGAGGAGTTCTCGGACAAGTCGCCCTTCACCATCATGTGCGTTTGAGCGGCCGTCGCCTTTCGCACGCCGAGCCGAGCTGACCTCGCCTCCTCTACCTCGCTCTTTACACCTTCACCCACCCTCCCCCTTCGCTGCCCTATACTCTATCCTCTTGCAGGTTCGGACCCGACCGCTGCGGCGCCACCAACAAGGTCCACTTCATCTTCCGCCACGCCAACCCCCTCACCGGCGAAATCGAGGAGAAGCACCTTCTCTCTCCTCCTCAGCCCAAAATCCGCAAGACCAGCGCCCTCTACACCCTGATCGTCCGTCCGGACCAGACCTACGAGATCAAGATTGACAACGAGTCGGTGCGCAAGGGCTCCCTCCTCGAGGACTTCTCCCCCGCCGTCAACCCGTCCAAGGAGATTGATGATCCCGAGGACGTCAAGCCCGAGGATTGGGTCGAGTCGCCCAAGATTACGGATCCTAGTGCTGTCAAGCCCGAGGAGTGGGATGAGGATGCCCCCCAGTTTGTCGAGGATGACAAGGCCGAGAAGCCCGAGGATTGGCTCGAGAGCGAGTCGGCTACGATTCCGGATCCGGAGGCTGAGGTGTGTTGTCCTTCCAGCGATGCTCGGGCTCACTACGCGATGCAGGAACGCTGACCAGATTGTTGCGCGCGCCGAGCAGAAGCCCGAGGAGTGGTCGGATGAGGACGACGGAGAGTGGATCGCTCCTGCCGTTCCCAACCCCGCCTGCCAGACCGCCGCCGGCTGCGGACCCTGGAAGCGCCCCGAGATCGCCAACCCCGAGTACAAGGTTCGTGTCGCAACCTCTCACTCCCAGCTCAGCTCAGTACGCTCGGCTGACCCTCCTCGCTTGCATCGCAACAGGGAAAGTGGTTCGCTCCCCTCATCGACAACCCCCTCTACAAGGGCGTGTGGGCGCCCAAGAAGATTGCCAACCCCGACTACTACGAAGACCTCGACCCTGCCAGCTTCAACAAGATTGCCGGAGTCGGACTCGAGCTCTGGTCCATGACGGAGGATATCCTCTTCGACAACGTGCGTTCAATTCTTCCCCACCTTCCTCCCTCTGAGTGAGCAAAGCTGACCCTCACTCACACCCGACAACAGCTCTACATCGGCTCGTCCGAAGCCGACGCCTCGGCCCTCGCCGAGGAGACCTTCCTCGTCAAGAAGGCCCTCGAGGACGCCGCCGAGGAGGCCGACAAGCCCATCACTCCTCCCTCCTCTTCCAACTCTGACGCGACCGCTCCCGACTACACCAAGGAGCCCCTCGCGTGGGCTCAGTTCAAGCTCCGTACCTTTGCCGACAAGGCCGTCGTGGACCCCGTTGGAGCGTTCAAGGAGGATGCGGCGACGGGCGCTGCGGCGGCGGTTCTGTTTGCTACTCTTCTGGGCATGCTCACTGTCTGTACGTCTCTCCTTCCTTCCGTCCTTCCTCCTTCTCCCCTCCCTCCCCTCGCTGACCCTCCCTCCCACCAAACCAGTCTTCTCCTTCCTCATCCCCACCAAGAAGACGGTGCGCGAAACTAAAGCCACCATCGCCAAGAAGACGGATGCCGTCACTGCGGACGTCAAGACCTCCATCGACGAGGCCGCTGAGCAGCTCGCCCCGCTCGCTGAGAAGGCCGCCGAGCAGGTTGAGGAGGTCAAGGAGGGGGTCAGGACGAGGGCGGGGGCTAAGGGGAAGAAGAGTGAGGAGCTGTAGGGTCCTTTAAGGCTTGAGAGTGAGGAGAGGGGATGGGGAAGCTTGCTTGACGGGGAGAGAGGAAAAGCAGAGTGTCGTTTCGTTCGTTCGGTGCAGGCGTAAGGAGAGGAGGGAGTGGAAGGACGTTCGTCGCGACTAGCAATCTTGAATACGGCTTTGATTTCTGTAGATGTCGTCCAAAAGAGGGAGAGCTGAGAGCTCAGTGCGAAGGGCGACGAAAGCCAACTTCGAAACGACGTCGTCTCTTGATCTTCGACCACTCACTCGTCGCTCGCCCACGACTCGTCTCGCCAATGACTGCTCCTCGTTGGGACTGTCAACAGTGTATGAAGCGCGGTACGGACCCGAAGAGGCGCACTAGGGCATGCAGTCGCTGCAAAACAGTCTTCTAGTGAGCTCTCGGAGTGGCGCGCGCTCGGTTCTCAGAGGTCGCTTCTTGCGAGCGGAAGATACTGACAAAGTTTTCCCTCCAGTTGTTCAAAGGAGTGCCAGGTAAGTCAAGGTGTATGGACTTGCTCTGACGGTCCAGCTGACCTCCTGGCGCCGTGCAGAAGCTCGCCTGGCCGGAGCACAAGCGCTTCTGCTCGCGCCTCGCCGAACCTCCCGGCGAGCCCAGCTACCGAGGGCTACAGCGCTGTTTCCAGACCTACATCTTCAGCATCGTGCAGCCGCTCAACCTCATGCTTCGCTCCGCCTTCCGCCTCGGCACTCCTTCTCCCCTCAACGCCGACCACTTTGTGCGACTGTCCTTCAGGCAGGGTACAGCCATTGACGGTACCAAGAGTTACACTATCTTCGACGCCGAGGTTCAGGGCTTCAAGGAGCAGATCCGCCGGGCTGCTGCTACAGGCGACGTCGCGAGCGAGGCGCATATCTCCGAGGTGAAACGAGCCCTGGAGAGGCCCATCACGACGAGGGAGGGAGCAGAGACGGTTGTTGTCGCCTATTTGGTCCTCATCCCCGGCCACAACATCCCAGCTATCATCTGTACGTTGCTTCTCGGCGCTCGGCGATGGTCACAAGTTCGGTCTGACTCGTCGCCTATCTTCTTCAGACGCTGTGCTCGATGTCAACTCCAGCAGCAAGCACGCCGCCAAGAGGGGGGATATCAAGAGCTACATCAACCCCTGCTGGCGCGAAACCCTCCTCTGGGCTCTCGGACGCCTCTCCACCGACCCTGCACTGCTCCTCATCACCGACCTCCTCCTCTGCGACACTCCCACCGAGCGGGCAAGGCAGATGGTTCAAAGGGGACTCTTTGAGCTGCTGGATAAGGAATGGGGTCCGGTGAGTCTTCCCTTTTGGCGAGAGCAGCGAAGGAGCCAGCGCCGAGGTTGAGGCTGACCTTCTTCACCTATCAGGAGGCGATGGATTCGGATGCAGGGATACATGCGATCTTGACCAAGACTCGAAAGTTGCAGGATACTATTGAGCTGTGTAACTTATTTGGAAATCGCACTTGACGCTAGCTTCTCCTTCGGCGCTGAGCTCGGCGAAGCTCTGAGAGCTTAATTCGAGGACTTGGCGAGCCTGAGAGCAGCAGAGCGAGGCGGAGTAAGCTCTTGGAACGTAACATTGAGCGCGCAACACGTACCGCCCCTTCGGAAGGTCTGAAGACGGAGCCGAACTCGGGCGAGCGAGTGCTTTTCGGCCGGCAGAGACGATGGTGCAGATTTGCAGATCGCGAGAGCAGCGCTGTACGGATCCACGTGAGTTTTCCAACCCTATCGAACCCTCATGAAAGGTCAGCTCAGCTACAAGACAAGCGAGCTCGATTCGGTTTCGTCTCTTGATCTTCGACCACTCACTCGTCGCTTCCCTCGGCTTTCAATGGAACACTCGATGGCTTCAAAGATGGCCTGTCAGTCTTGCTTGAGAATGATGGGACCGGGGGAGGTGCTCAAGGCCTGTAGTGCGTGCAAGAGAGCCCACTAGTAAGTCGAGGGAGCTCGAGCCGGCGTCCCGGTGCCCGGAAGCTGACTTCGGGCTACTACAGCTGCTCCAGAGACTGCTAGGTGGGGCTTAAACCGTCTCTTGTACCCATGCTGCTCGCCTAGCTCATTTCTGCCTTCCTCTGCACAGGAAGCAGCTTGGCCAGGTCACAAGCGCTTCTGCTCTCAGATGGAGCCAATTCCCGAGGGCTCGGACAGGAAGGACTTCAACCACACTCTCTTGATGTGGATCCAATCCATCAAGCCAAACCTCGCCGTCTTCCTCCGCTCGGCGCTGCATCTCGGCCATCCCTCTTCCATGTGCCGAGACTTCTTCGTCTACCTCAGGCTCGCTGCTTTGGAGGTCAAGGGTACGGGAGAAGCACAGCAGATCCAATACTCGGTGGACGACATCTACATCGCCAGTATGGCCTAGGAGCTCGAGCGTATGGAGCGTAGGGGAACCGCCAGTGTTTCGCACCGAGCCGCTATAATTGGGGCAGCCGAGACGATTAGCGAAGGCAAGAAGAGCCTGGATGGAGACGAGGTTGTTTTCATCTATATCGAGCTCCTCAAGGAGCTGTCACGCCACGGTGGACGCAGTACGAGATCTCGCCTTCGATTCGGCGTTGCGGCAGCTTACTGAAGCTGCGTCCCACCTCGCAGGCACCTTCCTATCTCTCCCGCTCCCTGAGCTCTTCAGGCCCGTTGCTCTTCACGACATCCCCATCAATGCTTGCTGGCACGAAGCTCTCTACTGGTCGCTCGGTCGTCGTTGCCGCCAGGACATGCAACTCTCCCTCTTTGCCGACGAGGTCCTCCGTGAGGCTACACCTGAGCGAGCTCAACAGATGGCGGAAAGAGGTTTCTTGAGCTGCTGGACGAGCACTGGGATTCGGTAGGTCGTCTCTTTCGGCTTGGAGGGAGGGAGCGCCGAGCGCCGAGATTTCGGAGCTGACCCTCTTCGCTCCCACCGCAGGCCATAGACCCTACGAAGAGGGAAAATATGCTGATCGAGAAGATCAAGAAGCTGTAGGGTGCCGCTATGTCGTCGATGCGAGCTGTGAAGACAATCCCTCGCCGAGCTTCGAGTTCCTCACGCGCCGCAGCTCGAGAGCCATATCATGGCCGAGTGCGGATGAGCATTGATCAAGGACACCTATACACATGTGCTACGCTTCCTCGACGCCTCAGATACGCAAGAACTCCTTCAACTTGGTCTCGTCGAGGATCTCTCCCTCGACCAACCTCGGCGCCGAGGCGATCTGTATGGGAGCAGAGGGTCAGCGAGGGTCCTAGGGTACATAAATCGATACTCCGCATCGTGCTGCGAGGATCGAAAAACCTACATGTCCCTGCAGCGAGCCCTCATCGGCTGACGACTCGACGCGAATGATCGTGGGGACGCCCTTCAGGCCAAAAGCAGTCCTAAAGGCGTTGTCGGGGCTCTTCCAGCTATACGGACATGAAGCACAGATCAGCCTGCTGCTCCTGAGCCTGCACCGAGCACCTTCCGGGCTCAGCATCTCTCCCCCCACAAAGCAAACGCATGACCCACTCGGCTCGCTCTCCAACGTAGATTAGGGAAGAACGAGACGTCGGAACCAGTTTCTCGATAATTGGCTCCACTTGTACACAGTCCGGGCACCATGACTTTCCGTTCGCCCCGGTTGAAGCGAAGAAGATGAGGAAGTAGGGCGAGGAAGGGGAGGGCGCGTTCGATCCAGTTGGCAGGACGGCAAGGGCTGCAGCAGGCGAAGG
This sequence comes from Leucosporidium creatinivorum, assembly GCA_001600635.1. Taxonomy (NCBI): domain Eukaryota; kingdom Fungi; phylum Basidiomycota; class Microbotryomycetes; order Leucosporidiales; family Leucosporidiaceae; genus Leucosporidium; species Leucosporidium creatinivorum. The sequence goes on along the minus strand of BCKL01000005.1, from coordinate 1,112,416 downwards.
AGCTTGAGGGAACAGTGACATGATGTTTGAGTCGATGTAGGTCGATAACGGCGAGGAAAGATGCGGGGTTGCTGAGTTCGATGAGACAGACGAATGGGGAAGGAAGGCAAGGAGCAACCTCGAGGTCCTCGAAGTCGTTGCTTGGCTTTCCACCTACAACTTACACCACAGCACAACATGGTGCATCTTCGCACTTCAACGCTCGCCCTCGTCGCTTTGGGCGCAACCTCGGCGCTCGCTCGCAATCAGCTCACCTTCAACCTCCCCTCGTCTGAGGCGGCTTCCTCCGTCGTCAGCTCCGTCAAGCACTCGGTCGAAGGCTGGGTCTCTGAGGGCGTGCGCAAGTTCGACGAGATTGCCCATGATGGACTCGACTAGTAGGTGTTTGACCTGCACAGCTCGAAGCTCGGTCGAAGAGCTGATGCGTCGTCCGCCCCCGCCATTGCCTTCCCTCTGCAGCGAGTTGATCCAGCACGCCGACTTCCCTCAGTACAAGATTCGCATGCGCGAGCCCAAGGGTCTCTGCGATTCTGGCGTCAAGCAATACAGTCCGTCCTCGTCTCTCGCCGCTCAGTCCCCCGAAGAGGGATCGTGGGGCTCAGCTCGTTGCTGACCCGCCTCTTCTTGTGCAGGCGGTTACCTCGACATCGCCGAGGATGCTCACATCTTCTTTTGGATGTTCGAGTCGCGTAACAAGCCCTCGACTGACCCCCTCGTTGTCTGGTGAGCAAAGCCGAACTCACTTCTCCCTGCGCCGAGTGGCTGACCATATTCTCCTTTCCTCTCCTCGCTCGTCGCGCTTCGCCCACCTCCACTATACACCTCTATCATCACTGCAACCGCTCTCTCCAGGCTCAACGGCGGACCTGGCTGCTCCTCGTCGACCGGCCTGCTCTTCGAACTCGGTCCCTGCTCCATCGCCAACGAGGGACAGAATGTCACCTACAACAAGCACTCGTGGACCGAGTCGGCCAACATGATCTTCATTGATTCGCCCGTCAACGTCGGCTACTCGTACGGTGGCAAGACGGTCAACTCGTCGCCCGACACCGCCGAGGATCGTGAGTTGGTTGCTGTTCGGCTCGGTCGTGACTTGAGCTCACCTCCCACTTCACTTCACTTCACTTCACTTCATCTAACAGTCTACGCCTTCATGCAACTCTTCTACGCCAAGTTCCCCAAGTTCCAGAAGAAGTTCGTCGCTTTTTCTTAGGCTCGGCGCCGAGCACTTCCGCTGACCTCCTCCTCTCCTCCTCCCCTCCTCTCCTCCTGTCCTCTTCCTCTCCTTCCTCTCCTGAAGCGACTTCCACGTTTCAGGTGAATCGTACGCAGGGACATATATCCCACATATCGGGTCGACCTTCCACAAGTACAACCAAGCTCCTCCCGGCACCTCCTCGGTCCACATCCCCCTCGTCTCGCTTTTCATCGGAAATGGCCTCACCGACGCCTACACCCAATTCGCCACGATTCCCGACTTTGCCTGCGACCCCAAGAGCAAGTACGGCCAGATCTTCTCGGACGCCGACTGCCAGTCCATCGAGGGCAAGATCCCCACTTGCCAGAGGCTCACCAGCTACTGCTACAACAACCCTTCGCGCTTCACCTGCGTTCCCGCTACGTTGTCGTGCTGGCAAGTCGCTGGTCCCATCCAGCAGAGCGGTCTCAACCCCTACGATGTCAGGCGCAAGTGCGATCGCGAGGGCAAGGAGTGAGTCTTGACGAGCTCGGCGATGAACGGCGCTGACCTTCTTCCCTTTTGCAGTGGACCTCTTTGCTACCCTCAGATGACCTGGATCGAGACTTACTTAAACAAGTGAGAATCTGCGATCTCTACTCCCTGACAGCCGCTGACCTTCCTTCATCGCAGGCCCGAGATCAAGAAGGCTCTCGGCGCTTCCCCCGACCGCACCTTCGAGAGCTGCAACATGCAGCTCAACCAAGCCTTCACCTTCAACGGAGATGGTACTCGCCTTTGCTGCCTGAATATGTCTCTACATGACCGCTAACACTGCGTTTCTTCGCAGTCGCTCACAACACGGCTGCCCTTCTCCCTCCTCTCCTGGAGGCTGGCATCCGCGTCGGTATTTATGCTGGGGAAGCAGATTTCATGTGTAACTGTAAGGAGGTCGATTTCCGACCGTTTTCGCTCGATTCTGACCCTTTCTTCCTTCCTTTTTCTCCCTTTCCCTTTCCTCCTCCCTTCTCCCGTTCTTTCTCCTCTCCACCGCCTCCATCGACTACTAAAGACATTGGAAACCTCGCCTGGATGAACGTTCTTGACTGGTCTGGCAAGGAGGACTTCAACGGCGCCAAGAACCGCTCGTTTGTTACGAAGAGTGGAAAGGTCGGAGGAGAGACTAGGAGTGTCGGCAAGGGCGCTGGAACGTTCACTTACCTCCAGGTGAGTCGTATCGATGTTGAGAAGACCGTGTGCTGTCCGCCGAGCCCTCTGCTGACGTCTTTCGGCCCTCTCTTCCCCTCTCCTTCCTTCCTTCCTCCCTTCCTTCCTGCCCCTCCCTTCGCTGCCTCTCTCCTTCGCCCTCCTTCCCTCCCGCACGGCAGGTCTACGACGCTGGACACATGGTCCCCTACGACCAGCCCGAGGTCGCCCTCGACTTCTTCACCAAGTGGGTGCAGAACAAGGTCAGTCGCTTTCCTCTCTCCCCTCTCACATTGCTCGGCGCTCATCTTCTTTGCGCCCTCCGCGCAGGCGTTCGCTTGATCTCCAGGCGACCACAGCAAGTAGTAGTAGTAGTGACGGGCAAAGAAAGGAGGAAGGACCCTGCAAAGCTCGTTTCCTTGACTAAATAGAGGCGTTCGGCGAAGGGACGGCCAAAAAGACGAGGGCGACCACTGCGCTCTCACCCGTCTTCGCGAGACACTCGGATCTCGGATACTGCTAGTGACAATGCCATGGGCGTATTACGGGTATCAACGATGCAAGAGGAAAGCAAAAGGCGATGGGCGCCGAGGAAGGGCGAGAAGGGGAGGGGAGCTAAAGGTACATCAAGGAGCGAAAAACTATCCACAAGTTACTGCTAACGTCGGCTGTTGCACACTGCTCGCCGCTGCACGTTCTCAACACTGGTCATATCTCTGCGAAACGGGAGAAGGGTCAGCGCCGAGCCCGACAAGCGAGAGCGAGCCGTACTACTCACAAAGCGAACCCTCCCACTCATCCCCACGACATCTACCGCGACACGTATGTCCCCTCGTCATGACCATACGACTGCTGCCCCAACGGCGGCCCTCCATGACCCAAGCTCTGCTGCTGCTGGAAATGCGGCCGCTGTTGCTGCTGCTGCTGATTGGGGTCGGGGTGGTGGGTGTAGTGCTGCTGCTGTTGCTGTTGAGGTGGAGGCTGCGAGTACATCGGCTCGTGGTGGTAGCCGTCGTGTTGCAGGGGATCGTGCATCGCGAGCATGGGGAGGGAGTGCTGGGGCATGGAGGTGGGAGTGTTCTGCTGTAAGAAAGGCAAAAGAGAGAGTCAGCTCTCACTCATGTCGAAGTCAGAAGTAGCGGAAGTCGAGAAATCGGTCGCCGCTGCAGCTCGGCGAGGTCGAGGCAGCGAGACTAGGAAGCTCAAACTCACCTGCGAATACAGACTTTCGTAGCCGCCATCGTACTGCTGCTGCTGCTGTTGCATGTGCAACATGTCGGCCCTCTGCAGCATCTCAGCGTACTCCTGCTGATTGCCGAAGCTGGCGTTTCTCGGCGAGATTGGAGGATGGCTCAAGCTTCTCGGTCCACGAGGCGAGATGGGGCTTCCGAGCGACTGATCGAGGTAGCCCGACATGGGAGTAGGGAGTTGCGGGATGGGTGGGATTCCGCCTGGCTCTTGACCAGTGCGAATGGTCGTAGGGATGTGATTCCGTCCCTTCGACGAGACGCGGCGGTTCGTCGCTGTTGGTCGAGGAGGTGCGGCTCGGTTGGGCTTGAGAGCGATCTGACCGCCGTGGATGGCCGAGTTGGCTTCGAAGGAGGCGTTGGAGGGGGTAGGGTGGAAGCTAGGATTGTGAGGAATCGTCGGCGAGCCTTCCTTGGCTTCCTGTTGGGCGTTGAAGAGGTCGCAGTCAGCGACGGCTTCTCGAGCAGAAGATTGAGAAATAATGGAACGCACGAGACACGCTGCTATCAGCTTCTGACCCTGCGAAAGCTGTCCATGCTCGTCCTCCTTGACCAGCGGCTTGAACTTGTCCGTGGTAAAGGTGTAGACCCAGCCCGACTCGGAAACGACTAGTAGTAGAACTTGGGTACCGGTGAGTGTCGATAGCTCGTATGCCTGGGGAGCAGAAAGGTCAGGTCAACCTCGGTAGAACTCTGGCCAACACGGCCGGCGCTTCGCAGGAGCGATCGACCGTCGCGCTTCCTCCGCTCGATGCTGCCAGCTCGAGGTCGTCGCTGAGAGTAAGGAGTCGAGAGCTCACCTTCTTCATGATACCAGCTTTACGCTTGGAAAAGGTAATGTGCCGCTTGCTCTTCTCCTCAATGTACTCGATCTGGATCTTGCGCCGACCCTTGTCCTCCTTGTCATCGTCGTCGTCGTCCACATCTGCCAATCGTACACGATTAGCAAGGGTTCTCCGAAGCTGTAGTGGACCGCTCAAACTCACCATCTGCTGCTGGACGCGAAGACTGAGCTGCTGCTGCTCCTCGCAGGTTGGCAGTACTCTTCCGCTTCTTGGGCCGCCTATCCAAGTCGTCCCCTTCCTCCTCGTCTGGTGGTGTCGACTTGGGGTCGAACTGGATCATCGGCGGCGGGGGAGGCAAGCCCGAGCCGCTCGCTTCTGGCTGGTGCTGCCCTCCGGCGCCTTGCATCAACATTCCGCCGTCCTGACCCTCGAGGCCGCCCTGCGCAGCGTGATTCATGTTGTACATGGGTAGGGGAGGGAGAGGGTGATTGTTGAGGTACATGGACGAGTCGAAGCTGTGGTGGGGCGGCGAAGAACCTCCTGGTGAAGGGGGCGCGGTGGAGGAATGCTGATGGCGTCCGCCGAGCGAGTGAGGAGGCAGAGGAGGAAGGGAGGAAGGGTCGTAGGGCTCTGCTACAGAGGTCATGACCTGCTACCGAACTGCTTTCGTGCAAGTTCTTCTTCTGCGAAGGCGAAACTGAAAGGCGAGTCCTTAAGGTTTGAGTGCGCCCTCGGAGGTGGAGCGTCGGCGAGTGCTGCTGTCGGAGAGGGAGGAGGAGAGAGGGTGTCGCTGGCTAGGACGTGGGGTGGTCGAGTAGCTTCCGAGTGGGGCGCTGAGCTGTAGCAGAGTAGAGCGGTGAGACGAGGTGAAGGGGATGAAGGCAAGCGCAGGCGAGGCCACGCGCCGGACTTCGACCGCGTAGACGATGCCTCAACTTTGGGCTTCCTTTTGATCTCTCGGCGACTCTCGCCCCGCTGCCTTCACTGTGGTACACAGTGCTCTCAAGATGTATAGCCGTGCTCTGTAGCTCGACCCCTTGCTTGCCAGCGCATTCGCCCCTGACTTTCCCCAGTCCCTCATCACCGAAGCGCCGAGACTGCCCCGAATCCACAGCACCGATACTTTGAGCCTTTCCTTCTCTAGGTCTGCACATGGGTCTGTCTTCTCGTGTCTGCACGGCTCCCTCCTCCCCAGCTTCCGTCGTTTTCTTTCCCTCCTCGGGCGATCTTGACGGCCCCTCCCCTTCTCGAAGGGCCGAACTATGTATGCGTCGCCGTCTGCGCCTTCAGTCGAAGTTCGCATCCTTAACCGATAGCCTGCTCGAGCTGTAGCTGCTCCAGCATTCACGAGGAAACGAGAGGCAGGCGCCGGAAGTGTCGGAACCTGTTCGGCGCTTGCTCGGCGCTGCTGTACCAGCCGCTCATTCCTCGTTTTGCGGTCCTGTACGCTCGACTGCAGTAACCTTCAGTCTTCTAGACTGGAACTGCCCGACGGCAAGCGCTTCGCAAGGCTCTTCGCTCGTCCAGACGAGCTTCGGGTTCCGCTGGCGCCGACTGCTCCTCGAGGCGCCGAGCAGCAGCGAAGGATGAAGGAAGGCAGTAGTGGAAGGTGCCAGGGTGTCGAAAAGTATCATACAGCGAATTTCGAGGTCTAAGATAACGTGTAGGCGATCAAATTCGCGCTCACTAAAGCCTCCGCGACGCGTTGAGCTGCTCCTCTCCTCCTACTCATCTTTGCCTTTACTTCGATACGCTACCGGGGACTCTTCAGTACACAAGGAGTTCTCAGCAACCACTCTCAACACTCTCCCTAGCTCCTGTAGCTCTTCAGTAGCCCCGCCAGCTCCCACCTTCGCCTCGCTCCAGCGCCAAAGCGCGACTTCTGACCGCCATGGCGCACCGCCGAGTCTACTACGACCCCAACAACCCGGTGATGCTTCGTCCAGACGACATTGTACGGCTCAGCCCCTCGGAGATCCAGGCGGCGAGCGACCAGATCGACCAAAACATGGTGGTCCTCCTTCAGAAGATTGAGGAGAACTTCGCGCGCTGCAACCAGACAGTCATCGAGCGCATCTTACCTGCTGTTACTCAGCATGGCGAGAACAGTCAGCGCATCTACGAGTCGGTCAAGGTGAGCTTTGAAGCGAGCTTGCGGCGGGAGCAGGGGGAGCGAGCTGATCATCTCTCGCCTGCCTGCAGTTCTGGAAGCCCTTCTTCGAAGCAGCAGCAGCGCAGAGGTACAGCGATCAAGATACCGAGGTCCCGGAAGGCGACTCTGCCATCAGCGAGAACCACCTTCCCCAGGACGAAGCCGACGCCTCCCTCTCCTTCGCCGACGCGTCGCAGGTCTCGGACGACATCTCGCAGGACAGCCAGGGCACTCCTCAACCACCTACGAGCGCTCATGCTACCAGAACCAAAGCTTCCGCCGGCCAGCAGCCCTGGTCCGACGACGCGTCGCAGCTCGACTCGCTGCAGGCGGACCTCGACCAGCTCGGCCTGCCCGCCAAGTACGATGCTAACACCTCTGCGGCGACCGACAATTCCAAGGAGATCCATCGCCTTCGTCTCGGCGACCTCCCGCCCGACTCGCCTGACATCCCCGTCCCCGAATGGGAGACCATCAACCACACGACTCGCAAGCCCTCCTACCAGGAGCAACCTTCCCCTTCACTCTCTGCCGCCAACTCTTCGCTCCCCTTCCCTACCTCTGCCCGTCTCGGCGCTCCTCCAGCCTCCAACCCCGCCCTGCTCCACAAGATCCTCAGCGAGAACTTCGCCAGTCCTCGCCCTCCTGGCTCGTCCACTCCTGGTCGCAGCAATCTCCCCAAAGGATGGAATGGCCTCGCGGACCTCTCCCAAACCCCACTCTCCGCCTTCGCCTCCCCGATCAAGCGACATGGCTCCGCCGCCGATGAGTCGGGCTGGGATCACGACTTCGCCCTCGGCTCGGCAACTCGCCATCTTTCTTCCTCGCCGCTACCACCCAATCGCTCCAACCAACCCTCATTCTCGCTGGGCTCACCGATGCCTTCGCGGACACCGGCGAAGGAGGCGGCTCGGCGGATGACACAAGACGTCTACGATGCGACGACTGCCTACGAGGATTCACCCGGGCTCGAGCCGCCATCAGTGATGAAGGAGTGGGCGACGAGGAACTACGCCAACCTGATGGAGGACATTCCCTTACCCGCGCCGAGCCCAAGCGAAGGGCGGCGAAAAGGATTCGAGGAGGAAGAAGAGCACTTCGAGGGAGGAGAGGGCGAGGAGAGCTTTGATGCGGATGAGGCGGAGCTGCAGACGCTACGGATGGGCGCGCTAGCGGACTATGGAGGAGGGACGACGGCCAAGATTGACGACCTGCTGGGCGAGCAGAGCTTCGGTCGGTTGGTGGACGACGACGAGGCCGACCGGTTCGGCCGTCTCAACCTCGACGAGCAAGAGGAGTCGTACACAATGGAGGCGCCCGAGGAGCATGAGTACGATCACCATGAGCAGCAGCAGCAGCACCAGGAGCAGAGCTACGTCGAGGAGGGCATCTCGGAGGAGGAGGTCGTCGGACTCGCGCCGCCCGAAGACACCTTCTTCGGCACCAAGGACGGTCAGCAGCAGCAGAACCGGTCGCTGTTCGACGAGGACCTCACGTCGCCAGGTCAGCCCAACGCCAACGGCTTCCGAATGATGGGTGCGGTGGACCATACGCTGCACGGCGGACAGCTGCTGGAGAGGTTCGCTCTTTGCTCAACTCCTTTCGCTCGTCGCTGATCACTCTCCATTCGCAGTGAACCATTCGAATCGAGTCCACTGCAGGGAAGGAATCGAGAATACTAGAAGTTGTAGCTGTGCTAAGACGCCGTTTCGTACCAGCTATGAACGCCGAGAGTGGTAGCGAGCGCGGGAAGATGGATCGGCAAGGATCTGACTGAGGGCAGAGAGCTTCTGCAAGTCTATAGAGACGCTGCTGCCTATCAGCTCGAGAGCGAGACCCCTTGCTCGCGCCCCTTGGGCAGGCGACTCGAGGAAACCGGGCTCTCACTCCTCGCAATTCCTTGACACCACTTTCGTTCGCGCTTGGAATCCCGTACAGCACCAGTGGACTCATACACACCTACTCGGCACTCTCCACTCGACCGAGCGTGCTACAAAATGGCTGCCGTCGCCCTCGAAGCTGAGCCGACTGCTAGCACCCCTCCTTCTACCAATGCCTCTCCCGACGATAGCGACGTCGAGGCGGGGGCCGATCAGAATCAGGCAGAAGACGCTTCTACGGCGACCAAGGCCAAGAAGAAGAAGAAGCGCAAGACCCCTGCTCAGAAGCGAGCGGCAGCAGAAGCAACACTGGCAGCGGCCCAGGCCGCCGCTCCTCCTCCTGCACCGGTGCTCAAGATCTCGAGGAACAAGCACATGAAGGTGAGCTCGATGCTATGCTTGTTCAAGGTCTGCAAGGTTGCGATTGCGGCTGAGGAGGTAGCTGACCCTGGCTTGCGCTCTGTTCGGCGAAACAGTACATCTCTTCGTACCATGTAAGTCGTCGCTGAAGCTCACTCGTAGAGAACTATACTCACCTGCTTTCGCATCGCGCAGGGACCATGGCTCCAGCTTCCTCACGAGGTCCTCGACTCGCTCCTCACCGTCAACTGCGACCCCGCCAACCTCCCTACCGTTCGCGGTCTCCTCGACACCAAATCCAGCGCCTACGCCCTCTCCGACCGCTCCCGCTTCAAGGCCCTCCCTCCCGCACCCCTTCCCATCGACATGAGCTTCCTCTCGGACGAGGACGAGCGACTACCCCCTCCGATCGACCCAGCAGCGTTTCGAGGTGTAGGAGAAATACGCAAGCTTGTAGACGACGCTTCCGATCTCGCCGTACGAGCTGCATCAGGCATGTCGGCCGCCGCGCTCGGCGCCTTCAACCCGTCAAGCTCGGGGATGGGCTCGGGCGGCGAGCAGCAGGGCATGGGCTCGGCAGGAGGAGGGTCAGGAAGGAATGTCGCCATGTCTCCCGTCAGGCAGCATCGTCTACGAGCACTCGCAGTCGGCAAGCTCGCCGAAGCGTACAAGATTGACGAAATCGCGGCGTCGGTCTGTGTCATGCAGTCGGCGACGGGGCTGGACGACCTGGCTCAGAGGGTGCTCAAGTACGAGCCGGAAAACCTCGATGCTCAGTATGTGCACTTCTTCCATGAGAAGATCCCCTCAAGGTACGTTCTTCGCTGCCGCCTACCTCTCCGCCGAGCTCACCTCGTCCTCTTCTCGCAGAACACTCGCGCTCTCGACCGACACCACCCTTCTCGACCAACTTATCCTCAGCAACCCGCATCGCCTCGAGTACTACCGCACGCGAGGCATCGTCCACGGCTTCAAGCAAGACTACCCCGCCGCCATTCGCAACTTCACCCAAGCTCTGGTGCAGGCCAAGGCCACTCGCAAGGCCAAGGCGCATCATGCCGAGGTCGCCGCTGGTACTAGGACGCGTAAGAAGGGCAAAGGAGGGGGCAAGGGCAAGGGCAAGCACAAGGAGGATAGCGGAGCGCCGACGAACGGCGCAGGAGCGGACTCGTCCTCGGCGTCGACACCAGCGAGGGAGGAGGCAACAAGCATCGGCAAGGAGCCGGGCGACGACCTTGAACGTCAGATGCTCTTCCATCGCGGCATGGCTCACTTCCATTGCGCCTGCAAGCTCCTCGAAGACGCCGCGCTGGACATTGAAGGCGTCGAGAAGCCGTCGGGAGGACTCTCGAACGAAGGAGGCGAGCTCACCCTTCGCAACGTCGGGATTGTACTCAAGGACGAGGTCGCCGGACTCTACGGATGCGCCTCGCCCAAGAAGCAGGAGCGATACCGGAACGAGCTCGGCGAGCCGGCGCTGAGGGAGAAGGTCACGACGCTGCTTCGCAAGAGCTTGCGCGACCAAGAGCGTTTCCTCTCGTACTTTGCCGTGTGGGAGGCGCCCGCTGGCTCGGTGCTCGAGGAGGAGAAGCGCTACCAGAACCCCCGCTCGACCGACAAGCCCCTCACTTTCCGCGGTCGCCGTCTCATCCATCACCGCGCCCTCTCCAACCGCACTCGTCACTCGGATCCTCGTCGCCCCGAAGTCGCGAGCGGAGACGTTAAGCCCGAACCTGCCCTCCTCACCACCTACCACCCTCTCATCGTCGAAGCCCACTTCTCGGTCCTCCTCACCCACCTCCTACTCGGCGACTTCTCCGCCCTCGTCACCGCCCACGCCCGCACCGTCCGCCTGATGGACTACCTCGAGGGCTACCCCGTCTTCCTTCCCGCCCGCTCGCTCAACCAGTCCGAGTACGCCGAAGTGCTCGAGCGTCTCGCCGTCACCTGGCTCAAGAAGCGCGAGGAGGAGGATCACATCTCGGAGCCAGAAGGAACGGAAGAGCAGCTCGCGCAGGAGGGAGATCTGAAGAGCCTGCATCACTTGCTGAGCTTCTTCACTCCCTCATATGTCGAGGCTCTCGTCGCGGCGGCCGAAAAGGCGGAGCAGGAGCTCAAGGAGCAGAGCAAGGCGGGATCCAAGAGTAACCCTCTACTTTCGCTAATGGATGCAAACGGCTTGGGCGCCAATGGAAAGGAGAGGGGTAGCTGGGCGGAGGAGAGGGAGAAGGCCGAGGCGGAGAGGAGGAAGATTGATCCTTCTTGTGAGTAGCGGTGTTCGCTCTTCCTCTTCAGCGACTGACCGCATACTGCCATCAGACGCCACCTACAACACTGCTCGCGCCGAGGTCGCCGTTGCTTGGCTGGCTGCGGTCGTCTTGCCCGAGAAGGAGGTGAGTGAGACCTCGTCTCACGTCTCTAGCCCCTTCACTGACATCTTCCCCGCTCCAGATCGAGGAAAAGGCCGGCCGGGCTAAAGGCAAGGCGCCTGCTGAAGGTCGCAGCGCACCTTCTTCATCCTCGGCGACCATGAACGGCTCGGCTTCCACCTCCAAGCTCCCCAGTCTCGACTCTTGGACCCTCGACGATCTCGACGAGGACTGAGGGGATCTTAGCTGACATAGTTGAACACGAAGCTTGGTTTCTTCTGAATCGACTCGTGGACAGCGAGCTGAGAGTTAGAGCGGCCCCGGGCTCGCTTCGCTCTCCTCGCTGCGAGTCCGTCTGTAGTACGTATGCGCGGAGTGATTTATCGTACCCCTACAGACACTTCTCCAAGCTAAGCGCAAGCACGTCGTCGGCCTGCGAACGAGGGAGGAAAAGTGAAGTCAGCTCGGCGCTGTTCGATGCGCCGCGGCTACAACTCACCGACCGTACCCGGCTCGATCAAGAAAGCAGAGTCATCAGCTTCAGCGATACCTTGCCCGAAAGCTCGACCTCTCCTCTCAACTGCTGAGCCTTGAGCTCCTTCATCGCCTTGCTCGCCTTGACCTTGGCCCAATTCTTCGAAGCGAAGGCGATTACAACGTCGGCGATCTCGTCGTAGGTGGAGGTACCATCGGAGAAGAGCTCGTAGGCGACGTTCTTGATGGTAAGCTGCGAGGCGATGGACCTGAGAGCGAGCGATTGGAGGTCGGAGAGGGAGAGGAGATGGGCGAGGCGGTAGACGGACTTCGGCGAGGCGTGGAGGGAGAGGGAGGCAGACGAGCCTACTTCAGTTTCGTCCTTCTGACTGGCTGCGGTCGCCTTGGCGCGAAGAGTCGAGGTAAGAGGCGAGAAGGCGATGTGGCCGGTCGCCATCCAAACGAGGACGGCGCGGTAGGTGGTGTAGGATGTCTCCTTGACGACGATCTCGTGGAAGGGGTGCGAGCAATGTCCATCTTCTTGATGAGCTTCGAGTTCACTGCCTCCCGCCTGCGCTGAGCTCTCGTCCTTCTCGTCGTCCGAATCCTCGACGAAGCTGCTCGACTCGTCGTGGCGTCCTTCTCCTTCGTCCTCTTTACTCTTTGGCTGCGAGAGGGTCGTCTTCTTTTGGCTCTCCGAGAAGCCCGAGCTGAAGAGCTGAGCAAAGTAGGGTGACTTGGCCGAGAGCATCGCCGAACTGGGCCAGAGATCTCGGTTCACACGAGGGAAGACGATGCGAACGTCGTTGGGGTGACGGGTGAGGAGGGAATCTGTGTCAACCAGAGACTCAGCTCCCATGTAGCCGGTCAGCTAAGAGGCCACTCACGCGTGAAGCTCCAGTCAATCGTGCCAGTGCTGTCCCCCCTTTGGGCGGAGTGCGAGCTGTCCTCGTTCGGTCGGAGGACGAGTTTCGCCGACTTGATAGCGTAGCCGTGTGTCAACACCAGTAAGGAGGTCTGGCCGGTAGAAATACTGGGCAGAGCGTGCGAGCAGAGGCCGTGCGCTGCTCTCCCCACTTCGAGCTCGCCAGATACACCCTGCGTGCATCTAGCCGGATCCCAGCGCAGAGCATACGTGTAGGTTAGGTAACCAGCGTCGTCTGCTCCCGGCACAATACTCAGGTTCCACGTCCCCAAGGTCTCGAGAGCCGGAGGGAAGGGAATTGTAGTCTCGGCACAGCTCGTTTTGGGCAAGGAGAAGGTGTAGATGTGAGAGGAGAGTTCGACACTCATGCTTGGCGCTATGTCGAAGGTTGGTGGACAGACGAAACGAAACGAGCAAGATGTGGCCGGAAGGAAGCTAGTCAAGCCTCGAAAGCTCGACTTTCGCCATCCTCGTCTCGACTTGCACGGACCACCTCCACCCTCCCGAGTGAAGGACAGGGTAGTCAAAGGTATGAGAGAACCTCTGCTCCTGCCGCCCACCCCATCGACCTCTAGTGAGCTGGACCGAGACCGAGCGCCGAGCTTGCTCTCCTTTCACTCCCTTATCGCTTTCCTTCCTCCCAAAGTTCATCGAGGCCCACAGCAGAAATGCATTGACACCCTGACATATCCTCGAAAGCACCACCACCCTACTAATCTTCACCCCGTCCCTCTCTCCCATCCTCTACCACCCGCCTGCTCGGCGCTACCCCTCCACCTCCCTCTCCATCCTCCATCCTCCTTCCCTCACTCTCCCTCTCCTATTACCTCTTCTTCAACTCAGCAAACCTCCTCGTAAGCGCCTCGAACGCGTCTTCCTCCTTCTCCTTGCCCCCTCCCGCTGCTGCTGCCGGCTTGGGCTGTTCCACCTTCTCTTGCTGACTCGGCGTGGGCGCAGGAGCAGCAGGAGCCGTCAACCCCGGACTCGGCAAGCTACTCTTGATAGTGACCGTGTGGTTCGCCTCTGAGGGCGCGACGGCGGGGGCTTGGGAGGAGAGGAGGGAGGGGATGTCGAACGGCGCGACCTGGGGGGCTTTGGAGGGTGAGGTTGGAGTGGCCGAGGGGAGGGCGACGGGCGTAGGAGTCGGGGAGGCCTAAACAGGGAACATGAGTTAGTGAAGGGGAGGAGGAGGAAGAGGAGGGAGGGAGGGGAGAGAAACGTACAGAGGGGACGGCGGCTGCTTCCTCTGCGAGCACCGAATCGGGCTTCCAGTCGATCGAGTAGGCTTTGGCAATCTCGTAGAGGTAGAGATCGACTAGATCGGCGGGGGGTTGGGCGATAATGAGTTTGGATGAGATCTGTTTGTCGATACCTCTGGGTCAGCAGGGCGCAAGGAGAGGGAGAGAAGGAGGAGAAGGGAGCAAGAGGGGAAAGCAGAACGAACCCGCTCGGAAACGCAGTTGTCTACATTGTCTATCGCGTCGAGCGCAAAGTCCCGCCCTCCTTTGGAGATGAGCATGTCGCGGAGGGTGTGCAGTTCTTTGAGCTCGGTGCTGAGAGGTGGTTCCGAGGGTCAGCGCGCGCCGAGCTGGAAACTAGAGAGAGGGAGGAAGGAGGAAGGAGGAAAACAGGGACCAACCGAGGTGCAGCGTGGATGATGCCGATTACTGCTTCTGCTACGCCGGGGTCTACCTCCCTGTTGCCAGCAGTGCGAACGAGGGTCAGCTCTCGTCGGCGGCGGCGGTGAGCTAGAGAGAAAGAGCGATTCTACACTCACTTGACCCCCTCCAACAAACCAAACCTAGCCAGCAACAATTCGCAATAGAGCTCCAACACCTCCAACAGTTCGACCATGGTGTCCTCCCCCAGGACCTGCTCGACCTTGATCCTCGCGCTCTCAATCTTGCCCCGCTCGAGTTGGGCGGCAATATCCCGTCGAGTAGTCTTTGCTAGTTGGGTCTTTTTGGCTGCGAGGAGACGGAGGCGTTGGATGGAGAGTCTGGTGCAGAGGAGAGAGGGGGAGTGTCGTCAGCGGGGAGTGAGGGCTGTAGGAAGAGAGAGAGAGAGAGAGGGGATGTACTTTAGTTGTACTTTTGCGCGAGGAGGAGACCAGGATGAGCTGGAAGGCATCCTCAAGTTGTAAGAAGAGGGAGGAGCGGAAGCGGGAGAGGGAGAGGTGGGGCTTGACTGAGAGGGCTGCTCTGGTGCAGGAGAGACAGAAGGGGAAGGGCGGAGGAGGCGTGTAAGAGTGTTCAGTTTGAGAGAGATGTTGCTGTAGCTTTGTAGGAAGCTAACAGACGAGAGTGAACGAGTACAGAGCCAACCTAGGACTTGGACGCGACGGCGCCTGCAACTTGGCTCTCTCGCTCGTTCGCCTCTCGTTCGCCTCTCGTCAGCTCGCAGGCTAGTCGGCTACAGGATGGCAGCTGCTCGGTCACCCACTCTATCCCCTCTGAGCTCGTTGCCCTCTTCCTCTCCTCCTCCTGAGATTATCCCCGACAGCGACTCAGCCGCTCCCCTCCCTTCCCTCGTCCCAGCTCCTGCCTCGCCTTCACCACCAGCTTCATCCAACAGAGCAGCCAAACGACCTCGTCTCACCCTCTCCCCTGATCCAGACCCCGACCCTGCTCCTGTAGCACATCACTCCGCCTCGCAAGACCTCGCCTTTCTCCATCAACTCGACCCCGACACTCTCGATTGGCAACCTTCTTCCGACCCTCATCCTGTACCTCATCATCATCCTCACCCGCGCCCTCGTCCACCGCTGCACCTCCCTCCTCCTCCTCCTCCTCAGGCGACAACAACGCGCGACGGCGACGCGTCGAAAGCTCATCATCGCCGCTACGACCAAGGAGGAGCAGGAGCAGGAGCAGGAGCAGGAGGAGGAGCAGACGACTCGGGCGTCTTCCTCAATGCCGAGGAATTCCACCCCTCGCAGGATGTCGACTTGGCGGGAGGGGACGAGATCCTGTTGGCTCTCGGCGCCGAGGAGGGGGACGCAGACGCCGAGTTCGATGGAGCAGGCGAGGAGGAGGAGAACGAAATGTGGGCTGGGTTCGACGAGCCGGAAGTCGAGGTGGACGTGGAGGTGGACGACTCGGCTGGTCTCGACGCTCCACCTCCACCACCGCCGAAGGATGAGGAGATGGATTACCCCGAGGAAGAGCAGGGAGATGGCTTTGGCTTTTCGCTCGGCGCGGCGGGGACTCAGGGAGCTACGGGGTGGGACCCGAACATGTTGGGAGGGTTTCAGTTGGCGAGTAGGAAGCCGGTGAGGTTGAGTGAGGAGGCGTTGAGGAAGGCGAAGAGGTTGTTGGATGAGGAGGAGGAGGAGGAGGGGGAGCGTGCAGAGCCAGCAGGACCAGCGCCAGCTCCTCTGGAGATGGAAGCGCCAAAGCCGACCTCGGGATTCGCCACCGCCTTCGCTACAGCCTCAGGCCGACCAGTCGCCGCTCCCTCCTCCACCTCCCTCGCTCAAGCGACCGAACTCCTCGCCCGCCCACCCATCACCAGCTCCAGCTCCAGCTCCAGCTCCACCCTTACCTCAGCTCCCCTCCCACTCGCCCCCATCCGCGCCCCTCCCCTCCCTGCTCCCTCCACTTCCACCTCCCTCGCCCCTCGACCCCCCCTCGCCGCTTTCGGAGGGTTCACCACCGCCGCAGGTACTCCCGTCGCTCCTCCCTCCGAGGCTGCATTAGCCAAAGCGCGGGGCCAGGTGTTTAGCTCGCCCCCACCCGCTTCCATCGGCGGCGGACGAGGGGCAGCAGCAGGGGGAGCAGCAAGTCAGATCCAGAGCTTCGGAGGGTTCATGACTGCTGGAGGAGGCAAGGTGGAGATGCCCAGTGAGGAGGCGATGGAGAAGGCTAGGAGGGGCGCTGTAGAGGGGGATGGTGGGGACGTCTTCCTCCTCGCTGGGGGAGGAGAGTCAGCAGGAGCAGGATCGCCCAAGCCGAGAAGGAGGGGAGAGGGGCCGTTCAGGTTGCCCGGGCCTGCCGCGCGGCTGCAGGAGGTTGGAGCAGAAGGTGCGGCGAAGCTGATGGACTCTCCGACGACGACGAGGAGGACGGGCAGCTCGGAGGGGAGGAGAACGCCCTTGCTCCCTGTTAACGATGGCAATCTCGCTCTCGTCGGAGCCGGAGGTGGACCTTCTTCACCTCATCCCCACCCTTCGTCGCCCGCTCCACTCTCAATTGCCGCGAGACCGCCTTCGAGGACTCGCGACGCCGCCGAGCCTATCGCCTCGACTTCGACCTCAGTCGCTGCCGCCCCTCCTTCCCCTCCACCTCTAGCACCATCCACCGTCCGCCGTCGTCCTCAAGCACCCGCACCTCGTCCGAACGCATTGGCCACCCCCCTCCCCTCGCGCCTCAAGCCCTCCAACACCTCTGCTTTCCGCTCCCCCCTCCTCAACGCCTCTACTTCAGGCGCCGCTCGTACGCCCGGTCCATCGTCCTTCCGCCCTCCCTTGCTCTCCACCACCTCCCTCTCCCTCCCCCTCTCGCACTCGCACTCGACGCCCCAAAAACCTCCAACAGCCACCCCTCGTCGCCTCAACCTCGGCATGACGCCCCGAGCTCGACCCGCGCCAGGGACGCCGGGGAGCAGGCAGAAGAAGTTTGAGACGCCGTTCAAGGGGGGCAAGAGGCCTGAGGGGCTCACGCCGGTGGGGTTAGTTGGGATGAAGAGTGGAGCGGGAGCGGCAGGAGGGATGGGCGCGTTGAGAGGAGAGGGGAAAGGGAAGGGGAAGGGCAAAGAGAGGGAGACGGTGATGCTGCAGAAGGAGACGGAGAGCACAGAGTTGGTCAAGCTGTTTGATTTGACGCGTGAGTAGCTTTCTCTCTCCCTCTCGAGCCGAGCCTGAGATCCGAGCGCCGGACTAACGCTTCACTTCGCTTCGCTTCCAACCCGCCGAACAGCCCCGCCCGACCGCCTCTCCCTCTCCGACTTTGGCATGCGCCCGCAAACGCATTACTACGAGTCGTGCGAGCAGTTGGGGGTGTGAGTTGCTGCTCCTGCTCGCTCTTTCCTCCCTCTTTGTTCCGGGGTCGGGCTCGGCGCTGACCTCCTCTCCTCCTTTCGCTTCGCGCAGACCACCCGACATCCTCTCCATGACCCTCCCCCTCGCCCTCTCCTACGTCTTTCCCTCCTCCCCTCCCTTATCCCACCCCGAAGCCCACGCAGCCCTTCTCGCCGCCGGCGCGAACCAGACTTTCGCCTCCCCCGCGTGGGTCAAAAATCACTATGGGATGGTGGTATGGAAGTTGGCGAGTTATGTGAGGAGTAGGCCGGATTTGTTGAGCGCGGGGTGGTGGGGGTGGGAGAAGGTGGTGGAGGGGTTGAAGTACCGGTCAGTTCGGCGCTGCACTCCACGAACGATGGAGGGAAGGGAGGGGGCAAGAAGGCGGGAGCTGACCCAGAGTGTTTTGTGGGGCGCGCGTGAATAGCTACGAACGGGAAGTGAACCACGCCCACCGCAGCTGCATCAAACGGATCCAAGAGCAAGACTCGCCTTCCACTCTGCCCATGGTCCTCTGCGTCTCCCAACTACGGTGGGATGACCCGCCCGAGGTGGACCCTTCCACCGTCGCTACTGGGCAGGAGGATCAACCGCTCGTGATTGTGGGGCTGGAGCTGACGGATGGGTGGTATAGGGTAAGGACCAATGTGGATGGGACGCTGAGGAGGGCGGTCGAGAGGGGCAAGATTGTCGTGGGGAGTAAAGTGCTGGTCGTGGGTGCTAGGGTGAGTGATGCTGATGATAAGGATGAGGAGTGAGTGAGGTGGGCTGACGACGACTTGGGTGCCACAGATCGACAGCTCGAGGGAGGGGACCGAGGTGCTTGAGGCGCTCGGCAAATCCTCGGTGCGCTCGCTCTTCTTCCTTCCTTTCCCACCTCCTACTCGCTAACCTCTCTCGCACATTGCACAGCTAATCGTCTCCGGTAATTCCACGACTCTCGCCCCCTGGTCCACCAAGCTAGGCTTCGCTCCCCCCTCTTCCGGTCCCTTCATCGCCTCGCTCTCGAGCCTCACTTCCTCGGGAGGGGTTGCTGCGCTACTGGATGTAGTGGTGGAGAAGGTGTTCCCTTGTGGTTTTGTCGATTTGGGCAAGGGTGGCGGACATGGGACGTGGAATGAGGAGGAGGAGAGGATGAGGAAGGAGGAGTGGGTGGTGAGTCGTTGGCTCGGGCTTCTCTCTCTCGGTCTCTTCGCCGTCGGTTGAGAAGCCGTCTTGCGCGACGAGGCTGACCCGCTTCCCATCTTCCCCCCTCCCCCCTTCCCCTCCTCGACATCCCACCGAGCAGAAAGGACGCGCCAAAGCCCAAGCCCGCCTCGCCGACGAGTTGGAGAAGACGTCCAACGAATGGGAAGAGATCATCGAACTCTTGCAAGACTGCGTACACCGCGTCGGAGCAGCTCCCACCGCCTCTCCTTCTCCTTCGCTCGGTTCGTCCTCTCCCTCCTTCCTCCCCTCTCGCTCGAATTGACGATTGATCGGTGAAACAGATGAAGAAGAGCCCGACGAGATTCTCGATCGATTGGAGGGTACTTCGACCATCAAGGAGAAGGAGGCGATTCTGCGCAAGTTGTCGCCGAGGCAGGCGGGTGGGGCGTTGGCGCTGGCGGGGGAGATGACGATCAAGGCGAGGTATGCCGCGCAGGAGGAGTTGGAGAAGGAGTTGGCTGTGCGTTTCTCTTTCCTTCCCTCTCTCTCGTTCCTCCTCCTTGTGGGTCAAGTCCTGACCTCCCCAACGCCGAGCAGACCGCCTTCCCTCCTCGCGACGTTCGAGGGTTCCGAGTCCTCCGCATCAAGGACGCGAGGGTCGGCGTCAAACCCTTCACTTCCAAGCGTACGGCTCAATTGACCGTCTGGGACGCCGACTCGTTGGGCGCGGACTTCTTCGTGCAGGGCTCGAGGTACTTTGTGCGTCGCGCTCTCTTCTGCGCTAACGGGATTGTGTCGTGAGCTGACTCAGAGAGTACAACAGGTCACCAACGTCATCCCCAAAGGCGCGTGGAAGAGGCAGAGCGAGGAGATTACCCTCGCGACGAGGAGGGATTCGAGGTGGAGGGCTGCCGTCGTTTAGCAGACATGAGGGCAGAGCGGGGGAGTCGAGGAGGGAATGTGTCACGCTTGTTGTGTATGCTGGTCGATGTTGAACGTCGTTGCTTTGCCTTTGCTCGTCTTTGATGCTTGAGCTCGGCGCCGAGAGTTTGCGAGCTGAGAGTTGCGAGCAGGAAGCGGCAGGTCTACAGGGCTGAGCCGAGGTACGAACGAAGAGGAAATCCGGCTAGATCACTGTCGAGCTGACACGCTGCAGCGAGACGGTGCTTCGCCAGCCAGCCGATGGATCGCCGAGCTTTGTTGCCGAGGCGTCGTAAAGGCGTGGAGCAGTAGCAAGAGCTGAGCAAGTAGCTCTGCTCAGCTACCAGCCCGTTCAAGTCCCGTCTCAACGATCTGCAACCCCTTCGCAGCTACTCAAGCTCCCGAAACGCGCTCGACCCGCTTTCTCCCTCCTAAGCACATCTCGCTTTCGCTGTCTCATCACTATAGTCATGTCAGAGCACTCGAGCAGCTCTGGCGGCGCTGCCGGCTCAATCACTACACCACCTTCCGACGTATCGCCAGCTCCAGCTCCAGAAGCCCCTCCCGTTCTCCACCCCGATGTCTATCTAGCCGCAGATGGTACTCGATGCATCGGAGGAAAGCCCAGCAAGAAGCAGAAAGCGATTGCGCCGCTAGTGCTGTATCTCGACAAGCTGGATTTGGGCGAGGGAAAGACGCTGGCGGGGAGCCAGCTCAAGGACGATGGGCAGCGCGCGCTGAGGTTCGAGCTGCAGGTGGAGAGTCGGAGTTTACGAGTTGGCTATGTCAAGACGAAGGTCAAGGGCGAGGCGAAAAGGAGCAAGGAGATGGAGGTGGAGCTGCAGCTCGCGAGCCGTGACTTGAGGAGCGCGAAGGTGAGCGAAGGTCGTTTACTGGGTGCTGGGGACACAAGGCTGATCCTTGATAATACAGGTCAACATCCAACGTCTGACCGACCGCGGAGGATCCAGCGTCGAGATCATCTTCAGGACTTCGACTGCCGACGAAGGGACTGGTACGGTTCACACACAGCTTGCTCACCTTTCTCGGGGCTCACTCTTCTGTCCTCGCAGCTCTACGTACACTCACTCTCGTCGTCGACACCCGCGAGTCCAACTCGTTCGACTCGTACATGCTGGAGAGGGTCAAGAGCGCGCTCAGGGAGTGGGCGGGCCGAGAGCACTTCCCTACTACCATCGCGTGAGTCCATACGCTGTCAAAGCGAACCTACGATACTGATCTACCGCCTCCACCCCACTCAGCCTCATCCGCGCCCTCGCTATTCCCTCCTCCGAGTCGGCGTTCGCTCATCTCCCTCCTCCATCCTCCTTCAACCCCAACGAGCCTACGACCTGGTTCGCGCCCTTCGTGCCGCGCAAGGAGAAGGAGAAGGAGAAGGAGAAGGAGAAGGAGAAGGAGAAGGAGCCAGAAAAGCCAAAGAAGCGTGCGCGCAAGCCCGACCCCGACTACGAGCAGGACGACGACGACGATTGGTTCGAGGGATCGAGGGCGGCGCCGAGGCCGACGCACTACGACTCCCCGGGGGACCGGGAAGAGGATGGAACGGCTCGACGTGCGAAGCGGAAGAGCATACCCGCTCACTCGATGAGGGAGCTCAGCATCGACGAGCTGGAGGAGCAGGACGAGGCTATGCTTCTTGGACCATCTCGAAGTGAGTCGCGACGTCAGAGATCCCGTCAAGAGCTTCATAGAACACTGCTGACCCTGCCTCATCTCTAGGATCCGCCTCTATCGCCACCGACCGCCATTCGCTCGCCTTCGAGCCATCGCCGAAGAAGGCGAAGAAGCATGCGACCGCCGGCAAGGCGCAGGATAGTGCGCCACATCGAAAAGGAGCCAAGGCCGACCTCGTCAATCAGCTCGCCGCTCTCTCTACGCATATCACGACCCTATCTCAGCGCCTGGACGAGTCTGAGTACAAGGCCGCTCGTCTGGAGGAGACGGTTGCGAAGGTGCCAGCTCTGGAGGAAGCGGTCGCCATGCTCCCGACGCTGATGGAGAGGCTCGAGAAGGCTGAAGCCGAGCTAGCTCGACTGCGACCGGAGCAAGTTCAGGCTGTAGCGATGGAGGAGGCTTGAGGTGAGGAGAGGGGCTCAGGTATCGCCGAGGCGAAGCTGGGAATGGTTTTGGATTAGTACTTCCCTGCTGTTGATATATTACATTGCACTTTCTTGTCTCCTCGGGTGTCGTTGAGAGCGTTTCCAGCGGCAACCACTCTCAGCGAGAGCCGAAGCGAGGCTTTCCCTCCGCCATAACTTTGCTTCGGTCGACTTCGCTACAGCACTTCGACCTCGGTACACCTTACAACTCAGCTCTACTGCTTGCATCTCCTGCCATGTCATCTGCAGCAGTCTACATCGCTTCCGGCAGGCGCACGGCGTTTGGAGCTTTTGGAGGCAAGCTCAAGTCCTACACGGCCGCTCAGGTGAGTCGCAGGGTCTTGCCACTAGTGTCTAGTAGCTATGAGCCCCTCTGCTCTTCACCAATCCTCGCTGAAGCTGCCAGAGCGACTGAGCTGACCTAAACACGCGCTTCCTCAGCTGGGAGGGATTGCAGGCAAGGCAGCTCTCGCCGATCTGCCAGAAGGAATTACGGTCGACAGTGTACACTTTGGGCGAGTCTTTCGTGCCCCGGACACTGTCTACTAGCTGCAGAGCTGACCACGCTGCGCCCCACCAGCTCCGTCCTCTACTCGGATCCCTCGGCTCCCTACCTCGCAAGGCATGTCGGCCATCTCAGTGGACTCCCAGTCGACGTTCCCGCTCTGTCGAGTAACAGGTGAGCTTTCCCACTCGTCCTCGCCGAGCTGCAGGTCCGCTGACGACGGTTGCGGGACCCCAGGCTGTGCGGGAGTGGATTCCAAACTGTTATCAATGCTGCCCAGGAGATCAAGTTGGGAGAGGCGCACGTCGTTCTGACCGGAGGTTCGGAATCCATGTCGCTGGCGCCTTGTAAGCTCGGCGTTTCGGCGGTCCCAGCTCCTTCCGCTGACCTTCCCCCGTCGCAGACACTCTTTCCGGCGCTTCTCGCTTCGGAAACGTGAGTAATGTGACCTATACATCTTCCTGCGAGTAGTTCGGCTAATGGCGATATCCACAGCGCTACGGAGTCGACCTCAAGCTCGAGGACTCGCTCGCCGCCGCTTTGACCGACCGCGTTCCTAACCCTACGCCGATGGGCATCACCGCCGAGAACCTCGCCAACAAGTACGGTATAACCCGCGAGGACTGCGATGCGTATGCCGTGCAGAGTCAGACTCGCTGGAAGGCTGGTGAGTTCGGCTCTCGGTCCTCGGTTCGACCGTAAACGTGTTGGAGGCTGACATTTGTGCTCTCTCAACAGCCCTCGACGCCGGAGCTTTCAAGGATGAGATCACTCCCATCTCTCTCCCCTCGCGCAAGAAGGGAGCCGACCCCGAGATCTTCGCCCAGGACGAGCACCCTCGCCCTCAAGCTACCGTCGAGTCGCTCGCCAAGCTTCCCGCCGTCTTCGCCAAGGGAGGTGTCGTCACTGCTGGTAACGCCAGTGGCATCTGCGATGGAGCGGCGGCCAACGTCGTTGTGAGTGAGGAAGCGCTCAAGCGCTACGGCCTCAAGCCTCTCGCCAAGATCCTGAGTTACCATGTCGTCGCCGTGGAGCCTACCATCATGGGTGAGTCTCTATAGCTTCTAACATCTCATCGGAAGCAGCTGCTGATGCACATCATCCCCGTCGCAGGTATCGGCCCAGTCGAGGCGATCAAGGGTGCGCTCGAGAAGGCCTCGCTCAAGATGGAGGACATTGATGTGAGTGGAAGACTGCTCAGATACGGTACCATGCTGATCAGATTTGCCTTCGCAGCTCTTCGACGTCAACGAGGCTTTTGCTGCCCAGTGGCTCTCGGTGCAGAAGGAACTTGGTCTGCCGAACGAGAAGACGAACGTCTTCGGAGGCGCTATCGGTGAGTGGCTCTTCTCAATGTCTTTTTCACAAACTCTCACTGACCTTTTGACTTGTACGACAGCCCTCGGTCACCCTCTCGGCGCCAGTGGAGCTCGCATTACCGCCAACCTCGTCCACAACCTACACCGCCTCGACAAGAGGTACGCCGTCGGTTCTGCGTGCATTGGAGGTGGACAGGGAATCGCCATCGTTCTCGAGAAGTGCTGAAACGTCGACTGAATGTGCTGTACTCGCCGCCGAGCTTCGTTGCCCAGCAAGCTCTCTCGCGAAAGGGAGTCGTGACCGCTGTTTTCATACAACAACAAACCGCTACCATGCATGTTGAACCCCTCTGAGCTGCTATGTCTACCTGTCTGCCCCTTCCTCCATCTCCTTTGCTCCGTCAAACGAATCGAGCCTCTTCGGCGGTCCCCGAGTCGACACCAGTCCGAGGGCATTGCTCTGCGCACGATCCAGTTGGGCGCCTCCCAGGTGAACGGCGTGGATAGCGTGTGGCTCCTCTTGTGGCCGGAGGGAGATGGCGTCGAAGTAGGAAGGGGAGAGCTGGGCCCGAGACAGGTGTGTCGGGGCGTGCGCTTCGGTGCGGATCTTCTCGCGTCCGGCGAGGGTGCTGATGAAGGAGCATGCGTAGAGGGATGGGATGACGACTGCGACGCGACTGGGAGTCAGCTGATTGCTCTCGGAAGGGCCTGGGAAAGAGTGCCGAGCCGCATGGACGTACACCAAAAAGCGCAAGGGGAGTTGGTCGCCAGATCATTTTCCGGGAAGGAGAAGCTGAGGGCCGCGCCCATGATCGCTACGATGGTGGTGGGAACGGCGGTGGAGATGCTGAGGTGGATGAGCTTCTTGAGGATGCCGTCCGTTCGGTCCGAGAAGCCCAAGATCTTGGCCTTGAGGACGAAGACGAGGGAGATGGTGATCATGAGGTCGACTACAGCCGAACAGAAAGTCCAGAGCTGTAGAGGGGGAGTGGTCAGCTGACCCGATCAGCCGTGACTTTGAGCAAGCCAACTCACCCCGACCGAGAACGTGAAGCTCAAACCAGCCGGGACCCGATCAAGCTTGTCGGCGCGTAGGAGGAAGGAGAGAGCGACATGCAGCATGGCTCCGAAGAAGCTAGCGAGGATGACAAGGCTCGAAAACCCGAGGAAACCGTAGCGAAGCCATCGGCGGTGGAAGAGCTGTGAAGCCGAGCGTCAGAAAGCTCCAGATCAGCAGTCAGTCGTGCCAAGGTGCTCACCTTGGATGCTCGCAGTGTTAGGTAGCTTTGCACCAAAGCGCCGATGATTCCAGAGGGAAAGGTGGACCAGCAGTCGGCGGCGGTCTGCGAGTGAGCGCCGAGGTCAGCGATAGCGAACGCTGTGAGGCTGTGGGATCCACTAGCTCACCTGTGCATACAGAGTCACCGAGTCTCGCACTTGCCATGTACCATAGTGGTAGATGGACAGGTAGGTAAGGCTGTAAATTCGGTCGGAGGTCAGCTCGGTTCAGCTCCTCACAACGCGCTGGAGCCCACCAAGATTGCACCACAAGGCAAGTCATCACGGCAAAGAGTAACAGCTTGATACGAAGCGAGTCGGCCGAGAATTGAGAGGAGGAAACGTAGTTGAAGCACATGTTGAATGCGATTCCAGCGAAGAGGATTTGAGACACCCAGCCTGTGAAGCGGCAGTTTGAGCTTCGGTGTAGGCTCAGACGAGCTGATGACTCCACTCACCCATGAAAGGCGGGCCCAATGTAGCATCCGCGAAGGCTTGGTCGGCAGAGACGAGTGGGAGGTCGAGGGGCATGATTAGGTACGAGGTGGCGAGCAGAGGAGCCTGCTCCTGCTGCTGTGTTGTTGATCTAGAGGTACGAGACTGGGAAGAGCGTCCAGCGGCGAGAAGCGAGAAGCCAACGAGCGACGAGGAGAAGCACAAAGGTCAAAGAAGGAGGAGAAGGAGAGAGAGAGAGGCTCCAGACGAGGGGGCAAGTTGACCCCGGCTGCACCAAACAGGCGACGAGCACCTCGACCCTGCGGAGACTTTAACATGGTGCAACCGATTGCTGTCGAACCTTTTGTCCGAGCAAGCCAGGCCTGTCGTCGGCGAGGCCCAATTTTGACCGACGATCTCCGTCCGGCGCCCGGAAAGGAAGGAGGGCCTGCTGGCTGTCGACCGACTTTGGTCGCTCGAGTGGATCAGCACACGCTGTAGGACATTGATACAATGGGGCAGAGTGATTCACCCCTCTTCGGCCTCCTGCTGAGCGTCGTATCGGGCAAAATCTGGGGAGGATCGGCGCCGAAACGGGGAGGCTGGGTGTCGCCAGCTCGGCGCTCTCCTCCTCGCGCCAACTTGCTAGACGAGGGGCCTGCACGTCAGCGGAGAAACAAGCAGTGATACCCTATCTCGCATGGTGATGTCGACCCTTCGAGTCGTGTCGACAGCAGAGCAGCGTGGGCAGCTCGTCTCGTCTCGTCTCGGCGCCGAAAGCTCGATCGTGCTCTCCGCTTCTCTCGCTTCGCATCTACGGACTCTGAATCTCGCCGTCGATACGCACTGCTTTACATATGCACCACTCGAGAGGCAGGATGTAACTACTGAACACTCCTCGCCCTCGTCGCTTCCATCTCCTACTCCCGATCGGCTCTCATCCTCGCCCTCGGCTGAGGCGTAGTGAACCCCACCGAGTGCTCCTCCTGCTGCTGCGCCATGTAGACATCCCTGAGCCTAGCAACCGTCATGAGCACCTCCATCGGTGGCAACTGCTCCTCATCCGCCTCGAGTGGAACCATGGTGGACGACCGCTTGCTGTCGTAGAGCGAGCCTCCTCCGCTCTTGCGCTGGTCGTCGACAGGGAGACCTTGCTCCTCGGGCTGCGCGTACCATAGTGTTGCAACGCTGGTGACCATGTTGTCGTTGAGGTTGCGAGTCGAGAGGGCGGTGAGGAGCGAGAGGGCGTAGAAAGAGCAAAGGGGTTCTGCGCGAGAGGCAGGTCAGCTATCGACGGGTGAAGGCTTCAGCAGACCTCGCTACTCACGGAAGAAAGCAGAAGACGAGTTGTAACCGCCATGGGTACGTCTGAGCGAGAATTGGAGCACAGCTGCACGGGAGAGCGGGAAGGGTCAGCGCCGAGCACGAGGTCGAAGCGGCGAGAACCGCTCACCTCCCACTGTCGCCGCCAGAGTCGTAGGCAGAGCGATCTCGGAAGCGACCCTGAAGACCTTGCGAGCACCATGGTCGGCGGGAGCGAGCCCAGCAGGCCGCTTGTGAACGTAGTTGATCATTCCTCCAGTGATGGAAAGAGCGACCGCCGCTGTTCCCCATAGCCACATCTGTGTAGGTCGTCAGAGTCAGCTGAGAGCTTCGAGTAGATATCTTATACCAATCGCTCACCCCCTCGGCCACTCGAATAGGAATCAGCTGGTGAAGCTTGCCATCGTGAAGCCTCACGGTGTAGGCGACGTAGAGCCACGAGCCAAGCAAGCTGATGGTGGTGCCGAGGCAGACGGTGAGGAAGAAGAACTGGCGGTGCCAATGAGTCACGAGGAGCTACCCAAGGAGAGGTCAGCAATGTTCCTTCCAACGGGGTCTCGGCGCAGATGCACTCACCGAGGCCACTCGAGTCGCCAAGAAACCCTGCACTAGAGCGCCTTCCCAGCCAAGGAAGAGGGTAGACATGGTGTCAAACTCGGTGAGGTGCCACAGGCTGAGAGCATCTCGGTGCTGTAGCGTAGAGAAGTGCCAAATCGAGTAGAAGTTGAAGCTGTGCCATCGCCGAGCAGTCGTCAGCTCTCTCGCTCATCTTGCTGCCCACCGTCCCCAACTCCCGACTCACCCAGATTGCACCGTCTCGAGTAGGATGACCGCTGCGAGGAGCATGCGAATGTTGCGCGAGTCCTTGGCGAAGAGGGGGGAGTAGACGTAGGCGAGGGTAGTGCTCAGCACGACGCCGTAGAGAACCAGCTCTACGGTCCAGCCAACCACTGGGGGTCCGACCACTGCGTCCGAAAAGGACTGAGAGGCGACCTCAACCCCCGTGAGCGTGTTGAAGAGCTCAGGGTTGATGGGCATGGCGGGGAGAAAGGCGAAGAGGAGACCAAAGGAGTGTGAAGGGTGGAAGGGGGGGAAGACCAGCAACAAACGACAGGCGAACACGACCAGCGAGTACGACGATGAAGAGGGAAGAAAACAAGATGCAAGTTGCCTACAATGCAGAGAGGAGAAGCGCCGCGAAAGGGATGGCAACGAAGGGCCTGAGTTCCACTTGCTCCTCCTGGGTTACAGCAAGTCTCTAAGCCTCAATTGAGGAGCAAACAGACCCGTCGAGAGCGGAGGCACCTCTGTAGCAAGAGCGGCGAGGAGAGGCCAACCTCGACTTCCGCCAGGCCATCGCCGAACTGGGCAAGATGGAGCTGAGCTCTCGAAGTGCCTTAATGTTCGACAGGAAGAGGAAGAGTGGGAGAATCGGCTGGGAGCCGTACAGCAGATCCCATAACACTGGAGACTGCTTCGGAGCAGCCCAGCTGGGTTGAAGGAGCCAGCGCGACGGAAGCGAGCTTGGGAGAGGCGGGTCCGAAAGCGAGTTTGAGCTGTAGCGGTCTGCTGAGGTACAAAGGCAGCAGAAGCGTGTCTTGTAGTTTTGTAGCGTGATTGAGAAAATGTAGCAAGGTCAGCGCAAGAGATTAAGCTTCGCAAAGCGCGATTACAATCCAAGCTGTCGCGCGTTTCGCCTCTCTGCTTCGTTCATCTCACTGCTCTCTACTCTACTACAAGATGTCGCAAGCCTCGCAAGCCTCGGGACAGGGTGAAGACGAGTACGATGCTTCCTCCCGTGCTATGCCTCAGCCCATCACCGCTTTAATTGTAAGCAGCTTGTCAAGATGCCTCAACCTAGCTCCCAGTCGCGTCTCAGAGGAGCTGACCAACTTTCGCTCTTCTCCTGCCTCGTTCTGCTGCTCTGCATGTTCTGCTACAGGCTCAAGGTATCTCGGCAAAGGACTGTGAGAAGCTCAGCGAAGCGGGCTTCTGCACCCTCGAGTCGGTGGCGTTCACTCCCAAGAAGATCCTCATCGGCGTCAAGGGCATCTCGGAGAGCAAGGCCGACAAGATCATCGCTTTCGGTGAGTCCTCTACAGCTTGAGTAAAGCTCTACAGACGCGCTGGGAGTGAGAACAGCGCGAGAACGACCGGGAGAGCTGACTGAACAACACTCGCCCATCGCTCAGCCTGCAAGTCGGTTCCCATGGGCTTCACCACTGCTACCGAGTTGTGAGTATTCACATGTCGAGCTCTTGAAAGGACTCTGCTGACCCTTGCTCTCACACAGCCACGCGCGTCGCGCCGACCTCATCAGCATTACGACCGGCTCGACCGCGCTCGACAACGTCCTTGGAGGTGAGTCCTGAGCTCTGAGGAGCTACAGCAGGCAGCTGATCTTCTTGACGTTACAGGTGGAATCGAGACGGGCAGCATCACCGAGCTTTACGGCGAGTTCAGGACGGGAAAGAGCCAGATCTGTCACCAGCTGGCCGTGACCTGCCAGGTGAGTAGCGTGGTGCGCTTAACTGATGAGACCTCGCTGACGCCTTTTACAACTACAGCTCCCCATCGACATGAAGGGAGGCGAGGGCAAGTGCCTCTACATCGACACCGAAGGCACTTTCCGTCCGGTCCGTCTCCTCGCCATCGCCGAGCGCTACGGCATGAACGGAGAGGACGTCCTCGACAACGTCGCCTACGCTAGGGCCTACAACGCCGACCACCAGGCCCAGCTCCTCATCCAGGCTGGCGCGATGATGGCCGAGTCGAGGTGAGTTCTGAGGCCCGCGCCGAGATGGCTCGAGGCGATTGACTGACACCTTTCTATACGACAGGTTCTCCCTCCTCATCGTCGACTCGGTCACTGCTCTCTACCGTACCGACTTCAGCGGACGTGGAGAGCTCAGCGCCCGTCAGATGCATCTCGCCAAGTTCCTTCGCAGCTTGCTCCGTCTTGCCGATGAGGTGGGTGCTCTTTGGCGCCTCCTCCTTCCCTTCCGAGGTCCATCGACTGACCTCTTCTCCCCTCTGCAGTTCGGAATCGCCGTCGTCGTGACCAACCAAGTCGTCGCCTCGGTCGACAACGCTCCAGGAGCGCCGGCCGACCAGAAGAAGCCCATCGGAGGCAACATTATGGCTCACGCGAGTACCACCAGGTGCGCAGACCTCTTCTGTTGCTGTCCCTCTGCGCGAAAGCTGACTTCGCCCCTCCTCTTCCGTCAGGCTCTCCCTCCGCAAAGGACGCGCAGCCGAGCGTGTGGCCAAGATTGTCGATTCGCCCTGCTTGCCCGAGGCGGAGGGCAAGTTCCAGATCAGCGTCACTGGTATCTCGGACGTTGATGGCCGCGACGATGATTGAGCGTGCTTGTGGAGGAGGGAGGGAGGAGGTCGCTTTCGGTCGTTTCGCATTTCTAGCTTGCTCGAGGGGTGCTCGCTTCTGTTTATCTTTTGTAGTCGTTCGTTAGTCGTTCTAGCTCTGTCCTCTCTACCGCTTTGCAACCCGCGTTGTACTATGACACGAGCTTAGAGCGGAGTCGAGAGTGAGCTCGCGAGCCAGCGCCGAGCTCTGCACTCTCGAGACGGGAGATGAACAGCTAAACGACCAAAAATCAAATGCAGAACATCTACAGCACCCTATGCACGTCCTCTCAACTAACCCTAAGTCTCCGCTATCCACCCCATCACCAAGGGTTCTGCATCTTAAAGCTCGCCATACTAGCATTCCCTCCGCCCCAAGCAAACTTGGCCGCCGGATCCGGTGCATCATCCTCAAAGGAGCTCCGTTCCCTCGCTCTTCTTGCCTCCTCGTCGACGGGAGAAGACCACGAGACATCGCCGTTCGAGTCGGCGAAGGTGAAGGCTGGCTCGTCGGGGACGGAGATGGCGGGGACAGACGACTCGTCTTGACGGAGGTAGCCGTTGGAGTCGCCAAAAGTGAAAGATGGCTGATGGTGGAGGGACGGTGGTGGTTCGGAGGGGAAGGAGAAAGTCGAAGTTGAGGAGGAGGTAGAGGCGAAAGGGTTGGCAGCGGGAGCTCCCCAGCCCGAGTCGTCGTCCGTGGCGGAAGGGAAGGAGGTGGCGGTAGGAGTGACGGCCTCGCCTGCCCATTGCCGACGAAGGAGCTCGCGTGGATCGAGTGTCGTATCGAGGGCAGTGAGGTCGGTTTGTGGTGGCGGCTTCGAAACGGGAGGGGCGGATGTAGAGCGAGTGACTACGTCGTCGACGACGGTGGGGATGTAGTGCTGTGGTGGCTCTTGCGGTGTACTCGAAGGGCGATGCGGAGGCTCGACGCTGCCAGGAAGCTGGGCAACCTCGGCGCGCAGCTTCTCGAGGTCGAAGCCGATGGTCGACTCGTTGAAGCCGACCATGGGCGAAGCGTCGACGCTGGGTCCCTCGGAAGTGCCCTCGCTGGGCGGTGTGTCGACTCCAGACGGTCGGTCGATCGAGGCTGAGCGGCGGTAGCCCTCTGCTTCCGCGCTGTCGGTCGTGGCGACGGAGAGGGACGAAGCGCTCCGGACCCTGGAGGTGCCGATGTCCTTGCCCGCGTCGAGAGTGTTAACGGAGGTAGAAGAGGAGGAGGATTGCCGTGGAGGGAGGTCGTCGTAGTCGCCGGACGGCGTTCTTGACATCGGCGCCGAGCTGGTGGCCTTCTTCCGACCAAAGATCCCCAAACCCTTCTTCTTCTCCTTCTTTGCCCGTCGTACCTCCTCCTCCTCCTTCGTGAGCACCTCGCGCTCTGGCGCATCCTGCTCCATCTCTTCGGGCTCGTCGAAGTGGTCGGCGGTGGTCTTGAAGCCGACATGAGCGAGGAGGGTCGGCATCAGCGTGCGGTAGCTCATGTGCCCAGCGAGGATGGAGGTGATGTCGACGTTCTCGAGGTCGGGGACGTGGTCGATCGGTCGTAGTCCTGCGACGGTCTGTAGTCCTCCCGAGGTGGCGCGGAAGAGGTAGCCGAGCACCCAGTCGTTCATGGCGAAGGCGTTGACGAAGCGGCCCGAGACGACGCCTCGTACTTGTCGCCAAACCTTCTTGGAAGCGGTGACGGTGGCTCCGAAGAGGTAGACTTCCTGCACGACGCCGAAAGCGTTGGCCTTGGCAAGTTCGACGAGGGCGTAGAAGATGACTCGGGCGCCGAGGGAGAAGCCGGCGAGCGAGACGGGGCGGACACCGAGACGACGGTTTATGAGGATGTCGGCGAGGACGACACCGGCTTGACGAGCGCGGTCGAGGGCGTTGGACCATGGGTTATCGATGAGGTAACTCAGCTTGGTGAGCACTGCGAGGACGAGAGGAGACGTCAGCGTAGTTCGGTAGCTCTGCTAAGGTGAACACTCACTCATCGGCCACTGCAGGGCACTCATCAGTGCCGTCATGACGGTGAGAGCGAGGACTTGCTGTCCAGCCTGGGTGAGGACCTCGGAGGAGAGAATCTTGAGCGCGTTTCCTGTATCTCCCATCATCTCGGGCTCCCACAGGACGGAGAAGACGTCGCCCATGAGTGGATCGATGGTGCTGAAGGGGAGTCGCACGTCGTCGAGCGGGCCATTCATGAAGCTGCCACGCGGGAGGTCAGCGCCGAGCCAGTACGATAGCCTCGGCCGAACTCACCCGGGGACGGTGATGAAGAAGTTGACCCTCTTGTTGTTGTGCAGCGGCAGGAAATCAAACGTCTTGACGTTGCGAGTACGCTTGGCCATGGCCCTGCCTCCAATCGACATGCCGGTGAGGGTCGCGCCCGACGAGATGATGGCCGCTCCTCCTGCACCTGCGAGGAATCCACTCGTACCCGTGACTCCGACGGTGGTGAGAGCTGCTCCGAGACCAGCTCCGATGACGGGAGCGAGGAGTCCTGCCGAGAGACCGATGACGAGTCCTCCGCCTGTAGAAGCTCAGAGGTTAGCTCGGCGGCGCCGAAACCGGAAAGAGAGGGACTCACCGAGTGTCGCCAGACCCATCATCATGTAACGTGTCTTTTTGCTCTTGTTTGCTCGATCCTCCAACACTTCCGCGTGCTCCTTGTTGGCCACGCTCTCCTGAATCTCGAGCGCCTCCGTCAGCCGCCTCTCGAACCGCACGACGTCGATCCATGCGAGTCCGAGCTTGTCGGCGACCTGTCCGAGTAGTACTCGTGATCGAGCGTCGTACACCGAGTCGGCAATGAGGGAGAGGAAGAGGTCGCAGAGGATGGTCCAGCGAATGTCGAGAGTGATGAGCTTGTCGGCTGTTGAGAGGGTGGTGGAGACGCCTGGTAGCGAGGAGGGGAGAGGAGTGAGGAAGTTGTCGGGCTGGTGTGTAGGTGATAGAGGTGTAGAAGGGACTGAAGGCGTCTCGACTTCGAGCGTGGGAGGGGTAGCCTTCGGTGTTGGTGGTTCGTCGAAGGCTGAGGAGGCGGTAGGAGGGGAAGTAGGGGTAGTGATGTCGGCTGAGGGTTCCAGTGATAATGCGACTGAGGTACCAACCTCGAGTGGCTTCGCCTCGGTGACGGGGTCGAGCGCTCCGCCAATGTCGCCTCCGGCGTCCCAAGATGGGAAGCGTCTCGGCGTATGAGGCGACTTGGGCGATTTGATGGAAGGGGAGCGGATGGTTGGAGATCGGAAGGACTTGACTGAGGGCGAGCGTGGTGGTGTTCGAGGGTCGGCGTCGTCCTGGCCGAAGGGATCGCGAGCTGCACTCTCCCTCCGCTCAATCTTGGCCACCTCCCTCGCCACTCGCCCAGCTTCCTCTTCCAGCCGTAGCTTCTCTGCTGCTGCTGCCAGCACGGCCTGCTCATCTGCCTGCCGCTGCTCCTCCTCCTCGATTCGTATCCGCTCAGCCTCCTCGGCGTCCAGCTTCCCTTGCTCCTCAGCTTCCTGAGCAGCCGTGATGGCGGCCTCGGGATCGTACTCGGGGTTCTCCACGGTGTAGGTAGTGACGAGGGAAGGTACGAGATCCTCGGCGGTGACTCCATGCTCTGCGAGCTGCTCAATCATCCGTTGCTCTGCGAAAGCCGAAGGGTCAGCGGTGCTCCTCAGCGAACGAAGGTCGACACGCACCTGCTCCATCGACCTCCATGTGTCGATACAAGCGTCCCATGATCTTGTTGCCCCAGTTCTGAGCGCTCTGGCGAGCGGGCTCGAGCTCCTTGGCGCCTTTCGAGGCGAGAGCGAGCGTCTGGACCATCTCTCTCGCGACGAGGCGGCACAAGCCGACGTAGGCGATGCGCTGTCCCTCGGTGAGAAGCGTCTTGGTGGCCTGCATCTGCGAGAGCGGCGTCATGCCCTTGTCCTCGTTGAAGAGGTACTGCGTCCTCATTGAGATCTCGTCCTCCTCGGGGTCGTCGTCCAGCTCGAGGCGCGTGTAGTCCATCTCGTCGAGCTTCTCCTTCTCCTTCCACGCCTGTCCTCCCGCGTCGACGTCGATCAGCCGTCCCGTCGCGTTGCCTACGCCCGAACCACCGGCGAGCGCTGGGAAGGTCGACGTTTCGGCCGTTTCGACTCGGGAGGACGGCTTGGAATGCCAATGGTAGCGTTTACGATCCTCGTCGTCCAAGGCGGTGCTCGACGTGGGCAGGATCACCGGCATGTCCTGCCATTCTTCGTCGTCGAGGTCGTTGAGCGCCATCCTTGCCGTGCTGCTGCTCTGAGCCGAAACGGAAGGCGGGCGCTAGTGATGCCGATGGGATGTAGCAGGCGACTGATGAGCTGGTAGTCGCGAGCGATAGTGTGGTCGAGTAGAAGAGCTGCAAGATCCCAGAGCGAGTGAGCCGGTGTCGTCGAAGCGCGCCGAGCTCGCGCCAGCAGAGCTCTCGGGAAGTGGGGGACGCACCTGCTGTAGCTATTCAACCGCTGTATCACGTGCAGCAACGATGCGTCCCTGCTAGCAGCCGATGAAACGAGAGACAGCGTGCGCCTGAGCGAGTAGGTAGAAAGCGCGTGGCGCGCTGAGCGGGCGTGTTGGAGTGTGTAGGGTGAGCTCAGGGTGAGAGATGTAGCTTGATAGCTCTGCTGAGCTACAGAAATGCTCCTAGTCGAGTTGAAGTCGAGGCGACGATGATGGCAGAGGTCAAGCTAGAAGCTCGGGCTCTCGCGACTCGCTTCTCGAACTCTTGCCATTCACTGCTCGTTCCAACCGATTCTCAGCAACAGCTCGATAGCACACACTACAGCTACAGGATCACCCTCTCTGCCCAACTACCCACCTACAGCCTCGAGACCCACCTTCGCCACCAACACACGACTTCGATATGCCTCCTACGAGCATGAGTGCGAAACGGATCGCTAGGGAGATTCTCGACGTACAGAAGGAAGCATTGCCAGAAGGTGGGTCCTCCCTGCTGCCTTGCAGACTCCCGGAGCTCACTTCTCGTTGCGTTAGGATGCACGGCCGGCCCCAAGTCCGACAAGTCGGTGTACGAATGGACCGCCCAGATCGGTAAGTACTCTGCTGCTGGTCCT
The DNA here is from genome assembly GCA_001600635.1 of Leucosporidium creatinivorum. NCBI lineage: Eukaryota > Fungi > Basidiomycota > Microbotryomycetes > Leucosporidiales > Leucosporidiaceae > Leucosporidium > Leucosporidium creatinivorum. Next base: position 1,077,336 of record BCKL01000005.1, on the reverse strand, counting down.
ATTACAGACTGCTCACTAACGATACCCTTCCCACCGCGCAGAGGGCCCTGTACGTCGCCTGTCGTTGTTGTTCTCCGCTCCTCCCTCGGCTCGCTGACCTCTTCGCGCTTCTCACAGCCCGACAGCGTCTATGAAGGCGGCGTATTCGACCTCAGCATCGTTCTTCCCGTCGACTACCCCTTCCGCCCGCCCAAAGTTCAGTTCCTCACCAAGGTGCGATTGACGGACTCTCGCTGCGAACGCAACTCGGTGCTGATGAGCGCCTTCTGCAGATCTACCACGCCAACATCAACACGCAGGGAGGTATCGTGAGTCTACTGATACCTCAGATCTCTCCTCTGATAGCTGCTGACCATCCTACCCCTTCGCAGTGCCGTGAGTCCTTGCTCGGAGGCGACTTCGGAGCTGCTCTCGCTGACTTCTGCTCCACAGTCGACATTCTCAAGAACCAGTGGTCGCCTGCGCTGTCAGTCTCCCTTCGACCGCTTTGTAAGGTCTTCGCTGACCCGTCCCGCTCAGGTCAATCATCAAGGTCCTCCTCTCGGTTTCCTCCCTCCTCGCGGATCCCAACCCTCGTAAGCAACTGCGACCTCGTCCTGCCCCTCGAGAAGCTTGCTAACCTTCCTTTAAATCCAACAGACGATCCTCTGATGCCTGACGTTCGTTCCTTCACCCTCCCTTTTGCTGTCGGCGATGAGCTAACCGTTGCCTCCCCTTCCCTGGCCCCTGCTCCCACTCGCAGATCGCTCAACGCTTCTTGAAGGACAGGAAAGGACACGACAAGGCCGCGCGAGAGTGGACTGGTACGTAGCTTGCTCGCTCGCTCTCGGTCGCCTCGGCCGATCTGCTCGCCCAGTTGCTGATGCTCCTCCCTCTGCAGCCAAGTACGCTACTCCCAAAGCCAAGATCATCACAGAAGGCTCCTCCACCAAGTCGAGCAGCAAGCCCGGTGGGCCCATCGAGGTCCTCGTCATTGACGACTGATTGAGCTTCGGCTTTCGTCGTCGCCCTCTCTCGTTCGGTCGGATCGTATCTCCTCCTCTCTTGTCCATACGTAGCCCCCTCTCCTTCTCTCCTCTAGCTCTTACTGTTTTTGTACAGTCTCCCCACTTGCATTGATGATAGCCCTCACGTTTCGATATTGAACGGCAGCCGCGCGAGAGCAGCCGAGACGAGCAGAAGACGAGAGCTCGTGATGAGGCTCGATGGGTGAGCTGGACCACCGCTTTGATGAGAGTAGGACGAGATCAGGCGCTGACTCCCTGTTATTCCCGCAGCACGCCCTTCCCGTCCACTTCGGAGGTGGGGCGCCAGACACGAGAACAAAGGATCTGGAAGTCGGTCTTGCTCTCCCGCCACAACTTGCTCTCACCCTCTCCGACCGTCTGGCTCGGGGCTGCCACACCTAACTGCTACCAAGCATGCCTCCAATCCGCACCAAAGGATCCCTCTACATCCTCGAGGCGCCCGTCGAGAAGAACAAGGAGTGCCCGCTCGCCATCCCCATCGCTCTGCACACTCTCGGGAGCTGCTACGTTTATTACAAGGAGCCATCCTCCTCCTCGTCACAGTACAAGTACGGCTTTCGCTGGTCTGGAGTCGGCGACCTTTCGGGCGTTCGGAAGGTGACCTTCCACGGCGTACACGACGTGCTTAGCAAGATGAATGCCAATAGATCGGGAGTCGCCGAGTTCGATACAAGTGCGAGGGCTTTCCCGGAGGGTTCAAAGCTGCGTCTCGAGGTATTTGCTGCAGAGGGTCAAGAGACTAAGCAGGCGCTGGCCGCTTCGGCGCTTCGTAAGTGTTCACTTCCCCACCTTGACTCTCCTCTGACTGGTCTGCGGTGCATCCACACCATAGATACTTCCACCCATCACCCAAATGACGTCCGCCTCTTCTTCCCCCGCCTCGGCCGAGACCTCTGGACCAGCTCGGCGCTGCTTAGCTCCAAGTCCCCCTACTTCAAGACCGTCCTCTCTTCCACCTTTGCCGAGGGAGTCAGCACTACGCTTGCTTCGATGAGCAAAGCTGCAGCTGAGGAGGTCAACACCGACGCTGGCTTTGAGGACTCGGACGACGAGGCGGATGAAGCGCTTCCCAAATTGGCCTCTTCCATCAAAGCGGACTCTTCGGCCTGCAAGAGGGCCTTCCACGAGGTCATCATCACAGCTTCACGTCTGACGACCTACCAGGCCGTGCTGCAATGGCTCAACACGAGCCACATCGACTTCGCCGAGCTCTCCCCTCCTCCCTCCGTCGACCCCTCGGCCTCTCCCGCTCCGAGCAGTCATGGCAAGACGGCCGATACCCTCCTCTCACAGGATTCCGCCAGTCGTGGTCTCTCCTCGCCCTTCGCCGTCTCCATCCGGTCCGTTTTCCGCCTCGCCCACTTCCTCGCCCTAGACGACCTCGTGTCCATTGCGCTCGACGCCCTCGCCGAGCAACTCACTCTCTACAACATCATCCATCATCTATTCAACGAAGTCACGGCGGCCTACACTGAAGTAGCGGACGTCGTCACGGCCTTCGCAGCGAGGAATTGGACGGCGATCAAGCAAGGGGCGACGGCGCTCTCGGTCGAGAAGGACATTATGGTGGGCGGGAAGGTCTTGGATACGAGGGTGGCGTGGAATCTGATGAAGAGGCTTACTTGAGCTGGAGCTTGAGGGAGGGTCGGTGACGGTGAGCTTTCAGCAGGTCGGCGCCGAATCTGAGCTCGGTGATCGCTGACTCGGTCTCGGTCTTGCAGGCGGAGCTGGAGTTTTCTGAGACCGAAAGAAGATTTGCGCTGTACTGAAAGATGATCTCACATTTCGGTGGACCTCTTCGCCGGTCTAGTCGCTCCTTGAGAAGGCGAGCGTGAGGCGAAACAGGACCCTCGGCGTTGAGCAAATGCCAGGCATGGGTTGGCGCACTAGCAGCAGAGGAGGTCAGAGGTGAGCTCTGTAACACTTTCAACTGTCTTGCCTCGCCCACGCAACCGACACCGCTTCAGATTGTGGTCCGTGTGCCGAGGACAAGGGCGACGAAATCGAGATTCGAAGGTTGACTTCCTCCCACAACTTGCTCGTTTGCGCTTCTTCGCCCCCTCGCCGCTCGACTCGTCTCATCAAGACCTCTCCTTCCCCAGAATATGGAGCTCGTCACCTCCACCTTCACCTTCAAGTCTCCCTGCGTGCCCTTCAAGAGGCAGCCGATTCGTCTTCCTCCCTCCCTGTCGAACCTCGAGAGCTGGACGCTCCACACGACGCCACTCGGCGGCCCAACGGCTTCTTCTTTTCGGCACCGTTCGCTGGGAAGGTGCTGGCGATCTTCGACGAATCACGAAGCTGGAGTTGACGGGGGCCAACTTGAAGTTCCTCAAGTCGGAGGAGGGGCCGAATATGCTGGCAATCGTCAACTCGAAGACGACGGGTGAATGTTACTTTGCCTGTTCAGATGGCAAGGAGATTAGGCTCAGCCTCGAGATCAGCATGAGCGGCGAGGAAGCCGAGCTGGCTGCGGTGGACGTAGAGAGCGCCGCTTCGTACGTCGCTGGTAAGTCGGGAGGTAGACGCCCCCAGAAGCCTCGCTTGACGACTTTTATCCCACAGACTCGCTTTTCGACCGTCACCCTACCGACGTCCGACTCTACTTCCCTCGCATCGGCCGAGATCTCTGGACCAGTTCGGCGCTACTCTCGACCAAGTCGCCCTACTTTGCCCAGCTCTTCCAGTCGGGTTTCTTGGAAAGCCAGAAGAAGACGACACTCTCGCAGCCAAAGAGCAAGGAGGACCAAAGAGAAGAGCGTCAACACACGACGAGCAGCGTCGACGACTCGGACGACGAGAAGGACGATGCATCGGCGCAGGTCGAGGATGAGAAGGTATGCAGCGCTGCAGAGAAGGAGGAAAGTTGCTCGCACCCCTTCCACGAGATCATCGTCCACGAGACCTCCTACACCACCTACCGCGCCGTTCTCGTCTGGATGGCAACTGGACACATCCCCTTCTCGCCTCTCTCCTCGACTATTCGCGCTAGCGGCACGTCGGCTAGTCAGAAGGACGACACCACCAAAGCAGGCTCATCTGCCTCCCTCTCACTCCACGCCTCGCCCAAGTCCGTGTACCGCCTCGCCCACCTACTCTCTCTCGCCGACCTTCAGTCACTCGCCCTCAAGTCCATCGCCTCACAACTCACCGTCGACTCAGTCGCCCACGAGCTTTTCTCTGATGTCACTTCCACCTACGACGAGATTGCGGAAGTCGTCGTCGCCTTGGCCGCGAACAATTGGGCCAAGGTCAAGAAGAGCTCGGCGATGAAGGACTTGGATACGAAGCTGCAGGCAGGCGAGATCGAGTTGTCAGGGAAGCTGTCGATGAAGTTGATGAAGCTGTTCTAGCGTGTGTGCGGGAGAGGTTTGCTGAGCATTGAACGCGTCGAGACGAGCCACGAGCGAGCTGACCTCCGCTCGCCCTTCGCAGACCACCGACGAGCTACCTGTGCCAAGCTTCGGAAGGTACTGTGGCGCTGAGATATGATCTGTGATGCCAAGACGCGACCGAGCTGGAGCACCGCTCTGAGAGGAGCGCGACCAGAAGCTGAGAGCCGAGCGCCGAGCGCCGAGCACGGCGAAGACCAGGACGAAGCGGCTCGCGTTCGAGTTGACGGGATGCAGAGGAAAGAGGCACAGCTGTAGCTCAAGAAGCAAGCGAGACAGACTACGAGAGCGCAGCGTGTCGGAAAAGGTGCAAGGTGGCTCGTTGATGCTCTCGGAGCCTCCAGCGAAGCGAGCTGACTTTGTTGCTGCAGGAAGCTTCGCTACACAACAGCTACTCTTTGCAGCGTCTCTGCGATCCTTGCTCTGCAACCGCAAGCCTTTGCCTCAATGTTGAAAGTGTGGTCCGTGCGCTGAGGGGAAAGGCAACGAACTCGAGATTCGAAGGTTGACTTTGTCCCACAACCTGCTCGTTCCAGCTCCTCTCCAGCAAACCACCGCTCCAATCGTTTCAGATCTCACAGCATGAGCGTCAAGCTATTCTCCTCGATCTTTACCTTCTCTTTACCGACAACTCCTTGCTCCGAGACTGCCATCCCATTTCCTCCCGCCCTCGAAGGCTTGGGGAGCTGGTCAGTCTCGGTAACGACGCAGCACTCGTACATTCACGGCGGCAACTCTTATGCCTATGTTATACGCTGGGACCCTGCTACCCTCGAGCACGAGGTGCCCGGAGCTCTGGAGGTGATGACGGCCGGCGGCTGGGGGACCAGCACTCACAGCTTCGTCGGGCGCCCGTATGAGTGTGAAGCTGGAGAGTCCAGCTGCATGATTGACCTACGCGGCAGCTATATCATTCGCGCCCGACTGACGCTCACGCCGAAAGAGTGGGGCTCAATCACAAAACCTGTCCTCGGCAAGGCTCTCGCACCCGATCAAGCTGCTGCGACGCTCACTGGTGAGCATGCCACGATCCCTTTATAGCTCTACCATGTACTGACCCTCACTCTCAGCCTACATCGCCAGCCGTCACCCCAACGACGTGCGCATCTACTTCCCCTCCGTCGGCCGAGATCTTTGGACAAGCTCGGCGCTGCTCTCGCGCAAATCCCACTACTTTGTCCAGGTCCTCACGTCCGGGTTCTCCGAGAGTCAGATGAGGAAGGATATAACGTGGGACCAATTCGGCGAGGATGGAAGGGAAGGTCGCTGGGAGAACTCGAGCGGCTTCGACGACTCGGACGACGAGAAGGACGACAGCTCGACACACGTAGGGAAGGAGAAGCTCAGCAGCTCGCAAGGGGACGAGAAGAACTGCTCTCATCCCTTCTAGGAGCTAGTCGTCACGGAGACCGCCTACACCACCTACCGCGCCGTCCTCGTCTGGATGGCGACCGGCCACATCGCTTTCGCTCACCTCTCCTCGGCTGTTCGTGCCGGCGGTACTTCTCGTATCGTGGATGACGCCAATTCCTCCTCCTCGCTCTCTCTCCCTGCCTCCCCCAAATCCATCTACCGCCTCGATCACCTTCTGTCACTCGCCGAGCTTCGGTCACTTGCTCTCAAGTCCATTTCTTCCCAACTCACCATCGACAACGTAGCCTACGAGCTCTTCTCAGATGTCATCGCCGTCTATGATGACATCGCCGACATTGTGATCGCCTTCGCTTCGAAGAATTGGGCCAAGGTGAAGCAGAGCTCGGCGATGAAGGCGCTCGAGGCGGAGCAGAAGAAGGGGGATATCGAGCTGTCGGGGAAGGTGTCGCTTGAGTTGATGAAGAGGCTTTCGTGAGGAGTCGGTGGAGAGTGGTGAGTCGAGACTGCAGAGACGAGGAGACGAGGAGCATCGAGCTGACCTTCCTCCTCCTCCTTCGCAGGCCGACGACGCGCTGACACTTAGCTTGGAAGAGCTCGAGAAGAACCTTACCACACGAACGATACGATGTGCAAAGTCCTGCAGTCTCCTAAGCTCTGCAAACGAGGAGAGTGATCGTGAAGCCCCGAATGCATCGCCGAGCCGGGCGCCAAAGCAAGATCTGCTTGTACTCAGCTCCTGCGGACGACCGCGAGAGCTACCAGAGACACAGCAGCCCAGAGAGAGAAGAAACGAGCTCTTGCCAGTCAAGGGCAGAGAGTGCAGGGGAAGGCCAGCGCAAGACAATGGCTCGGCGTTGCTCTGATCAAGTCCCGAAACGTGCTACGGAGCTCGAGAAAGCAATAGGAAGTGTCTGTAGGATGTTAGACTCGCTTCGATGCTTCTCGTCCCTGCTTCGCCCCCTCGGAGGTGGTCCGTGCGAGCGCGCGTGAGACGTGAGAATTCAGTTTTCGAAGCTTGCTCTCCCACCACAACTTGCTCGTCTCGTCTCGTCTCGACTTCTCATGACCGCTCCAAAGGATTCGCTTCTCTCGCTCTTCACCTACGACATTGCGCTCGGCACCACTCGAGACGTCGTCGTCTCCCTGCCCGCCCCGCTGAGCGACACCGAGAGCTGCAACGTTACGCTCAAGCACGATCCGAACGGCACTTCGTACGAGCTTTGTTGGATGCGCGGAGAAGGCAGCCTCGAAGGCGTCGCCAAGATCGTGGTTTCGGCTTCGCTCGACAAAGCAACTCTAGCCGTGAAGAACACGGTCGTAGATCTCCTGCCGAGCTTGAAGCTACTCTCGAGCGGCAAGCTCAAGGTGGTGGGAGGGCGGATCTTTATGGCGGGGGTAGCTCAAACTGAGCTCAGCGTCAGACTGGAGATCGGTCTGAGTAGTGGGGAATGTCGCCGAACTCGCCGAAGCTTGCCACTCTGGCGTCCTCAGTTTCCGGTGAGTACTGCAGGGGCTGCAGAGCATGAAAGCTCGCTCACCATCTCCCTTACAGGTATCCTCAACTCGCGTCACCCCAACAACATCCGACTTGGATTCCCTCGCTGCAAAGCCGAGATTTGGACCAGCTCGGCGCTCCTCAAGGGATCGTCACCCTACCGGAGCGACCAGCTCTCCTCCGACTTCTCGGAGGGGCAAGCTACTCTGGACTTTGAGAGCAAGAGCATTTCGAGCTCGACTTTGCTGGAACAGCCGGCGACAGACTCCTTCCACGATTCGGACGACGAGACGGATCAAGCGAGGAGGGTCGACCTCGGCCGCGCCAAGGAGGGCACAGAGAACAAGTGCAGCAGCACATACCAGGAGATCGTCGTCACGGAGGCGGCGTACACCACTTACAAGGCAGTTCTCGTCTGGCTGGCGACGGAGTACATCACCTTCGCCCCACTCTCCTCTACCTACACTTCGACATTCCTCTCTCGCGAGGAGGTGAAGGCGCGCCGTATCTCCGCTGTCATCAACAAGACGAAGGCTCATCCTCACCTCCCTTTCGCCGCCTCCCCCAAGTCGGTCTACCGTCTCGCTCATCTCCTCGGCCGCGCCCACCTGCAAGCGCTTGCCCTCAAGTCCATCGCCTCGCAGCTCACGGTCCAGAACGTCGCCTTCGAGCTCTTCTCGGATACGACTGCCGCTTACGACGAGGTCGCCGAAGTCGTCGTGGCTTTCGCTGCCGAACATTGGAGCGCCGTCAAGTCGAGCGAGGGGATGAAGCACTTCAAGAAGCTCGTGGACGCCGGCGTAGTCGAGTGGTCGAGTGCAGTGTCGATTCGCTTAGCTACCGAGCTCTGATGTCGGCGGAGGAGAAATAGTGAGTCTACCATGCCTCTCGGCCCGAGTTCAGCTCGCCTCTTCGCCGAGCCTGATCCGCTGTCTTCCATAAGCCGCGCCGCTGAGTGGAGAAACGCGAGAGAGGTCTACTCCACCGCTTGAGCATGCATCGGGACCTTCACTGTACACTTTCCGAGCGGATGCGACGCGAGAGCGGCTCGGCGATCATCTCTAGTGCTCGGCGTTACTTTTGACTGATTAGTGAGAGTAGCGAGAGAGCTAGCGAGAGAGCTAGGCTATGTCTACATCCTGCTGCTCTGTCCGTTCCTTCCTTATGTACTCCAGTGCCGCAATGGAAGACTTCCAAGCCGACGCGACGCGCTAAGGCTCTGTCTCTTCCCGTTTCCTCGTCTCGTCTCTCGCCGCTCCCGAGCACCAGCAAACACTTCTGTACCTGTATATTCACTCCAGCACCCTCAGCCATGTCCTACAGCGCCAACAAAGCGGCAGGGCGGTCCTCCTCCCACTCGCGCGGCCAACACGCTCCCTCTTCGCTCTCACAAGACCAGCACTTGGAGATCACCGAGGCGTTCCAGCTGTTCGACATGGACAAGGACGGGCGGATCGACTACCACGAGCTCAAGGTAGCGATGCGAGCGCTCGGGTTCGACCAGAAGAAGGCACAGGTGCTGCAGATCCTCAACAGCAACGGCGATGGACAGGGCTACATTGGCGAGCAGGCCTTCATTCAAGTCTGTGAGTGCTCTGCTGTATCCCTCGCTCGGTGCCAGGCTACAGCTGACCCTCGACGCGTCCCAGTGACCAAGATGATTCTCGCGCGCGACCCGATGGACGAGCTCAAGCGGGCGTTCAAGCTGTTTGCACCAGAAGGCAAGAGGATCACAGTGGAGCACCTGGCCAAGGTAGCGCAGGACTTGGGCGAGAACCTGGATCACGAGGAGCTGTGCGTTTAGAGTGCTCGCTCGTTCGCCGAGGGCTAGAAGGCTGACTGCTGCTGTTCGCCCTACAGGAAAGCCATGATTGACGAGTTTGACCTGGACGAGGACGGAGCTATCAACGAGAAGGAGTTTATCAAGTGAGTTGCTGCTGCTCGGCGCGTGCGAAGGGAGCGGAGAAGCGACCGCTAACCTCTCTGCACCTGCAGTATCATGGCGGACGATGTATGACGACCGAAGCGATGCGCATCTACCCTCTAGCTGTAACTATACCCCCTTCGCTGTGCTGTGTAGGGCTTCTAGGTCGCCCGTGGACGCGAAGCTCGCTCAGCGATGGCTTGCGGGCTGACTCCAAGAGCAGCGGGAGCAGGACAGAATTGCGATGCTAATCCCCTACAGCTGTAGCCCACTCCCAGGCGAGAGTGAGATCTCACCCCTCTCGCTCAGAGGCTCACCCCGAGGAGCATGCCTCAGGCTGCTCTCGCTCCTGCCATCGCCTCGCGCTGCTTCAACTCGACGGGATGGCATCGTGGGAGTGGCCGGGATCGATTGAGCTGCCTCCACTGCTGCTGTAAGCTATCACGCCGCCAGCTCAGCCCTCAATTCACTGACCCCCACTCGTTGACAGACGCGCTCTGCTCACGTTGACCGCCCTCGCCTGCACCTCTGCTCTCCTAGCCCTGTATCTTCGACCTCGCTACTCCTCCTTGCGCTTCCTTCGCGGTCCTGGATCGACCAGTCTGCTCACGGGCTGCTGGGAGGAGGCGCTGGCGGAGGAGCCTGGCGTTGCCTACGCACGCTGGACAGAGGAGTATGGAGGAGCACTGAGGGTAGAGAGCTTCTTGGGAGTACGTGCTGCCCTTCCCGCTGCTCTCCGAGGGCTACGAAAGCTGATCTCGGCGCTCGCAGGAAGATCGTCTGATGTTGGCCGACCCAGCGGCCGTTCAGCATGTTATGAAGGAGTGCTACAGCTATCCGAAGCCACCAGAAGTGCGAGGACCGCTCGCTAGGATCCTAGGCAAGGGATTGCAGCATGCAGAAGGTGAGTTCGGCGATGGCTTCGTTCCCGCTGGCCCATCGCTGATAAAAAGCAATTGCAGGAGACGACCACCGCCGTCAAAAGAGGATCATGGCACCTGCGTTCTCGACTGCTCATCTGCGAGACCTCACGCCCACCTTCTACGACGTAGCTCACAAGGTTCGACGATCGTTCGCGCTGAGCGACGGCCGAAAGCTGACCCTCCCGTCACCACAGCTTCGAGACCAATGGCTCGACCTCACCTCGGCAGGAGAAATCGAAGAAAGCGCTTTCAAGGACTCGCATGCCGCTGCAGCGTTCGAGAAGGATGAGGGCGAAACGGTCGTGGATGCGATGAAGTGGCTCTCGCGAGCCGCTCTCGACATCATCGGACTTGGTGCGCCCTAACGATACATCTGGGTCCTTTCTCGCTCACCCTCTTACTCCACAGCCGGTTTCGATCACCCCTTCAACGCCCTCTCCTCCGCCTCCGACGCCCTCGGCGCCGCCTTCTCGACCATGCTCTCCTCCTCCTTCCGCCCCACCGCCCGAATCATGCTCGCCGCCAATCTCGCTGGCAAGCTGATCTCCGTCCTCCCCTTCGACCTGAGCGCCTGGATGCCTGTTGAGCAAGTGAGGCGGATTCGGAGATGCTTCGAGACCATGGAGAGTGAGACGGAGAGGATCTTTATGAGGAAGAAGGAGGAGATGAGGAATGTCGGTGCGGTGGGGTTGGGGTTGGGGTTGGAGGAGGAGAAGAAGGATCTGATGACGTTGATGCGTGAGTTAGGTGTCTGGAGGTGCTCGCCGAGCGCTGACCTGGCCTTCGTTGGCAGTCAAATCGAACCTGGAGGACGCCAAGATCACCATGTCGGACGCTGAACTGTCGGGACAGATGACCGTGAGCTTGGTACTTCTCAACCTGGCGCCTCGCTCCCGAGACTGACTCTCGGTTCGCAGACCTTTGTCCTCGCCGGCGCCGAGACGACCGCCGGTGCGCTCGCTTGGGCGCTCAACACCCTCGCAGAGAAGCCTCAAGTGGAAGGAAAGCTGCGTACAGAGCTCAGGGACGCTAAAGAAGTACTCGGAGGCGACGACACCGAGCTCGGCTACGAGGAGTTGGATCGTCTCCCTTTCCTCGACGCTTTCTGCGTGAGTTGTGCCTCCCTCGCGTCTCTCCTATCATGCTGACTCCTCTAACATACAGCGCGAGATCCTCCGCCTGCACCCCTCCCTCCCGTACACCCTCCGGCAAGCAACCTCGGACGACACGATCCCTCTGTCTAGTCCCATCACCTCTGAAAATGGCCAACAAATCACCTCCGTACCCATCAAGTCGGGAACGGTCGTCCTTCTCCCCATCTATGCGATGAACAGGAGTAAAGAGGTGTACGGAGAGGATGCGGATGCGTTCAGGATGGAGAGGTGGAGTGAGGAGGGAGTTGGGAAGGGAGCGGTGGGAGCTTGGGGACAGCAGATCACCTTTTGGGGAGGGTGAGTCGGTCTCGGAAGCATTGTTGTCGTCCGTTGCTGACATGAGCTCGATCCTCGCAGCCCTCGAGCCTGCATCGGCTACAAGTTCGCGTGAGCCGAGCTCGTCCTCTTCGAGCTGGCTCCAGCACATGCAGCTAACTTTGTCCTGCCTGCCATCATCCAACAGTATCTTCGAGATGAAGGTGTAAGCTCCCGTCTCTTCAGTCTTGCCCCTACTCTCTGCTTACTCATCGCTGACCTTCGCCGAACCACCCCTCAGCATCCTTACCGTCCTGCTCGACGCCTTCTCTTTCGCCCCTCGAGATTCCAGCATCAAACTCGAGCATCGTGCAGGAGCTATCACTAGTCCGATCGTGGTCGGCGAGGAGGAGAAGGGGTGTAGGATGCCGTTGAGGGTGCGCCGAGTGCACGAGAGCTAAGGGGAACGCCGAAACGGGTCTGGGCTGCTGGTCGGCTCTAGCATGTTTTTGTAGTCGGTTTGTGATGTACATGAAGCTCAAGAGTAGTGCATAGCTCTGTACAGTCGGACTCAGAAATCGCCGAGCAGCATGTGATTCGAAAGCCCGGCGCCGAGAGCTGGACTTGTGAGAGAGGAGAGCTCGGGCGAGCAGAGCGGAGACGGTGAGGTTCGATTGAGTATGCTTGCTGTGTGGGGCTGTAGCCTGTAGCCCAGCGAGCTCTTCTACAGCTATATCAGTGTGAGGTCAGCGACCGGCCAACTCTCGAGCCGACCCCTTGAGCTTGTCTGCAGATCTGCCTTGCCTTCTTGCCTTTCCCTGTTCTGTAGCTCGACATCTCTTCATTCTTACTCCAATTGCTTGCCAAGTGAGTTTCCGCCCTCACCTGACTCCTTCGTGACTCTTTCTCCACACGAGGGCTCCGACGCTGACCGTCGCTCTCCCTCTTGCTCTCTCTCTCCTCCCAGTGCCCACCTCTCCGATCCAACGACTCGCACAACTAGCAGCTCAAATGGCCCCTTCAGCAGATGGCGAGCTACATCCAGCTACTTATCAGCCTACATCGCGCTGATCAGCTGCTCTCTCTCCCCCTCCAGTCTTCGCGTCCACTCCCCTCAACCCTCCCGATGCCATCTTCAAGCTCACGGCCGACTACAAGGCCGACACCTTCGATAAGAAGGTCAACCTCGGTGTAGGAGCCTACAGGGACAATGCTGGCAAGCCCTTCGTCTTGCCCGTCGTTCGCAAGGTCAGTTTGGCCCTTGCTCGTCTCGCTAAAGTCCAAGGCGTCATGTGGTCTTCACAATGCACCGACGGCTCGGTTCAGCCCAGCGCAAGCTTCTCGGGGGGATCAGCTGTTGTATTGCAAGCTTTGCAGAGCTTGGTAGGGAGGGACTCGGGTCGCCAGGAGGGGAGCGAAATGGGCAGTGCGGGGAGACGGATGGGTCGAATCGGCGGGTTCAGGCGGGGACGAGGGGGTTGGAGGGAGCAGACGCAGGCGCTCGCTGTTTGTACGGCTCAGCAGCTCGCTGCCTGCTGCTGCTGGTCGACAGGAATCGGGAGACGGCGGATGAACGGAGGAGCTTCTGCCCGCTCGGTTCAGATCTCGTTGCTGCAGGTCGCAGAGCAGCGCTGACTCTCGGTCGACCCACCACCATGATCCTACAGGCCAAGATCTTGATCGCCAACGACGACACCCTCGACCACGAGTACCTCCCCATCGCTGGACTCCCCGCCTTCACTTCCGCTACCGGCAAGCTCATCTTTGGCGAGGACAGCCCTGCTCTCAAGGAGGGCCGCGTTTCTACGTACGTACTGAACCACTCGATCCATTCGGATCCTGCACTCACATCTCGTGAAGCTGACTCTTTCGCCTTCGCCGAACTGCAGCATCCAGACGATCTCGGGTACCGGCGCCAACCACTACGGTGCCGCTTTCCTTGAGCGCTTTTACGGTCCCTGGGCTGGCAAGACCAAGGAGGAGAAGATCATCTACGTCTCCAACCCTACTTGGGGTCCGACTCGCTTGTCCACTTCTCGGTCGCCAGCTCTAGCTGATCTCCTACCTCTTCCACAGCCAACCACAAGTCCATCTTCAACAGCGTTGGATGCACTCCCGTCGACTACCCCTATTACGACCCCAAGACCATTGGCCTGAACCTCACCGCCTTCCTCGACTTCCTTCGCTCGGCGCCCGCTCAGTCCGTCTTCCTCCTCCACGCCTGCGCCCACAACCCTACCGGAGTCGACCCCACTCGCGAGCAGTGGAAGGAGATTGCCGAGATCTTCACCTCCAAGGGACACTACGCTTTCTTCGACTGCGCCTATCAGGTGAGCCGCGCCGCTGGAATCGCCGAGCAAGCTGCTGACCCGTATCAAACGACAGGGATTCGCCTCGGGAGACCTCGACAACGACGCCTGGGCCGTTCGCCACTTTGTCGAGAAGAAGGTGCCCCTCCTCGTCTGCCAATCCTACGCCAAGAACGCCGGTCTGTACGGAGAGCGTATCGGAGCCCTCAACGTCGTTGCTGCGCACAGTGGAGATGTTGACGGTGGAGCGCAGAGGATCAACAGTCAACTGCTGCTGATGCAAAGGAGTGAGATCTCGAACCCCCCGACCTTCGGCGCGAGGATCGTGAGTTTGCTCTTCGCTCTGTAATTGATTGCGATCGCTTCGATAGCTGACTCCTCGCGCATCATACAGGTCTCCTCCATCCTCAACGACCCCAAACTCTTCGCCGAGTGGAAGCAGGACATCTCTGGCATGGCCGAGCGCATCATCCTCATGCGCAAGAAGCTGTTCGACCTCCTCGAAAACAAGCACAAGACCCCTGCTGTCGGTCCCAACGGATGGAGTCACATCACCTCGCAGATTGGCATGTTCTCCTTCACCGGCCTGAACCGTTAGTCTTCCCTCGCACTCAAGCTCGGCGTTCACGAATCGTCTCGCTTACTCGCTCTCTCTTGCAACCCACAGCCCAGCAGTGCAAGGATCTCCTGGAGAAGGGCCACATCTACCTGACCGCGAACGGCAGGATCAGCATGGCCGGCTTGAACGAGAGCAACATCGAGTACTTTGCCGAGTGTGTCGACAAGGTCGTCCGCGGGCAGCTATAGATTTTCCAGCGTCCTTTGAATATAGAAATGAACTGAAGTGCTTTCCCTTTCTGTAGTTGAGCGAGCTGAGAGTGTTTCCTGGCCGAGAGGGGTGAGGTCGACTCCTCGAAGACAAGGGGGAAGGCCGACTTGCTCCTCTTGCTCTCGCACTCGTCTCTCACTCGACATCGACTCGCTCGCTCAGGATGGAAGCAAGCTTAGTGCAGACGCTCGAGAAGCTCTCTGTGCATGCTACAGAGACCAAAGGTGAGCTACAGCTGCTCTCCCGTCGCTCCAGCAGCCCAGCTAACCCGCCCTCCCAAACACGCACAGCTCCCTCAATCCCCGCTGAGATCATCCAGCACACGCTCAGCTTCCTCGATCCCTCCGAAGCTGCCACCCTGCCCACCCTCCTCGCCTGCCAACCCCTCTCAGGCTCCTTCGCCGCTGCCTCGCTCGCTCCCGTCGTCTGGCGTCCGCTCGTCAAAGCTCGTTGGGAGTGGGGAGAGCTCAAGTACCCTTCTAGTCGACTACCACTCTCGGAGGATAGAGCTCTCATCGCACGACTTTTCCCGTCGAAGGTCGCTCCGACTGATCCCTTCGCCGTCTACCGCGCTCGGACTCGACTCGACTCGCTCGTTCAGAAGCATGTTCGCCTACTCGTATATGGAGTCAAGGATCGTCTGGTCTCTATCGATACGATTTGCGCTCTCGAGGAATGCGCCATGGATCAGCTGTATCGAGACCCTAAGCCGGAGGACGACACCGAGGAAGTCGGCGCGGCGTTCGGCGAGCCGAAGTGGGCGGAGGAGGTCATCTTTGTATCGCGTCGACGTATGGCGGTCAATTGCTGGAGTAAGATTGCTTCGGGCGAGATCAGCGGAGACCAAGCGCTCGAGTACGGCATGCTAGCCCTCGCCGAGATCAACGGTGCTCTTCGTTTCGGCCAGGTGAGTTCTCACTTGCTGAGGAAGGTCACTTTGCTGACTATTCTCCGCATGAAAGGTTCCCAAGGTCATCGAGTGTTTCGCTGCTGAGGTCAACGCTTACCTCGCCCAGCTTGATATGCGCCTCGCCGATCCTGCCGAAGCCCTGCACCGAACGTTGTACGCCGTCCTCCTTCTCCTCGACTTACGGGGTATTCGGAACACTCGACAGACGCCTAGCGGTATTGATTACGGAAACCGGTGCGATAGTGACTGCGCCAGCCATGTGTGCGATTTTCCTGCCTCGGGTCCAGCCTCCCGCTGACACTGCCGCCTTCTCCAGCGCTTCGTGGACGTGGCTATCCTGCTCTCGGAAGATCAGGACCACCACCGCGAGGATGTGCCCGCTTTGATTGCGAGCAACTTCAGCGACGACGCCACCGTCATCAGCCACATCGCCTACCTTGCGCTCGTCGTCGGGATTGGCGGACAGCTCGCGGCGCCTTGGAAGCTGCGTTTCGAGTTTTCCCTGGACGAGCGAGAGCTGTTCGCAGTGTTTGATGAGTCTCCCACGGGCGCGATCGTGGTCAACACTGCCACTCGCGAGTTCTGGGCTGTTTCGGCCGAGGACGAACTTGACGAGAGGAAGTTGTCGGCTCCCGAGATGGTTTGTGATGACTTTTACGCTGAACTGGTCAACATGCTGACGTTTCCAGTTACAGCTCAAGTACCACGCGCGGGACATCGTCGAAAAAACGCTCGAGGCCGTCCCTCTGGATCCTTCGCCGAGCATTAGCGTCGACTCGGCGACTGCGATCTACGCCGCCAACCTCCTCGTGTGCTTTGTAGGAGAGGGCGAAGAGAAGCTCAACGCATTCGACAATCTCCTTCACCTGTTTGCTCGGCCCGCTTACGCTTACGACATCGACATCCTTCGCCGAGTCATCCCCTCACTTCCCAGCAACCTCGCCAATACAGCCGCCGACCTCGTTCGTTCGACCGTACGGAAGGACTCGGAGGGGCCTTCTCCTCGCAGGCGCAACGAAGGCTTCCCGCTTCCCCTGCGGGTTGGCGACCTGTTTCTTCGCCGCTCGGATGGCGAGCTCGGAATCGTGGTCGGATGGGAGGCCAAGACAGTCAGAGGGACGAAAGGTGAGCGAGTAGAGGACGATTCACTGCTGCGCTTGCTGACGCTTCTGCCTCGCAGCTCTACCCCGTCCCAAAGCGAGGCGAGGCGGCCGAGGCCGTGCAGCGCCAGCACCAGCTCTTCGCCTTCCCACTCGCACCGAGGACTACAACTACCTCGCCGTACGTCGCTCCTGTAGCATGTTCATCCGCCTCTCGCTGACAAGTATCCTTAAAGGTCATGAGCAGCACTACGCCCTGGTCCGGCCCCGAACGAGTCGAGAAGGATGATGCCGAGGGCGACGACTGGGACAGGAAGTTCTTCCCACGTGGAAGCGTTCAAGAGTGGCGTCGGCTCATCTACGGGTTTAACAAGCATCTCGGAAGGTACTTTGAGTTTCTCGGTGTCGGCTTCTTCGACCTCGAGTACTTTGTGCCCTCGGCCGAGCTCAAAGCGATGTACCCCGACGGCTGAGGAGATGGAGGAGGGTCTGCTTGAAGTGCTGTAACTCGGTGAAGCTTGCTCGACATTCGACTGCGAACGTCTAGCGAGCGAGAGCGTTCTGAGGCAGAAGCGAGCAGCGCCGAACGAGCGCCGAGCTTCCTCTGAAGCAGTCGTTGGCGCTCGAAGAAGCAGCAGAGGGTAGCTGGAGCGAATTGAAAGCGTCCCGAGCAGCTCTAAGCCTGCACCATGATCTCACCGCCGCCTTCGCAGCGCACCCCCTCGCGACGAAGCGGCCGGCGACTCTTGCCTTCGTCCACTCACCTCGCATCGTCTCGGCAACGTCGCCTCACTCGAGGATGACGCTCAAGAGCCTACCAGCGTCCCTCCTGCTGCTGCTCTCACTCTCTGCACCTCTCCACGCCCTCTCCTCCCACTCGCCGCAAGACCTCTTCGCCTTTCCGCGCTACTCGGTCGTCTTGAAGCAGGAGGGAGTGCTCAACGACACAATACAAGACCTCCTACGCGAGCACGAAGAGGTGAGCTTCCCATACGCTCGACTCCAGCTCCACCAGCTAACACGCACCTTAGGCCTCCTCATCGGATGCCTCACCGCCCTCTCATCCCGGCGCCGTCCACCTCCTTCGCACACCAGCAGGACAAGCCTTCCTCTGCTCTGTACCGGCCGCCAGCGACGCCAGCGAAAATGCCAAGCAGCATGAGGCCAACTTGCTCGAGCGCGAGGCGGAGAGGGAACGAGGGCTGGAGAGGGGACTGGCATTGCTGGAGCCGATGAGAGCGGGGTGTATCTATCAGAAGCAAAACTGGTTCACCTACAGCTTTTGGTGAGTCGTCTGGGTGAGCTCGGAGCAGGCTCGTCGGTCGCCGGAGCATACGACCACCGAACGACGAGAGCTGACCACCTCTTCACCATCCGCAGCTACGGCACCGAGATCCGTCAATTCCACGAAGTTCGCGTAGCCGGCTCAGTCGGCCCCTCTGAAGACCCCAACGCCGATTCCTACACCCTCGGCCAAGCGCCCGAGCCCGTGAGCGCTCAGCCACCCAAGTATGGCAGTGGCTCGGGGTTGCTGGCGAGGAAGGATCAGAGGATCCCGGCTAGCTTGGGAGGCGGGAATGAGATGGGCTTTGGTTGGGATGATGGAGGGAGGTATTTGAGTCAGATTTGGGAGGATGGGACGGTTTGCGATAAAACGGGGATGCCGAGGAGTGTGGAGGTGCAGGTGAGCAGGATAAGAGTCTTCAAGGTACTGTGAGCTACGCTGACCCCTTCTGTTGCTCTCACAGTTCCACTGCAACACCCAAACGATTGACCGAATCGCTCTCATTCGCGAGACGGCCAGTTCGTCCTGCTTCCTCTCGCTATCGAAGGCCTCATTGCTAACTCAGCCCAATCCTACAGTCTGCCGCTACGTCATGATCATCCACACCCCACGCCTCTGCAGCGAGGCCGTCTTCCTCGAGGGCCGCGACTCCTCGGCCGAGCCCTCCAACATCATCGAATGCCAACCCGTCGTCTCCAAGCTCCGCTCCTCCGTCGACCCACCAGCACCACTCGAAGCCGACGCTCCCATCGCCCCCCCTACACCGGTCGAAGAGCCCCTGGTCGCCCCTCTTGTGCCCGGCGAGCCGCCTCATGTCGAGGAGGGCGAGTCGTTCGCCGAGTTGATGGAGACGGCGGGGGTGGTGACGCTGATGTATGATCCCGAGACGGGGGAGATGCTGTCGGCTAAGACGGAGGATGGGCGGGAGGTATTCTCGGAGGAGGATTTGAGGGATGCGGCGAGGGACAAGGGAGTTGATGAGGGGTTGGAGAAGGGTGAAAGGGTGGTTGGAGCGAATGAGTTGACGTTCGAGGGACTGGAGGAGCTGGGTGATCTTGCGCGACTGGTGAGTTGCCTCTATTCAGCCTTCACGGCCGAAGCTGACCTCTCGCCGACAACTGCAGATGCGCGAATCCATCACCGAAGCTCTTCGCGGAGTCGTCGGCGGCCGTGACCAAGGCGACGCACAAGACGACGGCGCCAATGCTGCCGACCCCAACCTACCCGTCGTCGTCAACGGCATCGAAATCCAAGGCCTGGCCGACCTGGTCGGCGCTCTCAAACGGGGCGAGGAGACGAAGGCCGGGGCGCAGGGCAACGGCAAGCAGGATCATCCGGGGTTGGCGGCGTATAGGAAGAAGTTGGAGGAGCAGATGAAGCAGGCGGGGAGGGTGCCGCCGGGGAGACTGGGGAGCGAGGAGCTGGAGGAGTTGAGGAAGGGTTTCGGGCGGAGGTATAATGATGAGGAGGAAGTGGAGGAGAAGAGGGAGAGGAAGAGGGATGAGCTGTAGTTGGATTTGTACCTTGCCGTTTCGCCGTTTCGGTTGCTGCTCGGCGAGAGTGGTTCTGCATATGCGAGTCGAAGAGCTTCGGACAGGTGCAGAGCAGGTCGAGGTGCTTTGAATAGGTTTAGCGATCCTGTAGTACAGCAGCGACTAACCAGAGACGAAGAGACTTGGCCGCCCGAAATCGACGACTTGAACGGCGCGGGTCGAAACTGAGCTCTGCCTCACTCCGCTCCCTGCCTAGGGACAGCACATTCTACTCGCCTCACACTCGGCACTCCCTTTTTCGTTTCTGTAGTACAGCCCGCTCTCACTACTAAAGAGCAGTCAAGCGGTTTCTTTCCCTCTCCTTCTCCCCTCTCGCCAACAGGCTCCCCCCTCCTCCCTCACCCCCTCCAAATCCGCCCATCATGCCGCCTAAACCCGATTACTCGGGGTACCAATACAAGAACATGGTAAGTAGCTCTCGCTGCTGCTTGAATCCAGCTGTAGGGCTTTACGGGGGAGCAGGACAGCGAGAGGCGCGCTGGTGGAGGACTGACTAGAGTGAGGGGATTAAAGGCGCTCAAAGGGGCCCGGCAGGCAGTGCAGCAGCATGCAGATATCATTGTACACCGCTGCACGTGCTCTGTCGACCTACAGCACGGCAGAAGCGCCACTCGGCGACCACCCACCTCAGAGCCTCTTGAGCATCGAAGCTGACTAGCATTCCACTCTCTCCTTGCGCAGGCCTCGCTGGTCACCACAGCAGACCGTTCGACCATCCCTCGGCGAGACAATGAGCCAACAGGAGAGGCCGAGTCGCTCGTTGGCCGGATCGACCCCAAGCAGATGGGCTCGCGTGCGTTCAAGGAGGAAGTCGACCTCGAGGCCAAGCGCAAGCGCGCCGAGAAGGAGCGCGAGCGCAGGGAGAAGAAGGAAGGCGGCGAGGGCGGTGCTAGGAAAAAGGCCGTCGGTAGCGGGACGAGGTATGGCGATGTGCTCGAGGCGACGCAGGATCGTGAGTTTGTTTTGCTGGCGCTGCTGTAGCTTACACTCGAGAGCTGGGGCTGACCTGTCGCTTCCAATCTACAGTGGAAGGACTCGACTACCGGCCACGAACGGCCGAGACACGCGAGGTCTACGAGTTGATGCTCGCCGCCGTGCATGCGCTGCTAGGCGACTCCCCTCCCGCCATGGTTCGCTCCGCCGCCGACGTCGTCCTCGGGTACCTCAAGGACGATTCGCTCAAGGATTTCGACAAGAAGCGCGAGACGGACGCCCTCTTCTCTGGCTCCGTGCCGGCTGAGGTGTTTGCTCAGCTCGTCGCGCTGGGCAAGAAGATTACGGATTACGGAGAGGAGGAGGAGAAGGGCAAGAACGACGATGATGACGAGAGTGCGGGTGCCATCGACGAGGATGTTGGTGTCGCCGTCGTGTTCGAGGAAGAGGAGGAGGAGGAAGATGAGGACGAGGGCTACGAGGTCCGGTCCGAGGGCGATTCCGACGAAGATGAGGAGGCGCCCGAGCTTCCCATCGAGGACGAGATGGTCACTGGCGATGGAGACGAGGACGAGGGAGACGCCATCGTTATCGGAGGCGCCGCGGACGAGTCCAAGAAGGCATCCGGACCCGGAGGAATCGTCTCGGCTCGCGAGATTGACGGCTTCTGGCTCCAGCGCCTCGTCGCCCAATCCTACGCCGATCCCCTCGAGGCCGCCGAGAAGACCACCGCCGCCATGGGCTTCCTCTCCTCCGACTCGAACAAGCGCGACGTCGAGAACTCGCTCATGGAGTTGACCGACTACGACAAGTTCGACCTCGTCTCCACTCTCGTCAACAACCGCGAGAAGATTGTCTGGTGCACCAAGCTCGCTCGTTCGGACGACAACGAGAAGGTCGACGTCGAGGTCGCCATGCGCGAGAAGGGCGTCGGATGGATCCTCAAGGAGCTTCGCGGCGACGTGACCAAGCCTTCGCGCGGCAAGGGCGATGCCATGGACGTCGACGATGCCAAGGTCGACCCTTCGAGCCTCAAGGGCACCCTCGCCCCCGGTGGGTTCGCCCCTCCCCCTCGCAAGACGGTCGATCTCGAGGCCATGGCCTTCTCCCAAGGAGGACGCCTCATGTCGAACAAGAAGTGCAAGCTGCCGGAAGGATCGTTCAAGCGCTCGAAGAAGGGATACGAGGAGATTCACGTCCCCGCGCCCAAGCCCGCTCCTCTCGCTCCCGGCGAGCTCGTTCCCGTCACGAGCATGCCCGAGTGGGCGCAGGAGGCCTTCAAGGGCAACCCCAACCTCAACCGCGTTCAGAGTCGCCTCTACCCCATCGCCTTCGGAACCGACGAGCCCATCTTGCTTTGTGCTCCTACTGGAGCTGGAAAGGTGCGCCAGTCTCGCTAGCTTTATCGCTCGGCTTTAGCTGATCCTCTCTTCTCGCATCACAGACCAACGTCGCCATGCTGACCATCCTTAACGAGATGGCCAAGCACCGCAACGAGGTCACCGGCGAGTTCGACTTTGCCGCCTTCAAGATCGTCTACGTCGCGCCCATGAAGGCTCTCGTCCAGGAGATGGTCGGCAACTTCGGCAAGCGCCTGGCGTGCTTCGGCATCACCGTCAACGAGCTCACGGGAGATCGCCAGCTCACCAAGGAGCAGATCGCCTCGACTCAGATCATCGTCACCACCCCCGAGAAGTGGGATGTCATCACTCGCAAGTCGACCGACACCTCCTACACCAACCTCGTTAGCCTCATCATCATCGACGAGATCCATCTCCTTCACGACGACCGTGGACCCGTCATCGAGTCCATCGTCGCCAGGACCATCCGCCGCATGGAGCAGACTCACAACTACGTCCGCCTCGTCGGACTCTCGGCCACGCTCCCCAACTACCGCGACGTCGCCAAGTTCCTCCACGTCGACCCCGAGCGCGGCCTCTTCCACTTCGACTCGTCTTACCGCCCGTGCCCGCTCAAGCAGGAGTTCATCGGCGTCACCGAGAAGAAGGCCATCAAGCGGTACCAGGTCACCAACGAGATCTGCTACGAGAAGGTCCTCGAGCACGCCGGCAAGGACCAGATCATCATCTTCGTCCACTCGCGTAAGGAGACGGCCAAGACGGCCAAGTTCCTGCGCGACCACGCCCTCGAGATGGAGACGATTACTCAGTTCCTTCGCGCTGACCCCGCCACCCGCGAGATCCTCACCTCCGAGGCCGAGACGGTCACCGATCCCAACCTCAAGGACATCCTCCCCTTCGGTTTCGCCATCCACCACGCCGGTATGAACCGCGAGGACCGTACTCTCGTCGAGGACCTCTTCACCGACGGTCGCATCCAAGTCCTCGTCTCCACCGCCACCCTCGCCTGGGGAGTCAACCTCCCCGCCCACGTCGTCATCATCAAGGGCACGCAGATCTACAACCCCGAGAAGGGCAAGTGGGTCGAGCTCTCGGCGCAGGACGTCCTGCAGATGCTGGGACGTGCTGGTCGACCGCAGTACGATACCTTTGGAGAGGGCATCATCATCACCAACCACTCGGAGCTCCAGTACTACCTCTCGATGATGAACCAGCAGCTGCCCATCGAGTCGCAGTTTGTCAGCAAGCTCGCCGACAACCTCAACGCCGAGATTGTCCTCGGCACGATTCGCAACCGCGACGAGGCTGTGCAGTGGTATGTCGCTTCTCACTCCCGCCCGGAAGCTCGAGCTGACCCCTTCTTGACCCATAGGCTCAGCTACACCTACCTCTTCGTCCGAATGCTCGGTACTCCTTCGCTCTACAGCGTGTCGCCCGACTAGTGAGTAGTTTTCAGACTCTACAGCGAGCTCCGCTAACCCTGCTGTCCCCTGCAGCCGCGAGGAGGATCCTCAACTCGTGCAGAAGCGCTCCGACATCATCCACACGGCCGCCGTCCTCCTCGAGAAGTGCAACCTCGTCCGTTACGACCGCAAGAGTGGTGTCTTCCGTGCGTCTTCCCTCTCCAACTCTCTAGATGCAGTCCAGCTGACCTCACGCCCCCCTTTGACAGAGAGCAACGAGCTCGGTCGCATCGCCAGTAGCTACTACGTAACCCACACCTCAATGGGCACCTACAATCAGCACCTCAAGTCGGCCTCCGGCTTCATCGAGCTCTTCCGCGTCTTCTCCATCTCGGAGGAGTTCAAGAACGTTCCCGTCCGCGCCGAGGAGAAGTGAGTTCCTGCTCGGTCTCTTCCTCCTCCAGCTCGAGGCTGACCCACTTCCCCTATACAGGCTCGAACTCGCCAAGCTGCTCGAGCGCGTTCCCATCCCCATCAAGGAGGGCGTCGACGATCCTTCCGCCAAGATCAACGTCCTCCTCCAGGCCTACATCTCGCAGCTCAAGCTCGACGGATTCGCCCTCGTCGCCGACATGGTCTACGTCACCCAATCGGCCGGTCGTATCCTTCGTGCTATCTTCGAGATCTGCCTCAAGCGTGGATGGGCCGCTCTCACGCACAAGGCGCTCGCGCTTTGCCAGATGGTCGAGAAGAGGATGTGGGGATCCATGACGCCTCTCAGGCAGTTCAAGGGAGTCCCTACCGATGTTATCAGGAGGGCGGAGCGCAAGGAGTTCCCTTGGTACCGCTACTTTGATCTCGAGCCAGCAGGTGCGTTACGAGCGCCGAGGTCTCTGCTCTACCCCCGCTGACCCTTCGCCGCTTCTCGCAGAGCTCGGAGAACTTATTGGAGAGCCCAAGGCCGGTCGTCTCGTTCACCGCCTCGTTCACCAGTTCCCCAAGCGTGAGTAGCGCCGCTCGCTCTCCGTCTCCAGCTCTCGCTGACCTCCTCCCTTCTCTCACAGTCGAGCTTCAGGCGCACGTCCAGCCCATCACTCGCTCGCTTCTCCGCGTCGAGCTCACCATCACCCCCGACTTCCAATGGGACGAGAAGGTGCACGGCGGTGCCGAGGCCTTCTGGATCCTCGTCGAGGACGTCGACGGCGAGATCATCCTCTTCCACGACCAGTTCCTCCTCCGCCAGCGCTACGCCGAGCAGGACCACTTCGTCTCCTTCACCGTGCCCATGCTCGACCCTCTCCCTCCCAACTACTTCATCTCGGTCGTCTCGGATCGCTGGCTCCACTCGGAGACTCGCCTCCCCATCTCCTTCAAGCACCTCATCCTCCCCGACAAGTTCCCTCCTCCCACCACCCTCCTCGACCTGCAGCCCCTCCCCATCTCGGCGCTCCACAACAAGGAGTTCGAAGCCATCTACTCGGACACCATCTCAACCTTCAACAAGATCCAGACGCAGGTCTTCCAGGCGCTGTACGCCACCAACGATAACGTCTTCGTCGGCGCTCCCACCGGCTCGGGCAAGACCATCGCGGCCGAGTTCGCCCTCCTCCGCCTGTGGTCGCAGGTCAAGGCTCAGCGCGCCGTCTGCATCGAGCCGTTCCAGGACGTCGTCGACGCTCGCGTGGCCGAGTGGAAGGCCAAGTTCGGCAATGTGCAGGGCGGCAAGGAGATTGTCGCTCTCACCGGCGAGACGAGCGCCGACATCCGCCTCCTTGAGAAGGGAGACGTGATCGTCTGCACGCCCGGCCAGTGGGATCTCATCTCGAGGAGGTGGAAGCAGCGCAAGAACGTCCAGACCATCGGCCTCGTCATCGCCGACGAGATCCAGCTCATCGGAGGCGAGATCGGACCCACCTACGAGGTCATCGTCTCGAGGACTCGCTACGTCGCCGCGCAGACCGAGAACAAGACCCGTATCGTCGCCTTTGGAGTCTCGCTAGCCAACCCTCGCGACCTCGGCGAGTGGATGGGCGCCACCGCCCAGACCATCTTCAACTTTTCCCCCGGAGCTCGCCCCCTTCCCATGGAGGTCCACATCCAGTCGTTCAGCGTCCCTCACTTCCCCTCGCTCATGATCCAGATGGCCAAGCCCGCCTACCTTGCCATCGTCGAGTACGCTCAGGACCGCCCAGTCATTTGCTTCGTCCCCTCGCGCAAGCAGTGCCGCGCCTCGGCCGACGATATCCTCACCTACTGCCTCGCCGACCAGGAGGAGAGCCGCTTCCTCAACATCGACGCCGCCGAGCTCGCTCCTCATCTCGAGCACGTTACCGACGTCGAGCTCAAGGCCACCCTCGAGCACGGAATTGGATTCTACCACGAGGCGCTCTCCAAGCAGGACAAGCGCATCGTCGAGCACCTCTTTACCTCGGGAGCGATCCAGGTCGTCGTCGCGTCCAAGGACACCGCATGGAGCATCCCCATGACCGCCTACATGGTCATCATCATGGGAGTGCAGACTTTCGAGGGTGAGCTACAGCTTCTCTTCGTCTCTCCGCGCGTCTGCTGACCCTCTTCTCGTCCTCTTCGCAGGCAAGGAGCACCGCTACGTCGATTACCCCTTCACCGACGTGCTGCAGATGATGGGACGCGCATGCCGGCCATCACACGACACCAGCAGTCGCTGCGTGCTCATGTGCCAGCAGGTGCGCAAGGACTTCTTCAAGAAGTTCCTCAATGAGGGCCTTCCCATCGAGTCCCACCTCCACCTCACCCTTCACGACCACTTCAACGCCGAGATTGTCACCAAGACCATCGAGAACAAGCAGTGAGTCTCGATCAGCCTCGCCCATTTCCTGTTCGGCTCGCTCATCTCGTTCTCGCTTCGCAGGGATGCTGTCGATTGGCTCACTTGGACCTGGATGTATCGCCGTCTCGTCGCCAACGCCAACTACTACAACATGCAGGGTGAGTTGCTCATCCCACCTCTCGTCTGTGCTGTAGCTCATGATCCTCCTCGATAGGCACGACTCATCGCCATCTCTCGGACCACCTCTCCGAGCTCGTCGAGCAGACGCTCACCGACCTGCAGAACTCGAAGGCCATCACCGTCGAGGACGAGATGGACACCTCGGCGCTCAACCTCGGTATGATCGCCGCCTACTACAACATCAACTACGTCACGGTCGACATCTTCAGCATGTCGCTCACCGAGAAGACCAAGCTCAAGGGTCTTCTCGAGATCGTTTCGTCGGCCGCTGAGTTCGAGAACATCCCCATCCGTCACCACGAGGACATCTTCCTGCGCAAGGTCTACGACCGCGTGCCCGTCAAGCTCGCCACCGCCGACTACGACTCGCCGCACTTCAAGACCAACGTCCTCCTCCAGGCTCACTTTGCTCGCCTCTCGCTGCCAGCAGACCTCGCCGCGGATCAGGCTCTCATCCTCGCCAGGGTGCTCAAGTGAGTTCTGGCTTGTTGTTCGTTCGCTTCTCGAGAGTCTCGTCGCTGACTTGCTGTTCTCCACTCGCAGCCTCCTCTCGGCCTGTGTCGATGTCATGTCGTCCAACGCCTACCTCAACGCTGTCGGCGCCATGGAGCTCTCGCAGATGTGCGTGCAGGCCATGTGGGACAGCGATTCGCCCCTTCGCCAGATCCCCGGCTTCACCGCCGAGGTTATTCAGCGCTGCGCCAAGGCCGACGTCAAGAGCGTCTACGACATTATGGAGCTCGAGGACGACCAGCGCAACGAGCTGCTGCAGATGGACGCCAAGCAGATGCGTGAGGTCGCCAAGGTCTGCAACGCCTACCCCTCCATCGAGCTCTCGCACGAGGTCGAGGATCCCACAGAGCTCTCGGCGGGCTCGCCGATCACCCTCAACGTCACTCTCGAGCGCGAGATCGACGAGGAGGACGAGGTCAACCAGATCATCCCCGCTCCCTTCTTCCCTGTGCCCAAGATTGAGAACTGGTGGGTAGTAGCCACGTCGCCTTCGACCAAGCAGTAAGTTCTTGCATCTCTTGCCTCGTCTCTTGGCTCAGGGCTGATCTCGGCTCACTCCTCCGCAGACTTCTATCGATCAAGAAGGTCACCGTCGCCAAGCGGCTCAACGTCAAGCTCGACTTCACCGTCGACCGAGCGGGTCACCACGATCTCAAGCTACTATTCATTAGCGATGCGTGGTCTGGAGTCGACCAGGTATGTGACTTTTACGACCTCTGGCGAGCTTCCTAGAGCTGATTTCAACCCTTCCCCTTTCGCAGGAGCACGAGTTCTCGGTCGAGGTCGCCGAGGCAGAGGACAGTGATGAGGATGAGTCGGATGATGAGATGGAAGAGTAAGGTTTCAAGGTCTAGGACGTAGAGTTAGTATCAAAATGTATCAGAATATACCTCCCACCCTCTCTGGCGCTCTCCTCGGCGAGCAGTCGACCGAGCCCAATCCAGCCTTCCCCTCGCAATCCCACATCAACCCTACAGATCCTCCGTAGCAATCTTGATGACCACCCTCCCCGCCATCCTCCCCGCCTCCAAATCCTCCAACGTCTGCTCAATGTCCTCCAAGGCTCCATCCCCCTCGTCTCGACTTCGCACTTGAGGAGCCCCCGAGCAGCGAACCAGAGTGCTTCCGCCGCGTCGGTGACGGTGGCAACCACGATTCAAGCGAATCTGAGGCCTGTGGGGAGGGATCAGCGTGAGTGGCTGCGGCGGCAAGCGAGCAAGCGGAAGCCGAAGCCAACGCCGAGCGGCTGTGCGCCGAAGGAGCTTTCGATGGTGATGCAAAGCCTGTGCGAGCAGTAAGTGAAGGTACAAGTCACGCTCTGGCCTCGGCATCAACAGCTGTGCGTCTCTGTCGTGCTCAAGCCGACCTCTGGCGCCCAACGCCGAGAGCTTGTTCGAGCGCCGAATGTCACTGCAGCGCCCGCGCGAGCAGGAGGGGTAGCTGACCGAGTGTAAGTACCCGACTATGCTCATACGGCTACCTCGAGAGCCGTGGAGCAGTGCAGAAACCTCTGAAACGGCTGCGAAAGGAGCTCGTGGGCGCCGGAAAAGCAGGGAGGGCTGCACAGGAAGCGCCGAGGCCTCTCGCGGTCTGAACCCCACCCTCAAATCTCCCAGTGCACCCTCCCGTACGTGAATCGAAGCGATAGCAGCCAGCTGAGGAGGTGTGAAAGCGACGCGAGGCCCCTCGAGCAGCTCGCCGGACTGAGCAGCTCTGCGTCTCGGTCGAGCGGTAGAAGACATGTACCAGCATGTAGTGGACCCCTGGATAGCTTCCCGCTTAGGCAACAGACCTAGATGCAGGTTAGATTGCGACCAGCCATCTCTCGGCGCGCGAGGAATTCAAAAGGGCGCTCGGAGGGCGCTTCCTCTCTTTCCTTCCTGAACTTCACTGCTCCTCCTGCTCGCTTTCGCTTTCTGCAGCTCTCTAGTCGCCAGTGTTTCACCCTCACCACACAGTCTACTCTACTATCACCCTACACCCACCTCTCCCCCTCCTCTCACCGCTCTCACCGCTCCAACTCTCCGCTTTCGACCATGAGCTCCGCTCCCGTCCAGCCTTTCGCTTCGCCCTTGCAGCGCCTGTACCGCAAGCTGACTCGCAAGAGCAAGACGACCACTAGCACTACCTACACGACTGCCTCGCCAGTCCTCAGCTCGCCTCAGCCAGCTCTCAAGGTGCGTTCCGAGCATTTCGCCCTGTCTCAGCCCACACATTCCCTACTTTCGCGCGCCGGTGGCTGACCAGAATTTTCTCACGCTCGCTTTGTACAGGCCATCAAGCCCGAGCCCATCTTCTTCATCGACTGCAAGACCCCTCTCCCCTCGATCGACTCGCTCCTCGCCCTCCTCGAGCCCGCCGAGCAGCAAGCGCCCCTCTCCAGCGCCGTCGACTCGCCCCTCACCTTCACCTCGCCTTTGCTCGAACAGCCTACTCCCAACGAGATCCTCTCAATTACCAGCACCATCATCGAGGAGCCTGAAGCTGCCGAGTCGGTCGTCGAGGTGCAGAAGGAGGAGGAGGAGAGGTTGAGCGCCGAGGAGGAGGGGTCTGAGGCGCTCTCTGGCTCGTCGGACGAGGACAGCTGGGACGCCTCGAGTATTATCACTATCACTACCGCCACCACTCCCTCTGCTCCGCCCTCCCCTCGCTTCAACCCCTCGTTCGAGCGCTCGACCGCCTGCGCCGAGCTGGAGTCGGCGGCCCTCTTCACTTCCAACTTCGAGTCCACCATCTCCACCTCGCCCAGCTCGCAAGACATCCCAGCCTGGATCTCCCTCACCACCAAGTCACTCCCCTTCAACCCCTCTTTTGAGCGCTCTCCCTCGCCTTGCACCTCCGCCGAGCCTAGTCACCCTCGCTCTTCCTCTCTCTCCACCGCTTCGGACGCCACCCTCCCTCTCTCCACCTCCGGATCGATTTCCGCTTCCACCGTCTACCGCGACGAGATCATCACCTCCTTCCGCTCGTCGCCCACTCCCACCGCCTCGGAGCGCTTCCCCTCCTTCATCTCCTGGGACAGCCCTTCGCCTCGTCGTCGTCGCCTTCAACTCGTCCAGCGCGCTTAGGATTGCAGTGAGGGAGCTTTGGAATGTAGGGGGAGGGAGAGGGACGCACTGAGCGTGTGGAGGGAGGAGCTAGAGTGATGCAGAGCGAGTATGGAGGGAAGGAGGGGGGGGGGGGGGCTCGGAGCTTAGTTTATCGGTCAATCAGTGGGCTTATCTTATCAGTACTAATAGCAGTAGCATGTCGTATCATTATAATGTTATCCATATCATTCTTCAAGCGCTGAGAGACCCCAGAGAGCGATAGATGCGAAAGCAAGCTTCTCGAAGCTTCGCCGAGCTTGCCCACTGTACGACTGATCGACGTGGGTGTTCATTGACAGCAGCGAGATGCATTAAAGTCAACCAGTGATGAGAGGCCTGACTGAGCCAGCCGGCGAGATCGCTTCTTCGCCTCTTCAGCCGACTGCTCCGGCGTGAACCCTTCTGCCGAAGCGTTGAACAACGCTCGCCCGCTTCTTGCAGGCCTGTGGAAGGAGAGAGCAACGGGTTCATACTTGTCTTGAGGTCTAGGATCATCGTCTGCACTCTCGCGCTCTTCTCGGCGAGCAGTCGACCTAGCTCGACCGAGCCCAATACAGCCTTCCCCTTGCAGTCCCACGCCAACCCTACAGATCCTCCGAAGCAATCTTAATGACCACCCTCCCCGCAATCCTCCCCGCCTCCAAATCCTCCAATGTCTGCTCGATGTCCTCCATTCCCCTCGTCTCGACTTCGCACTTGACAAGCCCCCGAGCAGCAAAGGAGAGAGCCTCTTTCGCGTCGGTGACGGTGCCGACCATGCTGCCTACGAGCTTGAGTCCCTTTGAGATGAGTTGGGCGGAGTGGAGACTGGGAGAGGGAGGTCAGCGGAGGCTGAGGAGAGGGAAGAGAGAGAAAGGGGAGCGAACCCGAAGGGACAGAGACCGATGGCGACAACGGAGCCCAAGACTCGGGCATACGTGAGAGCTTGAGAGTACGCTGAAGGGTGAGCTGAGCAGATCAGAGACCTGTGAAGTCCTCCAGGTCAGCCTCGGCCTCGGCGCAAGAGCAAGCTCGACTTACACATGAGCTCCTCCCTCCGTGAGCTTCAACACCTCAGCCACAACGTCGGGACAGGTGGTGAAGTCGATAAAGTGCTCGGCTCCACATCGAAGTACGAGATCTCGCTTTGCTGGAGCGTCGATGCCGACTACTCGGAGGCCCATCGCCGCCGCTGTGATCCGCCGAGAAGGGTCAGCTAGCCCCTCAAACGAAGATAATCAGGCCAAGACGTACCGTATTGGCAAGCAAGATGTCCGAGTCCTCCTCCAGCACCGGGGACCGCGCACTTGGAGAGTTAAGATGTCAGCGATGGGCGTTCGGCGAAGAGTCTACACGAGCGAAGGAAGCCGCTCACCCATTGACCAGCTAGCGGGTTGACAATCTTGAGACCCTTGTACACGGTGAGACCAGCGCATCTGCATTTGGGGGTCAGTCCCTGCTCTTGGGATCGACAGCGAACGACAACAGCTCACAAGATGGGGCAAGCCTCCTCCGCCGAGAGCGACTCGGGGATGGGAATGGTGTGCGCTGCCGAGGCCACAGCATACTCGGCGAAAGTCCCTTGAGCGGTGAATCCAGAGAACCTGTACAGAAGACGTTTCGTGAGCACTTCGGCGCTATAGCCGCTTCACTCGGCGACAGGAGAAGCTCACTTGGCCTTCTGACACAGATTCTCGCTGGCTTGATCGCAGGCTTCACATGCGCCGCAGGACCAAGCAAGGAAAGCGATGCCGACGAGCTCTCCCATCTTCCTATGAGTCTCGGCGCCGGGGCCGAGAAGGACGACTCGTCCGATCCCCTCATGCCCACCGACCAAAGGTCTGATGGGCTGCAGGGCTTCCGGAGACTTGGGTGTGTGAGCGTCGACATCGGAGTGACAGCATCCACTGTGTAGTGAGAGGTCAGCAGAAGTCGTTTCGACGAGAGAGCGACCCACCTCGCTTGAATTCGAACAAGCACCTCTCCTGGTCCAGGCTGAGGTACAAGAGCAGAGATGATCTCGTAGGATGATCCTGCAGCTTGGAGTACAGCTGCTCGTGCTTGGGCTGGGATAGGCGACATTCTAGGCGAGTATACGGAGGAGAGAGAAGAGCGGAGAGCGTGCAGGTGGGGATTAAGCTGAACAGGCGATTCCAATGAGCCGCCGGGATCAGCTGACCTGAAAGAGCAGCAGTAGCTTTAGTAAAGCATTCGGCCTGCAGGCGAGCGCGTCAAAGCGCCGAGCAGTTCGTCGGCGGAGGGAGAGCCCCCTCTTTGATCGAAAGCGAGGCGGTGTTCCTCAGCTCTCGCTCTTGATTTCCTGCCTCTTCCTGCTTGCTCGCTTCTTCCAGCACCTGTACCTCACCAGACAGCCCACCTACGCTCTACTCGTCTACAGCTCTTCTCGAGTCGATCCCACCCCACACCTCTTCGTTCCAAGAACGCGCCTCACTTCGCTCTCGTTCAACTCGCTCGCTCGCCCAAGATGGGACTCGCCGCTATCTTGATGGCCTCGCAGATCAAGCCTGGAGGCATGCTCGACCCTACCAAGATCATCGGCCAGCTACAGCCGACCTCGACGGGCGGGCAGCACCAGCAGCAGCGGCAGCAGCACCAAGGCCAATATCAAGGACAACAGCAGTACGGCGCGCCTCAAGGACAGCACAATGCTCAATACGCTAGCTCTGGAGCTGGTGCAGGTGCCGCAGGTGAGCTTGGTACCGCTTCCCGCTCGTTTGGAGCTCGCGCTGACCTTGACCGCATCTCCGAACAGCGAGCTACTACAGCCGCCCATCTCAGCAGCACTCTGGAGGTGCGCAGCAGTACGGTGGTGCTCCTCAGCAAAGCTACGGCGCTCCCCAGCAAGGCTACGGGCAGCAGAGCTACGGCGCGCCCTCTCCTTCCCCTTCCTACGGCGGCGCTGGAGGGTACCAACAGCAAGGTGAGTGACCTCGGTGTATCTTGTTGAACCAAGACTGATGTCTGTACCATACAGGGTCCTACTCGGGCGGCATGCCTTCGCCGAACGCCTTCCCAACTCCTTCGCACGCCTCGCCGGGCTACGGCGCCCAATCTTCCGCCTTCCCCATGCCCCAGCACGACCAAGGCTACTCGCAACCATCGCCTCAGCACTACGGCTCCCAGCAGGGCTTCCCTCAGCCCTCCCACAGCAGCGGCTACTCCCCAGGCTACCCGCCGAGCCAGTCAAGCTTCCCCTCGCCTCCACCCCAGCAGGGCAACTACGACCCCAACCGCGGCCTGGGAACAGTCGCTGGAGCTGCTGCGCTAGGAGGAGGAGCCTACTATGCCTACCACAAGTACTCGGGAGCTAAGCTGCCGTTCGGAGGGTCGCATGTCGGCGCTGGAGCGGCGGGAGCTTCGGACCCCAACTATATTCGCCAGGTCCTCGAGTTTGCTGTCCAGGATCAGGTGAGAGAGTCCCAACGCTCTTTGAAGTTGATGTAGATCGCTGACCAGCCCGTCTCTCGCAGAACATCCAAGCCTTCTACCCTCCCGGATCGCTCGAGCCTCTCGCTCAGCATATCGCTCGCAACGGCGCCGTTCGCACCATCGCTGCCCAGTACCGAGTGACTGAGGAGGTAGCGCTTGACCTCGTTCGATTGGCTCTCTTCGACGTCGTCCTCTACATCGACGACTCGGGTTCGATGAGTGAGTCGTTCGCTCTGATCGCTTTCGTTCGCTCGCCGCTGATCCCCTTCTCCTTCCTGCAGAGTTCGAGGAGAATGGTAGTCGCATCGACGACCTCAAGCTTGTCGTTTCGCGAGCAGTCACTGCAGCTGGCCTCTTCGACACGGATGGAATCTCTGTTCGTCGCTTTCCCTCCTCGGCCGAACTCGAATGCTCATCTCCGTCTCTCTCAGATCCGCTACATGAACTCGGAGAGGCGTGACGACAATGTCACTTCGGAGCAAGCCGCCTCGCAGATCATCAGTCAGCTCGACTTCTCGGGCATGACCCCGCTGGGCAAGAACCTGCGCCGAAAGGTCGTCGAGCCGCTGCTGCTCGCCCCGGCAAGGAGCGGCGCTCTTCGCAAGCCGATACTCATCATTGCCATCACTGACGGAGAACCAGTGCGTTACCACTCTTCCCGCTCTGCCCTTGACCAGAGCTGACCTCTTTTATCGGCGCAGACGGGCGAGAGCCGCGACGAGCTGGCCAAGGTCATTCAGCAGACCAAGCAGGAGCTTTCGCAGACTCGCTACGGAGCCGACGCCTTCTCGCTCGAACTCGCTGCTGTGGGGAACGACCAAGGTGCTCGTCGTTTCTTGGAGGAGATTGACTCGCATCCCGAGATTGGGCGATACGTCGATGTGAGTTCAAACTCGGCGCTGTTGAGTCCGAGTCGACGCTGACGATTGCTCTACAGGTCACCTCGAACTTTGAGAATGAGCAAGACAACATGAGGAGAGCCAACCCTCCTGTACAGCTTACGCCCGACCTCTACGTTCTGAAGCTCCTGCTCGGCGGCTGCGATTCGGCTTACGATAGGAAGGATGAGCGCTGAGGGTCGGCTGGGGGGAGCTTAGGATAATCTGTACTGTTTATAAGGTTATGCAACTTGGTACATCTCGGACTCGTTGCGCCGCAGGAGACTCGCCGAGATCTGAGCCGAGAAATGGCTGCTGCATTACAAGATCAGCTCGTGATTGCTTACATCAAGTCACAAATATCTGTGCAACAGTCGCAGGCTATCCTCGTCCATGGTGAGCTCCCCTGCCCTGACTCTTGCCGAGAGTCGGCCGAAGCTGGCACTTGGTCGAAATCAGCCCACGCGACTTCTCTCTCTCCTTGCCTCATCGTCTTTGCACAACAACTCGAGCTACAGAAGCACAAGATCGGCAACAAGATGGCCTCAACTATGCCCGTCCCGCCCCCGCCACCACTGGACGAGTCGATGGGCCTGGAGCGACCAGCTTTGACAACGTCTCCGCCCGCTCAAGATGCAGCGACGTCGCGTGAGGAGCAAGACAAGGAGGAGGAGGCAGCAGCAGTACCGAATGCTCCATTGCCAGCTACACATCATAATGGATTGACGGACCAGACTAGCTATTTGCCTACACGGTGAGTTGTGAGCGGTCTTTTGAAGAGGAGGGGCGGAGGTTACGGCGGAGGTCGAGAGGTTGCGGGGAGGGGGCGAGTCAAGAAGAGGAGGATCAGAAGTGAGGAAGAGCAGGATAATACACCAGGGATCAGTGCCCTCCGACGTGCTGCAGGAGCCTCAGCGGGAGGTCGAGAGGAGCTCGGCGCTGACATTCTCCTTCTTCGCTCGCCCTTCCCTCTCTATCGGCCGAAGAGCTATCATTGTCGTCTTCATGGCCATGCAGCTGGCTGTCGCTCTCTCCTTTCTCGACCAGAGTATCGTCGCTACAGCCCTGCCCGTGAGTAGCAATCGCTCCTTCTCAGCCGCGGCCGAGCACACCATCTCTCGGCGAGGGAGCCTTTCTGCGACCGCAAGGGTTCGCCACGGATGCAAGCTAACTCTTCGCACTTTCAGAACATCTCGGCGGCCTTCAACAGCGGTCGATCAAGCTCGTGGGTCGCCTCGGCCTACCTGCTCACCTCGACGGCTTTCCAACCGATATGGTGCGCAACCTCGTCAGGACAGCAGAGAACATGACTAATCTCCCTTGATGACACAGGGGACGAGTATCGGACGTCTTCGGGAGGAAGTACACTCTCCTAGCCTGCGTCACCGTCTTCTGGATCGGCTCGCTCGCTTGCGCCGTGGCTCAGTCCATGGTCCAGCTTATCGTTTTCCGAGGTCTGGTGAGTGCCGCACCCTTTCGCGATCAACAGAATAGCTCTGCGTCGCCATCGGTTGCTAGCGGTGCAGCAGCACGGCTGACCTTCTCTCTCCATTCGCAGCAAGGAGCCGGCGGCGGAGGACTTCTTACTCTCGTCCTCATCATCACCAGCGATGTCGTCAGCTTGCAAGAGCGTGGAAAGTACCAAGGCTTGACCGAAGCGACAGTGAGTCTTTGCGCAACCCTCCCCCGTCGGCATGACACTGCGAGGTCGAGCTCGGCGCTGATCCACCTTCTCCAGATCGCAATCGCCAACGGTATCGGACCCGTGCTGGGAGGCGTGCTATCCGAAAAGGTCGACTGGAGGTGGTGCTTCTGGTCTGTCATCCCTCTCGCTTCTAAAACCGACGGCGTGCTGATTCGGCTTGTCTTTGCAGGATCAACCTCCCCATCGGCGCCCTTGCATTCGGTGTCATCGCCTACTGTCTTCCACTCAAGGCAGTCCACGGCGATATCAAGAAGAAGCTCATGCAGATCGACTATGGAGGCGCCGTCCTCACCCTCGGCGGAACGACTCTCATCCTCCTTCCGATCAACTGGGGAGGAACATCATTCCCCTGGAGCTCTCCGACCGTCATCGGCTGCTTGTGCGGAGGAGTGGCGACTTTCGTGAATAGCTCCTCGTCTCGCAGCGCAGGCGACTCGCTAACGATGCCCTCCCCAGGTCCTCTTCTTTTGGTGGGAGAGCACGAAGGCCAAGATCCCGATCGTCCCTCCCTTCATCTTCAAGGTGCCCACCGTGGCATGCATCTTCCTCAACACGACGCTGAGCGGCGCCACGGTCCTCACCCAGCTGTTTTACAGTGAGTTCTCGCTTCGAATGAGGGAAGCCACCGGCCAGGTCGGCGCCGAGAGCTCGCTTCTCTGCTTTTTCGCCTCGCGCCTGCTGTCGTACAGCCTACTGATCCGCTAACCTTTCTCACCGGCAGTCCCCCAATACCTACAGATCGTTCGAGGCGCCTCGGCGATCCGCAGCGGAGTGCTGGTTCTGCCCCTCCTCCTCTTCACCACCTTCTTCGTCTTCATCTGCGGCCAACAGCTCGCTCGGACAGGAAACTACAAGATACCCATCGTTTGCGGCTACTCCCTCTGGTGCATCGCATTGGGGCTGCTCTCGACGCTCGATGAGAACACCTCGACGGCCAAGCTCATCGGCTTCCTCATCCTCACTGGAACGGGACAAGGCCAGACGCTCCAGACATCCATGGTTGCAGCTCAAGCCGCTGTGCAACGTAGCGAGATGTCTGTCGTGACCTCGACTCGCAACTTCCTCCGCGCGCTCGGAGGAACCATCGCCCTCGCCTTCGCCGCCGCCATTATGTTAGCTTCGTCTTTGGACTGCTCGTCGCTTGCTCTTACGCTGACCTTGCTCTCTACAGCAACAACATCCTCCGCAGCAACCTCCTACCCCTCGGCTTCGACTCTGCTCTCATCTCCTCGGTCATCGACGACCCGACTGCCATTTGGCGGTCCACCACCACCAACGGCTCGGTCCTCTTTGACCTACCCGCCGAGAGCAAGGCTCAAATCATCACCGCCTACGTCAAAGGCTTCCGGACCCTCTTCCTCGTCTTCGTCGGGCTCATCGGCTGCAACGCCGTTCTCGCCCTCATCTTCATCAAGAGCATCTCGCTCAAGCGTGATGACGAGGAGGAACTCAAAGCCAAGGGAAAGGCTTGGATCCAGGCCAAGGCGGATAAGGCGGCGAAGAAGAAGGGTGGGAGGGACGTGGAGAAGGGCGACAACAGCGAGGAGGGGCAGGAGACGACGGTGGTGGATCCGGAGCATCAGGCGAAGAAGTAGATCGTTTCCTAGAATCAGTATTAGACCCCTTAGTAGTCACTTACACCGTTGTAAAACAGCTTATCCACATAAGCAGCTCGCCAGCCTCTAGTCTTCGTCGCCGAGAACGAGTACGAAGCACGGATTGGATCTTCTTTGCACAGCTTGGGGGGTAGAAATCTTGTAAGGCTAGCTCGAATAAGCTCAGTAGGTCCCTACGACTCCGTTGTGGAGGAAGCCGTTGAACATGGCGAGCGCCTCGACGGGGTGGTCGTAAGGAACCTGCGCCGAGAGAGATCAGCAACCAATTCGAGCCTCTTCTCCCCACGCAACTCACAAAATGACCCGAATCGTCTACAACAGCAAAAGCGAGGTTGCCCGACGCGCGGTACACACCGGCTTGCGACTTGGCCTTGCGAGCCTTGTCGTCGGCGAACCAGGGGCGGAGAGGCTCGGCGTTGAAGCCTTTCTGGCCGCTCCATTCGAGGGCGTCGAGCCATGCTTGGTTGCCGTACCAGTTGCAAATGAAGTCGGCTTTGCCTGAGTGATGTTGGCGAGGTCAGCGAGGTGAACGAGGGCGGCGGCCAGCGAAGAAGGAGAAGAGGGAGGAGACGAACCGGCGTAGAAGAGGGCCTTCACGCCGCTCTCAAGAAGGTGGGTGACGTGTGGGTAGCTGGGCTTTGACCTGTAGGGAAGCGAGGTCAGCTCTCTGACGCGCTACAGGTGGATCCTCGAGCAAGCTCACTGATCGCCAGTCAACGAGAAGCGGTTGCCGACAGGATCCGAGCAGCCGATGAACTTCTTGACTCCTCCGTCAACCTCGAGGTCGACTCCGAGCTGATGGCGCACGTCGTCGCTGTTCCGGTGCAGTCAAAGAGCAGTTCAGCAGTCGTTCTGCGACATCGCCGATCATGTCGAAGCGCACCGGTTCAAGTAGTGGGCGATCTGCTTCTCCTCGGCGTAGGGACCATACTTCTCCATGTCGTAGGGGTTTCGTCCAGTCTCGTAGTATCTGCGAGTCGGCGAGGTGTAGGTTGAGCGAAGGAGAGTCAGCGACTTCTCATCACCGAGGTCGCCTCCCAGCCAAACTGACCTCTCCGTCTGAGTCGCCTCGCAGTACTGATTGGCGCTGAGGCAGACGGCAGCGTTACTGGGGTTGTCGTAGCACTTTTGCACGAGCGCCTGACAGCGAGGAAGGGCAGCAGCCATGCTCGCACAGTCCTTCTCGCTGACGAAGGGGCCGTAGCCGGTGACGTTGGTGCAGACGGTGGGGTAGTAGGCGGCGTATTGGATCTTGGGATTAGTGCTGTGGATCGCAAAGGGTCAGCGAAGCGAACGGGAGCAGATCGAGCGAGCCCGGCCAGTCGAGCACTCACAAGCCGTTGCCAACGAGGACGCTCTTGAGGTTGATCTTGGGTAGACCAGTCTCCTCAGATTTTTGGTTCTGCGTGACGATGTAGTCGGCGAAGACGGGAATGTAGCGGCCGGCGTAGCTCTCTCCGGCGATGGAGAAGTCGCTGTGCAGGTGGAGAAAGTCAGCTCAATGATATATAGCTTGACAGGAGAGTACGCACGACTTTCCAAACTTGTCTCCGAAAGCATCAAAGAAGATTTGGAGGAAGGCGTAGACCTGAGGAGACGGAGGAAGGTAAGCGATCGCCGAGATCGCTCCACTCCCAGAGATACTCACATCCTCGGCAGCAGCATCCGTAGTCCACACTCCCTTGTCACTTTTATCGGCGTACGAGTATCCTACACCGACGGGCTGTGCATAGAGAGCGAGATTAGCTCGACCCACTCTTGCGCCGAACCTCGGAAGCGGAGCCTACCTGGTCGAGGAAGATGACCGAGGCGTTCTGGTTCCAGCTGAGGGATGCGAGATACGTCAGCAAGCGCGGTTCGAGACGATGAGACTGTCTACGCACGAGTAAGGGTTGAACGTGGGATCCTGACCCTTGGGCTGAACTCGGCAAGGGCCCAACTCTTGCAGCAGGCCGGTGAAGGAGGAGCAGCCGGGTCCACCGTTGAGCCAGAGGAAGATGGGATCGTTCTTGGGGTCGTTGCGAGAGTCAAACTGGTAGAAGTAGAAGTGCCGACCGTTCGCCGTGTCGAGATACCCGCTCCGCTGCTTCACCGAGCTGCGATAAGGGTGCAGAGAACAGTCGTCAGCTCCACTACAGCTCTCGAGTCTCTCGCACCGGAGTCCGCTACCCTGCAGCTCGACTCACTCGTCGCAGACTCCCTTGGGTTCCCTCGAGCGCACGCGGTGGTCGGGGAAAGCCTCGAGAGCGTGTACATCAAATGTGTTGGTGCTCAGAGGAAGAGTGAGGAATGACGAGGAAGCTGGTCTGCGGGTGCGAGGTGTCAGCTGTGTAGCTTGTTCGTTTGGTGATGAGCTCACGAGGTGAACGGGAGCTGCTGGGGAAGAGCGACGGCCGCGAGAGGCGCCAACAGCAGAGGGATGAAGGCTGG
The DNA here is from genome assembly GCA_001600635.1 of Leucosporidium creatinivorum. Taxonomy (NCBI): domain Eukaryota; kingdom Fungi; phylum Basidiomycota; class Microbotryomycetes; order Leucosporidiales; family Leucosporidiaceae; genus Leucosporidium; species Leucosporidium creatinivorum. Next base: position 1,037,459 of record BCKL01000005.1, on the reverse strand, counting down.
TGTGGTGGGATGTTAGCTATGTAGCTTGATCGTCTGTTCCTGCTCGCTCACACTTCATCGTCGTCGTGGTGAGAAGCGAAGTTTGAACTGACCCAACTTGGCAGCTGAAGCTCCCGTCGGCTTAATTAGGGGCCAAGTCTTTCCAGAGCCAGCGAGGGCTGTAGCTCGTTAGGAGTACTAAAATAAGCAGTCTGCTCTGCTCCCCTGAAGCTCCGAGTCGAAAGCTAGCGCTGAGCTTGAACAGGGAGCCCTAGGGAGCGGAGCGCGTCGACCTCTCTTGCTCTCCCGCTTCTCTCTCGTCCTCTGCTTCTAAAACAACTCGTCGCCATGCCTACGCCCGGATCGCGACTCGTGATTAGCTTGAGCGATGCTAGCACACAGTCCAAGACGGTGTCCTTCAGGCTGCCCTCCAAATCCTTAGTCGACGCTTCATGGAGCTGCCTCTACTCGCAAACTAGCGCCTCGCCTCACTACAGCTTTCAAGCTCAAGTAAGGTGGTCCGGATGTCAGTCCACCTCGTCGCCGCCGAAGTTCGCGCTCTTGGGAGGTGGATCCTACATCGTTCACGCGCCCCTCATCGCGTCTCCCTTCCCCTCCTCTGGCGCCGTAGATCTTCAATGGGACTGGAACCAAAGCGCCAGCGGTTACGTTGGGCTCATCAGTCTTGATGTGCTCTTCGAAGTTGAGCCTTATAGGGATGATGAGGGAGCTGAGACGCCCGCCGAGCGTCGCGCGATGGCTCTCACGGGTGCGTGTCTGCTGCAGCATTGCAAGAGTCCGCAGGCTGATCTCGGTCTTTCCTAGGTATCATCGATACTCAACAACCACACGATGTCCGAGTCGACTTCGCCGCTGAAAGGGAGCTCTGGGCCAACTCGAAGATTCTCGCCTCGGCGTCGCCCTACTTCAAGGGTCTGCTCGAGTCTGGGTTTGCCGAGTCGAGTCTCGTCACCTCCAAGGAGACGAGCACTGAGGTTACGACGTCCACCAACGCTGGACAAGAGTCGGAGTCGAGCTGGGATGGAATCGAGGACGATTCGGACGACGAGACCGACACCCTCGTCGCTAAGGGTAGCTACAAACCGGCGCAGAAGGGAAGCTACCACAACATCAAGTCTCCCGCCTCCTTCACCACCTACCGCGCCGTCCTCGTCTACCTTCTCTCGCACCACATCGCCTTCGCCCCCCTCCTTTCGACCTTCCGCGCCAGCACCTACCCCGCCGCAACCGAAGCCGCCTCGAGTCGCCACCAAGCTATCCGAGTCCTTTTCTCCAAGACCTCCGAACTCCCTGCACCCGCCTCGCCAAAGTCCATCTACCGCCTCGCCCACCTCCTGCAGCTGCCGAAACTCGAGTCACTCGCCCTCATCGAGATACAAAGGCAGCTGACGGTCGAGAACGCAGCGTACGAGCTCTACGGTAGTGTCGCCAGCGTCTACGATGCTATTCGCGAGGTCGTGCTCGACTTCTGCGTCGAAAACTGGGCGGCCGTCTGCGAGACTTCGGCGATGAAGGAGATGGAGCAGTTCGCTGAGGCGGGCGAGTTGTCCCCCAAGCTCACGGCTACGGCTATGCAGCTCGCTAAGCGTTTGAAGAAGTGAAGAGGAGGACACGAGCTGTGTGGTGCAGGTTAGTCGACTGCCGAGGTTCGTCCTTTCGCTCTCGCCTTGCTTGGCGGTCTTGCTGACGCTCGGCTCACACACAGATGGACCGTGCTTGCTTGGACGTGCTCAGAGCTGCGAGCTTGACGGCGTCTGAATGAAGCTCGCTTTCGTGACGAAGCTCGGCGCAAGTTCGGCGAAGGGGAGAGAGCAAGCGAGCTGGGAAAGGCGAGAGGTCTGCACGGGAGCAGGTTCAGCGGCGAATCCGAAGAAGATCTGCTTCGATCGTCTGAGGAAGGTTCCCTGCCACCCCGCAGAAAGGTCTTAGGGCTTCATGATGCGAGAAGTTGGGTGAGAATCTAGCTTCGCAGCAGTCAAACGCAAATCGCACGAGGAAACGCTCGAACTCGCAGGCTGGTCTCCTACAACATCTCAGCTCAGCTCGACAGCTCCCATCTCTACTCAGCCAACGGAACCCAGCTGTGCTGCAGGAGCTCCTGCCACTAGTTGCTCGTCGGCGCTCCGGCTCTCCCTCTTCGCGTCCTTCTCTCCATCGAAGGTCTCTCGTCACCTCTTCCAACTCGCTGCAGAGGCGAGCGTAGGCTGTTCTACTACTATCTACTGGTTGAGCACAGCGCACTGACTCGCTCTCATCTCACAGGCTCCTCCCCCGCTCGTTGCGCTTCTTCCTCGCCTCGCCTCGCTGCAGCCTTTGACGATATCAGAGCTTTGACGACAGCAGAGGACCACGCCAACGACCAACAACTACCTGACGACTCACACCACATTCCCTCACACCCTCTCCTCGCTCGACTACAGCGCCGGCTCCCCCTTCGCGCTCAGCCTTCGTCCGCGCGGGCATGGCCGCGCCCTTCGCCCTCACCTACACGGCGGCAGCAGCCGAGCTACCGGCATGGCAGAGCTACACCGAATCCGCCACGCTCACCACCACCGCCTTCTGGACCTACGCGACTCTCGACGCCGAGGGCAGGCAGACGCTCGTCTCGGGAGTCGAGGTGCAGACGGCGTATGGGACGGAGATCGTACAGCTACCAATGACGGTGGATGTGACCTACTCGGTGGGAGGACCATATACGACGGCAGGAGGGACAGGGCCGACCGTCGTCTCTGTGCTCGGCGCAACGGGGGAGATCACGCTGGGAGCTAGTTCGCAGGTGCTTCCGAGTACCAGCGCTGCTGCTCCAGAGGTTACAAGTGCGGAGACCAGTGTGGTAGATAGCCCAGGTGAGCTTACTCTACGGTTCCCTCGCGCCAAAGCTGACCGCCGACGGCCGAACTCGTGTCCCCTCATCCACGCCCCACAGCAACCACAAGCGCCACCTCATTACCAGCATCCAATGATGTATCATCTACAGCCGCGCCCTCGCCAACAGCAAGCGCTATTAGCTCCAATGGTACGCCGACCTACCTCAATTCCGCTCAGGCCGCTCGGCCTCCCTCCTTCCCCACTCGTCTACATCTCCCGGCTGACATTTCGTCTCATCTACAGCGAGTTCAAGCGTCTCTCCGAGTACCTCCACTTCCCCCAGCTCGACCTCAGCCGCCGATAGCAGCACCTCGACGCTGTCCTCCCTCGGCTCCTCCTCTTCCTCCGCACCAACAGCCGCAGCCGCCCAGTCCACTGCTTCACATCTCTCGGGCGGTCGGATCGTAGGCATAGTACTCGGCGTTCTCGCCTTCCTCCTGCTCCTTCTCCTCCTCCTCCTCTGCCTCCTTCGCCGCCGTCGCCGACAACTTAAACGGGACAGCAGCGGCCGCTCTCACGAATGGGACTTCACCCCCGCCGCCAACTCGACCTCCAACACTCGAAGACGAAGCTCTGCCGCGACGGGCGGTAGCCGAGGAGGGCTATGGGGCCTCGCTGGACTGGTCGGGATCGGAGGCTCTTCGGCGGAGGGCAGTCCGTCGACGGGGAGAGGGGAGAAGACGGAGAAGTATGGAGATATTGGAGCGGTGCGGGAAGTCGTGGAAGATGGGGAAGGGTTCGAGGGGATGGCGATGATGGACGAGAGCGCCTCGCCCGCTTCCATCTTTCCTACGATTCGGGGGAGGGGAGCGGGAGGAGGAGGAGGGTATGCCGTCGTGGATGGAGGGGCTGCCGCAGCGGCGAGGTCGGCGAGTGGTGGAGCTCGAGCGAGTGGAGAGCAGGGAGGGCTTCTCGATCCTTTCGGGGAGCGAGAGGGCGAGGACGAGGATGGCGAGTTCCAAGGCGAGGAGCGCGACTATCGGACGCCAGAGATGCCGAGTGGATGGGCAGGAGCAGCAGCAGCAACAGGCCTGCTTCATGGCGTAGGCGAGGACTGGAGCGGCACTCCCTCCACGCAAGCCTCTCCCGCCCGAGCCGATCGGCCACCCCGCGTCTACCCTTCCTTCCGCATCTCGGGCACCAGCACTCCGCCCGACTCGCCTCCTCCCCCAATACGTCGGAATCGTCGAGGAGTGCCCATTCTTTCCGAATTCGCTTGGATGAGGGGCAGGACGGACAATCTCGGCGGAACGGCGAGTACGAATGATAGTGGGAGCGGGAGCGGAGGGACGGGAGCTACGAGGAGTAGTCTGGGAGCGACTACAAATAGTGGGAGTGGGAGTAGGAGTGGCGGAGGCTCGGGGTTGGAGCCTGGAGGGAGCGATAATCGGCACTCGCGAGGGTCGAGGGGGACTTCGATGAATGATGCTTCGCCTAATGTTAGCGAACTGTTTTACAACAGTGAGCCTTATTTTTTAGCTCTTGTCTCGCCCTTGCTGACCTTCTTCGCTCCTTCGCAGCTCCTCGATGGCTCGGCACTCGCCAACCAAGCTACTCCTCCCTCGGCTCGCCCGGCAGTCAATACCCCGACGCACCGCCCGACACTCCCCTGATGTATCCTCTCGCTGTCACCAACTCGGACCCCATGCGCAATCACCATCGCTCCCGAGAAGTCAGCCACGAATCGACTGGAACTGGAGCGGGCTCGGCGAGGGAGATGCGCCATCGGAGTAGCGAGGGCATGCTCGATAGGATTGCGGCGAGCTTTGGTAACGCATTTGCGGGGCTCGGTATCAGGCAGGGAAGGTCGAGGGAGACGTCGCATGAGTCGGAGCACAGCGGTGGGAGTCGAGGTCCGGATCGGTGAGTTCAGCTTCTTGTCTCCCTCCTCTCCTCGCCCAAGCATGCAGCTGACTCGTTGATGATCTCACCGCTGTACAGATTCACCGACACTCCACCACGTATCACCCCTCGCGTCGCCTCCCAACCCAGCACAACCGGCTCTCCCTCCCTCGCTCCCCTCCGCCGCTCCATCACCACCGCGACGTTCGGCCAAACCATGCTCGGCATCCCGGGCTCTTCCTCCTCCGCCTCTTCCTCGGACAACGAGGCTCACGCCAAGAGTTACGAAGCCCACGACTCGTTCGAGCAAGACTTCAAGCCGCCGAAAGCGAGCGAGGTCGGAGAAGCGGGAGCGCCGAAAGGAGAGAACAGACGGCTGACGGCGACAAGTATTGGGACTCTAGGACAGTGAGTTGCTCTCCATCTCGGTCTCGCTGCTGAGTACATCGCTGACTTGCCTCTCACGCTGAACAGACACATCGACTCCTCCCACCCCACTCGCTCGCCTTCTCCGAGCGATGTCTTCTCCGACGGCGACGTCGGCGCCACGACGCTCGGCTCTCACTCCCACTCCCATTCACACTCTCACTCGGGTAGCGGCTCCCAATCGTACTCCCACGGCCACTTCTCCTCCACCGAGAACGATCCCTCCTCGCAAGGCTCCGACGCTCATTCTCGACTCGGTAGCGGCGGCGCTCCACCGGCTTACGATCGGAGGAGGAACACTCTAGGGAGGCAGGTCACCGTCAGCGAGGCTGATAGCGGGTCTGGCAGCGGGAGGAGTCGGAGCATGAGGACGACCGAGAGCAGCGAGGGGAGCTCTGGGCAGCACAGCCATGCCCATTCCGGCAGCTCGGGAGTACCGCCACCGATTCCCGAGTCGGAGACGGTGAGGCAGGGCTTGAAGGTTTGGTGAGGGGGGGAGAAGGGAACACTTCGATTTCGCTTCGGCTCGATCTATTATTATCGCAACTACTACTTTTTAGCATTCGCACCCTTCATGACATACATACACACGCATCTACATCCATCTTCAGTGCTCTTGGTCTTTGAACCAGCATGAGCAGCTTCTCTCTCACTTTCGGCGCTCGCTGAAGCTTCTCGCTCGCTCCCATCTCGAGGTAATGGAGCGAAGAAGAAGGCTTTTGCAGCTCGTACCGTATCTCTCTGCTGTAGTGTACAAGCAAGCTCAGCAGAAGCACGTCGTCGGTCTGCTGAAAGACAGTCAAGGTCAGCTCGGCGGTAGGCTCGACGCATCCTCGGCAAAGCCAAAACTCACTCGTCGTCTCTTGCTCAGTCACGACAGCAGCTTCATCAGCTTCATCGACATCTTGGTAGACAGCTCGAGGTCCCCCTTGGGCACCTCGGCATCCAACTCCTTCATCGCGTGGCTCTCCTTAACTTTGGCTCAGTTCTTCGAAGCGAAGACGACGACTGCATCAGCGATCTCATCGTAAGCGGATACAGCGTCGGAGAAGAGCTCGTAGGCGACGTTGTTGACTGTGAGCTGCGAGGCGAGGGCTTTGAGAGCGAGCGCTTGGAGGTCGGCGAGAGAGAGGAGGTGGGCGAGGCGGTAGACGGACTTGGGCGAGGCGTGGAGAGAGGGGGAGGCAGACGAGCCTGCTTCAGTGTCGTCCTTCTGACTAGCCGAGATGCCGGCAGCGCGAAGAGTCGAGGTGAGAGGCGAGAAGGCGATGTGACCGGTCGCCATCCAGACGAGAACGGCGCGGTAGGTGGTGTAGGAGGCCTCGGTGATGACGAGGTTGTGGACGGGATGAGAGCATTCCTTCTTCTCTGCCTCGTTGACCACCTGCGGATCCGCGACCTGCCCCGAGCCCTCGTCCTTCTCGTCGTCCGAGTCCTCGACGACGACGCTCGACTTCTTGACTCCATCGGCATTATCTCCCGTCGTGTCGCGCTGCGAGACGACAACCTTCTTCTCGCTCTCCGAGAAGCCCGACTGGAAGAGCTGGGCGAAGTAGGGCGACTTGGCGGAGAGGAGCGCCGAGCTCGTCCAGAGATCTTGCTCCGAGCGGGGGAAGCTGATTCGAACGTCGTTGGGGTGACTCGTGAGGAGGTAGGCTGTGCGATAAGATCTTCAGCTTCCCTTTCGCGGAGCCTGAGTGGCTGCAGAGACCCACGAGCGAGGTTGGAAGCGGCGATCTCGGTCGACGCGAGAGGAACGTCTACGAGCTGAATCTCCTTGGGCTTGACCAGCAGTTGCACATCTACCAGCGCGTACTCGGCGGGGCGGAAGACATTCACTTTGATGCCCGTGGACCCTCCTGCGACCGAGTGTACCGTCGAGATGGACGGCGGGCCCGAGCTCGTCTGACTCTTGACGGCTAGCTCTCCCTTGAAGCTGGTAGAGTCCCATCGAAGACGGTACTCGAGCATGTCGCCCGTCCAAGAGTTCTGGGAGAGACCCACGCCGACTATCCAGCTGCCCATCTCTTTCAGGCGAGCGGGGAAGGCGATGGGAACGAGGTCGCTCGAGGTCGGCTGGATGGGCAGAGGGCAGATGATGTAAGGTGGTTCGAGCTTCTGACTCATGTTGACGGCTGTGGTTAGCTTCCAGAGAGTCGAGGTTGACCGAGCGAAGCGAGACGAGAGACGAGAGACGAGAGACGAGCAAGTTGTGGGAGGAAGCCAACCCTCAAGAGCTCGATTCCTGCCGCCTCTCTCTTCGACTCGCACGGACCACCTTTCCGAAACCGGGAAAATCGAAGCTACAGGGGCGCAGAACGCTACTGAAGCAGCTCTTTGGTGACGCTCGATACCTTGTGACATCACGTTATTCGCCTCGAAACTGATCGGCAGACGGTGAGAAGGCGCCGAACCAGCGTTCGCTTCACCCTTCGTCCTCCACCGCAACTCTCTCATTCGCCGTTGGCTCGCTGGTGACAAGCGCAGCTGTCGTCAGTATGACTCAGAGCCGGCTCGAACTTCGACCTGTACCTCAAAGCAAGCAGTCGCGCTTTCGGCTCGCTCGGCGTTCGAGTCGTTCTCGCCCGCTTCCTCCACAAGGTCGTCTACAGCGAGCTGAGAATCCATTGCAGCTTGTATCGTGTCACCGGTCATATCCCTCTCTCGAATCGAGCGCAAGCACGTCGTTCATCTACGAGAACGAGAGAAGTCAGCTCGGCGCTCGCTGATTTTCGACACTCTCTCTTACCTCGACATCGCCTCTGACTCTCACTAGAAGAGCAGCTTCAACGAAACCTTCGTAGGAAGCTCCACCTCTGCCTTCTGCAGCCTGGCGCCCAACTCCTCCATTGCTGGCGTTTGCTTCACTTCGGGCCAGTTTTGCGCGGCGAAGGCGACCACGACATCGGCGATCTCGTCGTAGACGGTCGTCTCCTCGGAGGAGAGCTCGAGCGCAACCGAGTCGATGGTAAGCTGCGAGGCGATGGATTGGAGGGCGATGGATTGGAGTTCGGTGAGGGAGAGGAGATGGGCGAGACGGTAGACGGATTTCGGTGAGACCTGTTGAGGAGCGCTCAGATCTGCGGATGCTACTGTTGGGGAGGGGGTGTCGACCTCAGTGAGTGGACGAGAGGACGAGAGGGCGGCGAAGGAGATGTAGCCGGTAGCGATCCAGACGAGGCAGGCTTGATAGGTCGCGAATGCGGTGTCTGTGATCACGATTTCGTGGAAGTGGTGGTGTTGGTGCTGCTCTACTCCGAGTTTGGCTTTGGTCTGCGAGGCCTTCGACATGAGCTTGAGCGCCGAATCGAGCTCGTTGTCCGAATCATCCTCGAAGCCGCTCGTGTTCTGCCAGTCGCCCTGCTCAGCAGTCGTCTTCGAGGCGAGGGTCCTCTTCTTCCCTTCGGAGAAGTCGGAGCCGAGAAGATCCTTGAAGTAGAGTGAGGCCTCGGCGAGGAACGCCGAATTTGTCCAGAGCTCGAGATTCGAGAGAGGGAAGAAGAGGCGGACATCGTTCGGCTGGGTCGAGAAGAGGGTGGCTTGAGCAGGCATATGAAACACATATCAGCTAGCTGCCCGGCCGATGCGCGAGGGAACGACTCACAAGCGAAAGTGCGAGCCATTCGCGCCGACGCCGCTTCAGAGTCACTTCCATCGGCGCTCTTCATACGAAGCTCCAATTGGACGATAGGCGGCTCCGTCTTGCCTCTGGAAGGTACTGGCTGCGAGGAATATCCACCTCGAGGACCACCACGGCCTCGTCCAGCGGGGCTGGTATCGAAGGTCGGAGCTGTAAAGCGCCAACGCATCGCCGAAGATGGCTGTGCGGGCCAAGAGTCGGAGGGAGGGACAACGTACTTCAGCTCTCCGCTTCTCTGGTTCTGCATATCTGCTAGCACGTCGTTCTTGACTACGAACGCGCCGGTACTCGCGCTGTAGAGGGAGAATTGGGCGCTCGTGAGGCAGCCGAGGTCGCGCTTGCCGTCCCAGCGGAAGTCGTAGGAGTGATCGCGGGAGAAGAGTTCATCTTGTTGGACGATAATGGTGCAGCTCAACGCGCTGCTGAAGGGGGTAGGGAGGTGGACCGTGCAGTCGCGAGTAGCGTCGAGGGTGGTCTGGAAGACGAAAGTCGGGTAGGTGTTCTCCTGTAGGCCGCTCATGTGCACGAGAATGTGTGAATCGACCGAGTCGAGAGGCGAGATGGGACGAGAGATGAGCAGGTTGTGGGAGGAAGCCAACCTTTGAGAGCTCGATTTCGCCGCCCTTGTCCTCGGCGCACGGACCACACTTAATAAGTGATTCGAGGTAAGCTACAAAGCCGAGCAGATGCGCAAGATGCGAGAGTTCATTCTCGACTAGGTATACCGGGCCAGCGCGAGAGTGAGGCTTGCTGCAGAGCGCCGAGCCGAGCAGGGCTCCTACGTTCTCCCTACCGACTCGGCTGAGGGTGCGAGAGCTCTCAGAGTCCTAGAGCACACGAAGGAGAAAATCTTCTACCCAGCGTCGACTCTGTATCCCCAAGATCGAGAGCAAGAAGGCCAGCAGCGTTCGAACCTCATCGCCGAGCACGGCTTTTGCTCTTCCGAGCGCCAGTCCGTTCGGCTAAAGGCTAGCAGACTCGCCAACACCTCACTTGATCCCCTCGGGTATCCTCCGAATGCTGTACACGGAGATTCCATTCCTTCGTCTACCTCTTCCGACCCCTCCTTCGGCGATTCCCCTACGCACTCGCCTCGGCCTCCAACTTGGCCTTGACCTCCTCCTCCTCCACCGCAGCAGCTGCCATGTTCTCCACCCTCTCCCTAGCACCCTTGACGACCTCGACCAACTCGAAGCGCTTCCTCTTGGAGACGGGGCGGCAGTTGCGAATGGAAACCTGGTCCCCTACGACGCAGAGGGATTGCGGATCGTGGATGAGGTACTTGGTGTGTGCTTTAAACTCCTAGTGATAGCCCGAGATGGTCAGCGAGCTGTCTGATAGCAGAATGGAGCTCAGAAACGGACTTTGAGCGTCTTGTGGTCGACGGACTTGCGCTCGACTGAGACGGTGGAAGTCTGCGAGCACTTGCCGGTGGAGGTGACGATGCCGTGTAGGAGGAGACCGTTGGGGAGGGCGTATTTTGTTCGTTCTGCTGCTGCTTCGGCGGAAGCTGCTGCTGGAGTTGAAGCGAGAGAAGAGGAGGAAGAGAAGGAGCGCAAGGGGAGTGAGGAAGGGAGGCAATGGCAGGGGAGTGCTGTAGGTGTCCTGGTGACCTGTAGCGCGGTACGGCGGAGTGCGAATGACATGTTGAGGTGCAGAGCGAAATGAGCGGAAGGCAAGGGAGCAAGTCGAAGCTGCCAGCTCTTGAACTCCCGCCATAACCTCGTCTCGCACTCGCCGACTCGCCTACAGCTTCTCACTAGGACCTAAAAGGCTACAGCAACTCGCGCAGCAGCCTACAGCCTCGTCTACAGCTCCCCTTCGCCTTCTCCCCTCTCCTCCCAGCTCAGCTCAAGATGAGGCGAGCGCTCCTACGCACTCCTCGGCTCTCGCGCTCCCTGGCCACTGCCAGCTCATCAGCTCCCCTCGCCCCGTTACCGCTCAAAGTATCCACCCTTTCCAACGGAGTACGCGTCGCCACAGATCCGACTCCGGGCCATTTCGTAGCAGCCGGCGTCTACGTAGACGCTGGTAGCAGGTACGAGGGGAATAGGACGAGGGGTGCTGGTCATATGGTGGATAGGTTGGGCTTCAAGGTGAGTGGATCGTCGTACAGCAAGAACAGGACCACTTTGCGTTCATTCGCTGGTCGTCCTTCGGCTTCGGCGGCTCTTCGCATGGCCACTCTCGGCGGTCCAGCAAAGGCTGACCCATCTCTCACGATACTGTAGAGCACCTCGAACCGCACGTCGGAGCAAATGACCTCGGAGATCGAAGCCCTCGGCGGTCAATTCCTCTCATCCTCCTCGCGGGAAACCATCATGTACCAGTCGACGACCTACACCCACTCGCTCCCTTCGGTCCTCTCCATCCTCTCCGACACGGTCCTCAACCCGCTCATCACCTCGGAGGAGCTGGACGCCCAACGCGACGCCGCCTTGTGGGAGATTGGCGAGATCAAGAACAAGCCCGAGATGATCTTGCCCGAGATCTTGCACGAGGTGGCGTTCCAGGGGAACACGCTGGGCAACCCCCTGCTGTGTCCTGAGGAGCGGTTGGAGACCATGACCCCCGAAACGATCAGGGAGTTCTTGAACTCGTGGTATAAGCCCGAGCGGATGGTCGTTGCAGCTGCTGGAGTCGAGCACGAGCAGCTGGTCGAGCTGGCGGAGCAGTACTTTGGGGAGATGAATTCGCAAGCCTCCACCATCGGCTCTCCTTCCGCCTCCTCATCAACATCCTCCTCCCGCACCTCCCCTCCCCTCTCCAAGAACCTCTCCACCTCGGCCCCTTCTTCCGCCTCCCACCTCAACCTCAACGCCACCCCCATCCCCCCATCAGAGACCTTTGAAGTCCTCTCCACCGCACCAGCAGTCTACACCGGAGGAGAGCTCTACCTCGAGAAGCCGGAACTCGAATTCACCCACCTCTACGTCGGCTACGAGGGACTGAGCATTCACGACGAGGACATCTATGCGTTGGCGACACTTCAGGTGCTGCTAGGAGGAGGAGGAAGCTTCTCGGCTGGTGAGTAGTCCTCGGCTCGCTCGTTTCCTCGGCGCTCGCTGACCCCGACTTCGACTCGGCTCCGACAGGTGGACCGGGCAAGGGCATGTACTCGCGCCTCTACACCCACGTCCTCAACCAACACCACTCGGTCGACTTCTGCGCCTCCTTCCACCACTGCTACCTCGACTCTGGTCTCTTCGGCCTAAACATCGCGGTGCACCCGACCTACCTCGCTCAGACGCCATGGCTGGTCGCCAACCAGTTGGATTCGATTACGAGGAGTGTGAGGGGTGGGATGGACGAGATTGATCTGATGAGGGCGAGGAATCAGCTCAAGAGTGGACTGATGATGGCGTTGGAGAGTCGGATGGTTCAGGTCGAGGATCTCGGGGTTCGTTCTCCTTCCTCCTCTCCTCTCTTCTCTCCCTCCTCACTGACTCTCCGTACTACACATCCACAGCGCCAGGTCCAAGTCCACGGCCACAAGGTCCCAATGGAGGAGATGACTCGCCTCATCGACGCCGTCACCCTCTCGGACCTCTACCGCGTCGCCAACCGCGTCCTGCGACCAAAGACCTCGAGCCTGCTGAGCGACAGGAAGAAGAGTGGCAAGCCGACGGTCGTGGTGCAGGGGCAGTTGGAGGGATTGCCGGATGTGGTCGAGGCGCTGAGGAGGAGGGGGTTGGCGGGAGATGCGTAGCGGGCGAGTGGGAGGGAATTGTATAGATGTGGATAGAGATAATGAGAGTGCAGAGGTCGAGGCCTCGCTGTTTACACCTGTCATCTGCCCGTAGTCAACGCGAGCGAGCGTTCGAGAGCCTGGCTTCGGCGCCGAGCAGGCTCCAGCTGTACTCGAGCAGAGGCGACCAGAGGTCGAAAGCTCAAAATCGGAGCGTATTGCAAGATTGGGCTAGACCCGCTACCCCGCCCATTGCACCCGAATGACCTGCAGCGCCCCCCTCCTCTCGGCTTGACTTACTCTCTGCTCCCAGGCTTGTCCTCTCCCTTCACCTTCACCTCGCTTTCATCATGTCTTTCGGCGGCGGCGGCAACTACGGAGCACCACAGCAGCGCTCTAGCGTCGTGTTCGGTATGCTGCTGCTCTCTTTCACCTCTGCACCCGAGCAGCAGGGCTGATTCGCGCTCTCTTCTCTCGCGCAGTTGGCAATCTCCCTTTCGACTTCACCGAGGAACAGCTCGTCGAGGTGAGTAGGAGTGTACACTACTGATGATCAGCAGGTGCTGACTCGCTATGCTCGACTACAGACCTTCAGCTCAGTCGGCCCCGTCGTTTCCTTCCGGTGCGTCTCCTTGCTCGTCTCTGCTGCCTGCTCTCCGCTCACCTGACTGCCTACACAGCCTCGTATTCGACCACGCTACAGGTCGTCCCAAGGGCTTCGGATTTTGCGAGTACAAGGACCCCGAAACGGCCGCTTCAGCCCTCCGCAACCTCCAAGGCGTCGAAGTAGGAGGCCGTGGCCTGAGGCTCGACTTTGCCGATACGGAGGACGCGCCGCCGAGTAAGAGGGGACCGCCGAGGGGTGGTGGGGGCGGATTCGGAGGAGGAGGAGGGTTTGGAGGAGGACCACCTGCTGAGCCCCCAAGGCCGTTGCCTACGGGTGCGCCGTTGGCTGCTGGACAGCAAGCGACGGATGCTATCTCGCATACGCTGGGAACTATGCCGCCGGGACAGCTGCTGGATATCATGAGTCAGGTCAAGGTGCGTTCCGGGCGTTGAGCGAGCCGCTAGGTAGAGCTGACACAGTCGCGCTCTGTAGGCTCTTGTCATCAGCTCTCCTTATGAGGCGAGATCTCTCCTCACCGCCAACCCTCAGCTTTCCTACGCCCTCTTCCAAGCAATGCTCATGATGAACATTGTCGACCCGGCGGTTCTCAGCGTTCGTCCTCCTCGCCGAGTCGCTCTCGCAGTCAGCTGACGATCTACACTATTACAGAAAATGTTGCCCCAAGCTGCTCCTGCCCCCGCACCCGCACCAGCATCCTACGGCGGCGCACCCTCGACCTACGGCGCTCCCCCTCCCTCCTCCTCCTACGGCTCGGCTCCCCCTCCCTCCTCCTACGGCGCTCCTCCTCCCAACCCCAACTCCTACAACGGCCGTGCCCCTCTCTCGTACCCTCCCGCCAACGCCCCTACCCCACCACACCAGCCGCCGAGAGGATACGGCGATTATCAGAAGCCGCCGCCTGCTGGTGGACAGGCGGGATATGGTCCCCCTCCTCATCAGGCGCAGGGTCCTCCTCCTCCTCAAGCTGGTGGAGCGCAGATTGCTCCTGATCAGGCAGCGGTACGTCTTGCCTTGCCCTTGATTGCGGTCGAGGAACGCCGAGCTGATCTCCCCTCCTCATACAGCTCATTCAACAGGTCCTCGCCATGACTCAAGAGCAGATCGATGCTCTCCCCGCCGAGAGCAGGAGTACCATCATGCAGATTGTACGCTCTCCTCTTCGCCCCCTCCCTTCCACCGCCGAAGCTGACTCGCTCTCGCCTTCACTCCCTCGCAGCGCGCTCAAGCTGCTGCCTCCATGGGCGGACGTCGTTAGTCGGAAGGAAAGTTAGGGCGACGGGCTGTATAGGTGCAGTGGCGCGGTTATGCAAAACGAACAGACAAGCGTTCGCCGATCCTTCGTCGCCGAGATCGCTCATGAGAGAGGCTCGCTCTCTGCTCTTTCTCTCTCTCGCTGAGTCCGGGTGGCCAAGAGCGTATAACGAAAACCAGTCCGATGCGATTCCATACCGAGAGCTGTAGTGCGGTTCTATACCCCTCCTTCCCTCCCACTCCCCTCGCCCGCTCGGCGCCCTCAGTTGCCTCCGTACGCGACGATGTCGACCCTGCTCGAAGCGCAGATCCTGACGGCCCAGAAGACGTACATCGCGAGGCGAGTGACGCCAATGTCTGCCACGGCGTTGGCCGATGGCTGCCAGAAGCTCTGTCCGGCGGTGGAGGGCGAGTCAGGGAGTGTTTGAGAGAGAAGAAGGAGAGATGGAGAGACGTACAGAGTTGAACCATCCCATCTCCTTGATGTGGTAGGCAAAGTTGGTCTCGGTCTCGAGGTCTGCTCAGCGATGGTAGAGTCAGCTCTTCGCTCCCCGGCGTCAACCTCGTCGGTCCCCTGAGACTGACCCTTGAGAGCAGCAACCATCATCAGCAAGAACTGATCATCTTGAGCGGCGACGCTGCTCCTGTAGGCGAACCTCGGCACGAGGATAAAGTTGTGCGGCTGGGCGCGCAGGTGGCCGGGGTTGTCGGTCAGGACGACGGTGTCCTCGAGGGTCCAGCGGATACCCTCCTCCTCCTCCAGCTTGTCCCAGAGGAACTGAAGGTCCTTGACTTCGAGCTCACCGCCCGCCCAGCCGCGGCGCATGTCCTCCTGTGAGATGTTAAGGGGGAAGAGGGTCAGCGAGCGGCTCGGCGTTCGAGGATGACGGAGAAGCGTACATGAGCAAAGACTCCGACGACTCCGTCTCGCTCGTCCTTCTCGGGTCCTCCGGTCGGCAGCTTGAGCTGCTTCAACGTCTTGAGGGCGACCTTGCGAGGCAGCGCGGTGAAGAAGCAGACCGACCAGGGCGAGTGGAGGTGGAGGATGTAGTCGAGGAGGGTGTGGATGTAGGGGCGTGAAATAACGTCCGTGTAGCCTCCTGCGAGGTGCTTAGGGAGCCTCGCGCTGTGGACGGAGCCGAGCCGGTCAGCTTCGGCGCTCAAGTCGGAGCGACGGAGAGCACTCACTCGAGGACCATGTCCAAGCTCAAGACCACGAGAGGATGGTCACTCGCGGTAGGCTTCGAGGGAACAGCTGACGCCCTCAAGTAGGCTGCCGAAGGGGTAATGTCGCTCAGAGCCCCCGAGGAAGCCGGAGCGAGTGAGAGGTCTCGGAGGGAAGGGTGGCGGGACGATCCACGTCCACCGCGGTGGCCACGCTTGTTACGGCGAACACAGCGAGGACAGTCGCTGCAGGTGCAGTCGGGCTGTGAAAATCGGAGGAAAAGGTCAGCGGTGCGCGACGAACAACGCCGAGCCGACAAGGCCGAGGGGACTCACAGGACAGTGTAGGACATCACAATCCCTCGCCGACGTCTTGGGGAGGCCTCCAGCGCTGGTTCCCCTGCAGCCCTTGACCATGAGCATGTGCATCTCGGACTGCATCGAAATCTTGAGCTCCTTCATCGAAAGGACGATGTCGCCGTTCGGCTCGCGGTGGGTGGCAGGGTTGCCATCGTCTGAGTCCGAATCGCCCGAGTTGCTGTCCGAGTCGCTGTGGACTGGCATCGCACGGATTGAAGGAGTCGAGTTGAAGACGCGGACGCGGGAGATGGACGACATTGGTGTCTGCTCGGCGGGGGCAGGGGAGCGGGTTAGCTGGGGGACTACAGGGCTGCAGTAAGGTGAGGGAGCGACTTACAATCTTCGGAGAGTGCTCGAGTGCGAATTACAAAGTCAAGAATCCTCAAACGACTTTCGCGCCCAGCAACGACCTCCGAGGGGACTCCTGACGCCCCGCACAAGTGTACCGCTTCGAGCAAAGCGGCGAAGGGAGCACAGCATTGTTGTAGCAGAGCATATAAGAAGCCGCAAGGGTGCAGAATCGAGCCTGTAGCATTGTCCAGGCGAGAGCTGCTGTCAAGGCGAGGAGGCGAAGCGAGCATCTGGCTCGGGGCGTAGAGTGTATTGCGGGAGCAGGAAGAGCAGCTCTTTCAGCTGGTGCTGTGGCTCGTTAGGATCATCGGCTGGTTGAAGCTGTAGCGAAGTCGATGGCAGCGAAACGCAGGAGGGCAAGGAGCGCGTCAAGCTGGTGGTCGCCTCTTTAACTCCAACGATCCACTCGACTTGAACTCGACTCGTTCTGCAGAGCAGCTGGACCACTCAATACTGCTCTATCAGCTTACAGCAGCTCCCTGCACCCTTCAGTAGCCTCCAGCAGCAGTATGAGCTGGAAAGACGTGAGCTCCACTTCCCAGACCCAGCTGTATAGGCCCGCTGACGGTACTCTGATCTGCTACAGACGCTCGCCGTGGTCCCTTGGGCCTCGTTCCCTACTCCCGACTCTCCTTCACCCAACCTCCTCATCAAAGCCGCCCTCTCGCGCGGTCCAGCGCCCGGACTCATCGTCCTCGCTACACCAGACCTCGTCAACGTCTACTGCGAGGAGGTCATTCAGCGCCATCTCAAAACTAGGATCGGGGACGCGCTGAACGAGTCGCAGGAGACGCAGAGTCAGCGCGAGAGTACCTTCGGCGCGGGCGACGAGGGAGAAAGGGAACTCATGGAGCGCCTGGAGGAGGTGCTCAAGGGTATCCGAGAGGGCAAGGCCAAGGTTGATCTGGATATGAGAGGGTCTGAGGTGCGTTCTGCCCGTTTCGCTGGACGTGCGAGAGCTGACGATCCGCTCGCAGGCCCTCTTGACTGTCTCCCTCCCGGCCTTCTTCACCATCCAATTCGTCCTCGACTCGCTCGTCCATGATGCTGGACCCTTCCTCGCTTCCCAGCTCATCACTCCCTTGCTCGGTCTCTCCACCTCTCTCATCGGCGTGCTCAAGGAGGAGAGCTCGGCGCAGCCTGCTTTGCTCTCCAAGATGCAGGATGCGCTCGATGCAACGGGAACAGCCGAATACAATCAGGAAGGGAGGGCGTGCACCACGCTGCTTAGGAACGGCGGAGGTGGAATGATGCAGAGGTGGGCGCAAAAGAGCAGGAAGGGGTCGAAGGCGAAGGACCTCGGTGAGCTGCTCGTTGCGACCTACTGGATGGCCAAGCTCACAGTCTCCGTGCGCAGAACCGATCTCATTCTTGGGCGCTTCCTCCTCCCTCCTGCGACCTGCGCCGACTCCTCAGCCCACCGCCTCCACCTCGACCTCTCGCGACCGCCGACGCTCTCCTTCCCCCCCTCCCGCTCCACCTCGTTCCTCCACTTCGCCCTCCAAGTTCTCCGCCAAACAAATCCTCAATCACAAGCACCCCATTACCCAGGGCGAGATGGTTAGCTGGGACGAATCGCAAGCGCCTGCTCCTCCCACTCGCTCGCCGAAGAAGGTCGGAGGCAGTCCAGCGAAGGGCAAAGGGAAGGCTAGCAAGCTCGTACTCGGCGCGGAAGAGGAGGAGGAGGAGGAACCGGCGACGGAGGAGGACGAGCCCATGCTCGACGCTTCTCCCACTTTCGAATCCGCGCCGACGGCCGCTCAGCCGCCTTCGACGAGGAAACGTCCCGCCGCTTCGATGGACAGGAGTAGCGAGTCGCCTCCTCCACCACCTCCTCTTCGTCACGCCTCCTCTCTCGCTCGTTCCCGCTCCCCCGCCCGCTCGCCCTCGCCTTCGCAGTCCCAGACCGAGAAGCAAGATTCGGACGCCGACGACGACGACGAGGATGAGGAAGCTCGAGAGGCGAGGGAGAGGGCTCGAGCTAAAGAAAAGAAGAGGTTACGGTTGGAGAAGGAGGAAAAGGAGGAGAGGGAGATGAGGGCGTTGAGGATGAAGATTGCGGCGAAGCAGGCCAAGGCTAAGGGCGCCCCGGCGGTCAAGAAGAGGAGGGATTGAGTAGGGGTTGAGGTGGGGTTCGCTTGGAGTGATGAGGATAACAGGCTGTGCATTTTGTGGTTGTGAGTAGGCGCTGGAATACGCTTCGTTTGCCTGTCTCGGCGATGAGGAAGCGAGTTCAGCTGGCTCGATGCTGTCGCTTGCTTGTAGGACAATCCAAGGTGCACGATGTTGCACTGGCATGAGCGCTGGAGCAGTGTAGTGAGAGCACGTAGGAGTAGAGGATACGCGAGAGAATGGAAGAGGTGAGGCTGCTGCGCATGCTCGGCGCCGAGCCTCTGCCATTCTCGAGATTCTCGAGTGCATCGCAACAGACTATCGAATTGTTCAAGGTTAGAAGCATGCGCAGAAAGATCTCGTCCTTGCCCTTTTTGTGACTACTGCTGCCTCCCACCTTGTCCCCCGCCCTCTTCCCCTTCTTGCTCTTGATCCTGCTGATCCCAGAACAGCTTCTGCAACTTGTATCAGGTCGCGTGGCGCACAATTCAGACTATTGTGTAATGTACTCCCGGAGACGGGCTCTCAGTGACCTGCCTCAAAATGCGAGGCCTCTCCCGCCATCGCCGAACTTGCCGAACTTTGGTCGT